>MU389362.1:0-329026 GCA_022578775.1 Xylaria venustula | reverse complement strand
ATTTGTCATTGTGTTTAAAATTTTAAATAAAAAACAATTATTAACCCTGTTTTGGGCTTTTATTGGGTTACCTTTTATGGAATTTTTTTTTTTTAACCCCCCCCCCCCCCCCCCCCCCCCAAAAAAAAAACTCAACGTCAGAGACTCGAGTCGGAACATCCACGTTTATATTGACTAGTCATGAAACACAAAACCCAAAAATTCTCGGCGCGAAAGCTCGATACGAAGAACGAAAGATTGACTGGGGGTTTGGGTTTGTCACATGTGCTGGACACCTTGCGATCATCTAGATTGTCTGATTAGTGATCGATATTGGCCAGCAACTACAAATGCGTCGATACTTACGAAAGTTTGCTTGAAATCATCTTTGCCTTGCGATAGTCAATTCCCCCCATTTTGCGGCTAGAACAGTTCCACTTCTACCCAGTACTGACACACGGAGCTTGTATGGAATGTTCGGGCCCACGATTTTGTGAAATTGAACATTATAGTCAATGATGAAATGGTCGTTGCGCGTAGGGTTCCATGTCGTACTTCGACTAATCCTGGTTTGATGAATAGGACGACCGCTGGGACTGGTTTCCCATACTTCGACGTGAACATGACGAGGTCGGGACCAACGGAAAGAGCGATCATTCCATATTGTTACAGTAGTAGGGTACTCGAAGTCCGAGAGAAGTTCGCCACTTACTGTTGAAATTGCGACAGACATGCTGAAGAGAGAGTGGAACAGAGTATCTCGGTGAATTGGTGATAAGTCGTATTAACGATTTTACTCGTGAGTTCAAAGTTGATGTAGACGATGGAAGAGGATGAGTGCAAATACTATTTCTTTTATAGGCATTATGAGAAGATAAGAACAGTGACCATTTCTATATCTGCTTGAATATATGATGTCGGCCGTCAACTAGGTATAGGTCAGACAGTATTACTCCATTTGACGTTGTACCAAGGGGTATGATGCTTCGTATGCTAGTTCGCGCAGGGTTACCACATTGATTACAAAACTCTATTTGCTGCCTTAGCTGTGTTTTGTCGCCAGTAATCGTACGCAGGACTATATATGAACCCAATGCCAAGTGTAATACCGGCATATAGAAGTCTTAGACTTGGAGGCTCAGGATTGGAGGGGATGCCAATATTACAGATAGGACGGATGAATATGATTATACGCACGAGGTGCTCCGGCCGAACGGGTTTAGTAGTATGAAGTACAATTAAAGGACGATTTTATCAGGCTGACTGAAAGTGTGTGCCTGAGTTATCCACTTTAGCAATAATTATAGACTTGGGGATAGGGATATTAATCTCCCAGTCACATACGATGACAAACCTGTGTACTCGCCATAGCCAGTGTTGCCGAAGACTACGCAAGGGAGAATGGAGGTATGTAACACCCCGCGCAAATATAGGGATGGGAGAAGCGGCCGTTCCGGAGCTTACGCCCCTTATATTTTCCTACTAGCTCCGCAGATGAGCTTCGACAACACTAGAAAGTTGACCTAACTAACTGAACAGCTGACCACTGTCGCACTTGAGTGGATCCAGGCAGCGGGATCAACTACCGTCCGGAAGATCTGCTATATAAAGGCGATCACCTCGTACATGTGTTACAGGTCCAGTAGAAGAATAGAGCATGGAATTCTCCCTGCAGAAGATCTCTTATCCGAGCAGGCGGGCTGGGGCCACCAAAGTGTGAGAGCTGCATATCTAACTACCGATAAGCTCCATGCCAACGTGTGAATGAGAGTTGCTTGTCATTCTGTATTCAAGATCTTGGAATGATCTAGAACAGCTTGTCAGCGAATGTTTGATGGCTTACGAATAATTCGATACTCACCAAAGCTGCCTAAGGTTTGACCATGTTGTTGATACCATCTCACGAATCCTTTGGGATCGGGACAATTTCTTCACTTCTCACGTCTTTCAACACATCGCCGTTTTTATCAAGGAGCGACGCGATGAGTCTGTATCTGCGGTGGGGGGGTAGACTTTCGAACCATTCAATATCTCATTCGATGACACAGTGATTACGTGTGGTAGGCCGCCATCCACACTCTCGTGTCACCTCGGTTGGACGATCTCGGCCTCGACCATCGGCGTTTTCCTCAAATACCTGGATATGGACTTTGTGAATCCTTTTCCAAGGGAGTGTGTCATTGTGGTTGTACACTGATACAGCAACAAGGTGCTTTTGATGCGCGTAAACAACGCCTGCTGGTGCATGATCGAATTGAAATGACATATCGAACAGAACAACGTGCTCTTCAATTAATTGATGAATAGTCTGCGAGGCAAAGAAATGTGGCGGAGAAAGAAGAGGAGATATTTATAGACGACGTCAGAACGTAATAATGTTTGGCTTTCCACGGCTTTCAAGTACACAATAACGACGATGAGGCTTAATGGTTAGACAGTATTGCATCTGAGGTCGCAGGAAGAGGAGTGTTGTAGCGTATAATGGCTTCCGTATTATCATCGTATAGGCACGAAAGATTGTTTGTCACTCCAGTTTGCCTTTCTCGGGTGTGCGAGGGACTATATGTAAACTGTACTCAAAATGTAACCCCAGTATGCCTCCCTTAAAATGATGCGTGTAGGAGTCAAGGGATTGTATCGCAGTACGACAATACTTGCGATCAAGTTGCCCACCGGAAGACGATCTGCTTCAGTAGGGCAGTAGTTTAGTTCTGTATTTCCGTGCTGTGAAATATTGTCAGCATTCATAAAACGAGTATTTCATTCTCTACACAGCTTCTTTCCGACATAATATCTAGCATAATGCAAGGCTAATACTTGCAATAGACATATCAGGGTTGTTTGATAAGAGACTTTTTAGAGTTTGAGTTTGAGCCTCCCAGTCACGCCCGGCAACAAACATAGACAATTGTCATGACCTACAGTGCCAGGATCCCAAGACTATGTAAGGGAGGATGAGTTTTCATCCAACCAAACCCGCCTTTACAAACACAGAGGGAAATCGGTGGAGCCTTTCCGAGCTTGCGATCCCTTGCCTACTCTTCAAGCTTAACACGCGGGGTATTATAGCAATAGTAAATCGGTCAATCTCTCCTAAAATTCGGATAGCTATCTAGCTAGCTGTGCCAGATTAACGCAGGCAGTTAGATAGTTTTTGTCATTTCGATAGATTTAGGTAAAATTAAAAATATGCAAGGTCAATATTATTAGGAGAGTCTTTTAGCATTTAGAAGTAAAACGCAGCTAGCATAGTGTAATTAATTTGCCATTTCCTTTCGCCTTCCACTTCCCCTAAATCATTACTAACTTAGCATTGTGTTTTATTTCTCTATATCCCTATATAACAAACAGAAGCTTATTAGTCGACTTTGCCACATGCACCCTCTTTCCCTCAACCTGATTAGTAAGCTCCCTCCATAACAAAGGTGTACTCGCTCTGAATTATGTGTGAAATCTTACCAGCTTGGGTAGGTATGCGCTTACAGTTAGGTATTGAAGTAGAGTTTTAAGGGGGTGGCTGACTGAGCCACTTATGTGGCTGGAGCGGATTACGAGTCCAAGGACCATGAACTGGAAAACTTAGATTAGATCATCGCGTTCGATTCACCCTTTTCGGCGAGAGGAATACGCTGCCTATTTTATCCTGTAAGTTATCAGTGATGATTAACTCAAAGAGTGTGCATAAGTACATGCACCAGGGTAAGAATTACTCGTTGTGGTTTCCACTTCACAATATGTATGGGGAGCGAGCCTGACGGAGAATTTCAAGGAGGTGGTCATGCAATTATTAATTGGGAATTAGTCATAAGCGTAGTTTCAATCTGAAGATACTTCTTGTGTGCGACTTTGGGGTAAGACGCATACTAACAAATAAACATTGCGATAATATATCTGACATCGTCACGAATTGATGCTGTATTATTTTCTGGCTTAGCTAGACTTGCAAGCTTTGCGATATGGGTTAGTTCTTCATGGAATCTCCATGTAGAACCGACCTTCGCCATCTTAGCAACCCTTCAATTTCGTCCGAGATCAATTGCCGACACCTAGAAGTGCATTGTCAGTAGGTTGATTTGAAACAACCGGGGAGAATTCAGTGAGTCTTGTTATGGAGTCGAGAGGAAAGACCGTCAAGCTGGAAATTTAATCGAGAAGCCAGTGGTCCTGAGTAGACAAAAACAGATGTAGTGGAGCAAAGCTACGCACGGAGCTAAGGGTATAAACGAGAGCGGGTATCCATTTGTCGTTTTCGATATTATCGCCCTCAGTGACATTGGGACTCACCTAGGTTTAAGATCTCCTCCTTGACTTTCTTGATCCGCTGGGTCGAATACTTGACGCTCGGGGAGGATTCTTTGAATCTTGATGTTCTTGTTCAGATTTTAGGTCCAAGCTTTCTCCAGCTATCGTCGTTGCCCTGCTCTGGATTTCTTTTGCTTCGAGTCGTTGTTGAGCCCTAAGGACCATCTCATCAATTTCATCGACCATATTATCATGATCTTGATCAAAAAATCCTACGCTCCTCTTCTGATCTCGTGCAGTTCGTGCCCCATCGAGAGCAAGTCCCAACCGGCCGATTTCGTTTCGCATCCTTTCAGCGTCCCAGAACGGCCATCCCCTCTCGATCTCATTATTCCGACTGACGGCAGTGTTATAAAATTCCCTAGGATCGAGTAGGATGAGTCGAGTCAACATTGTAGCCGAATTGGTTGTCAGGTAGAAATTTAAGCGAACGGAGTGAGTGATGTGACAATCAGGCGAATGGAAACGATGAGAAAAATTATTATGAATGCGATAGTAGGTTGGCACTTGCTGTGATGGCTTCCACCTTCTATTGAAGTAATGGTCATATTTATAACAATAATTCGAAATGCGCGAAAACTGAAATCTTCAGATGATCAAACAGGATACATCACTGTCCCAAGGGAAGCCAACAAGGGCGTCAGACCACCAAACATCCATAGCATTGGAATTGCTATATGCATGTCCGTTGTTGAACACTAACACACAACTGGTTGAGTCGTATCATGAAAAAGGGCGAGTTACATTCATAGGAGGGCTATTGGCAATTGGAATAGCCAGGGACTGCAAAATGACGAGAAGTATTGAGGGTACGAAAGCAAACAGACACCCCTCCATGTTGCTCCATATGAAACTTGACCACACAGTTACCATTCAGTTGCAGCTATTCAGCTGAAAGATTAGTTAGTGTTGATGTCATAGTCATGCGTGAAGGCCATGTTGTTTGTATTGTGAAGACCTCGAGACTCGTTGAACGTGATAAGTATTCATCATCAGCATGCTTATGTTGTCCGCAGAAATGCACTCTTTCTCTATCTTGACTAGGGATGGATACCTCGTGGGCTGGGTCTCATATTGGAGGCAGGATGCTCTCTGCCAATCACTTTGTTCCGATCATCATAGGTGTAAAACGAACACGACTGAAAGCGTCTTGGCCACCAGAAATAGCCCCAACGTGTTGTCTTGAAGCATGTTTTCATTCGAATTGTACTATCAACATCAGGTGTTTTATTTTAAAATAACTCGTAATTCCCTGAGACTGATAGCTGGATCAAAAGAACCTAGACAGTGATCAAAATAGAGAAGCTGAATTATTCCTTCCGGGGTGTCGTTCAAGGGATATAATACAATTGCAATACCAACCACTCAAGCTACGTCTCCATTAGCACAAAATGCAGGTAAACCAAGTGTTCTAACTCGACTATCCCTATTTTCGCAGCGTTGCAGCTTTATTATATCACCAGCGTCGGGAGACGTCGTACTTTGTAGAGAATTTTATCCCCACATTATCACCTTTAATTGCTTATGGTGTGAGATCTGTGTCACAAAACTTGGGTATGTGCTTAATGCGGCTTTTGATTTCGATATTTCCGGATGCAATATCTGGGATCGTGGGAAAAGACATACCATGCATGGACAAGTCCACTTTATACTCTCGGCAAATCCCGAGAGTGGGATCTGAGGCGGCGTCTAGGTTCCTAGCTCTTCCGCTTCCGCTTACCTAGTATTTAGTGAAGTCGCTGATTATGTCTTTCCTATTCGGACGAAACGGCCTGATCATCAAGTGATCAGACCCTCTTGAGCAGCGTTCATGCATTGTGAAAGATCTTCGTTGATCCGCTAGCTCACACACGGTGGAGGAAACAATGAGAAATTTAGCAATGGGAAAACCTAATGCCCGAGCATTCAAATCCCATAACAATCCGAATCCCAGACACGCCGCTGATCTGCACGCGAGTCCGCGACAGAGGGTCACACTACAGGGACGATATCTGGGGTAAGTTGGGGGGCTACAGCAAAAGAGAACGTTGGATCATGGTCCTAAATAAGTCATAGAAGGATCTCATTGGAGCGCATACTCTTTATGTTCTCTTCAGCCCGCCCAGGCAGGAGTCGGTAATCGCCCGTCTTATTCACTAAGTCCCGATTCGACCGCTTAGCCTGGATCGCCGCGTCAGCGGAGCCGGAGAGTGGTCAGCATCGGGGCTCAACCAACATCGACTTCCTCATTAATAGCGATATCATGCTCTGCGCCGAGAAAGCCCATAGTAAGACGGCATTATATCCATGAAAAGATTCCAGCACTCTATAATCAAACTGTTATTGAAACGATTTCCCTTCACTATTTCGCCCTCGGGCAAACTAGCCTGGGGCTTTCCTCCAATCAAGACGCGTCCCACGGGGAGAAATTGCCGGATTAGGAAATCAGTTTCACGGAGGCGGTGTCCGTCCGAATATGGACATCGCATGAAATCTAATGGAGACGTCCAGTGTTTGGTATACACGTGCATTATAAAGTTGATCAGCATGCCGGCGAGGAAAAGAAAAAAGGGATTCAGCCACCATCGTGGCAAACCGATCGATCGACACGCATCAACCGGGTAAAAAGGTAAACAAAGAGATCGGATCGTAGCTTTGACATCAGGATCATCGTCATGGTTGGGTTCCGGACTTCACTCCTGGGCCTCGTACCCCTGCTCGGGTCGGCATTGGGCTATGCGAACCCGAAGACCTGCTCGGGAACATGCACCAACGCCCACGATCCGTCCATCATCCGGCGCTCCGATGGTACCTATTTCCGGTTTTCGACGGGCGGCGAGATCGCCATACACTCCGCGCCCGACATCACGGGTCCGTGGACGTACCAGGGCGCCGTTGTCCCGGCCGGCTCATCGATCGACCTTTCAGGTAATACGGATCTATGGGTAAGTTCGCTACCTTACCAGGGGGACAATCCTACCCAGTCTACCCGGCTCGGCTAAACAGTTTGTTTCACACAGGCACCAGATGTGTCCCTAGTCGGCAGCACCTACTACCTCTACTACGCCGTAAGCACATTCGGATCGCAGGACTCAGCCATCGGAGTCGCGACATCGACAACGCTGGACGTGGGCACATGGACGGACCATGGCTCGACAGGGGTGAAATCGGCCTCGGGGAAACCGTACAACGCCATCGACCCGAACTTGGTCCTCGTTGGCAGCACGTACTACCTGACCTGGGGTTCCTTCTGGGACGACATCTACCAAGCCGAAATGAAGTCGTCCCCGCTGACGCTCGCGAGCGGCGTCACTTCGTACCAGCTGGCGTACGACCCGGCCTCCACCCATGCCGTCGAGGGCTCCTACGTCTTCCATTATGGCAGTTATTATTACCTGTTCTACAGCCATGGCACGTGCTGCGGCTACGATACTAGCCGGCCTGCTGCTGGAGATGAGTACAAGATCAAAGTATGTCGGTCTACCTCGGCGACTGGCAGCTATGTGGACGCGAGTGGTGTTGCCTGCACAGCTGGCGGTGGCACTGTTGTGCTTGAGTCGCATGACAATGTCTATGGACCTGGTGGACAGGGTGTTTACCAGGATCCCACCTACGGTCCCGTAAGTGATCCAAATCCTTCTATTCTTTCTTCCAGTGTTCAATTTTTTGAACTTGATGCGCTGACATTGTGTGTCTGCTATCTAGATCCTCTATTACCACTATGTCGACATCACTATTGGCTATGCGGATGGAGACAAGCAGTTTGGCTGGAATACCATCGACTTTTCCAGTGGTTGGCCTGTTGTTTAAATTCTCAGCGACGGAAAGATGTAGATACTACGCCTTCAGTATATACTTCACTTACGTATTATTTAGTACCGCACGAGAATAATACTTTATATCTTGCCATCCTGATCACTGATCATGTCACCCACACCAATGCCGCATGTATATCATTGGTATTGATCGTCCATTTCTTCTTGCCTATACGAAGTGCTAAGACAAGCGCCACGTTGAGATATCGCAAATGCCACACCGACGTACTCGCAGGATGTGCTCGACGGGTGACATGTCGAGTGTCTGTCCTGGGTCAGGTAACCATGAGTGAAGCAATATTAAGATCAAATATGAAAACAATCGATAGATCCTAGACACTTCGTATCTGAATTAAAAACGTCAAAAGGCAGAAAAAGGACTTTAAGTGTGAGGTGTGAGACGGGTGATAGGAGTTACGCAGCCTCTTGCAACAGGAAAAAGGTTTTGGTCGTACACTTGGTCTCGGCTTCATAACCATCTTTCGCTGCTTTCGTCTAAACTTCTCTTGCAAGGTTGGAACATTGCTTGGCTAATCGGTTATGCCCGCGCAGCATCTTACGACGGAGTTTTTGAGATCCTTCTAGGAAGTTCCTAGACTACCCTGCGCGAGCCATTGGTCTCTCGCCAAGCGTGATGCTGAAAGCAAGATGCATTGCTACTAGGACTGATGTGAGAGGCTTAGGGGACCAGTGATATGCACTAGTGTAGGAGCCTTTTGATCATGGATCATGCTACTGTACCTAGCAAATAACCTTGCATTATAGGGGTCTGGATGCTGCAAAACCACGTTAGAGCCAAGGTTGAAAAAATTTGAAAATCTGGGGAAAGTTGCAGGGATTGGGTGGCCTAGACCATCTTTTTGACAGGACCTTTTGACAGCAGTGGGGTCCTCTCATATGCGATGGAAATGTAATCATCTGGATTCTGATTGGATAAAAATACTGCTGCAGATAATGAGCCAATCAGCAGACAGTCGATGACCATTCCTGATGATGTCACCCTGGAGAGAATGCAGTGGCAGTGTGTACACGGCACATGTGTATATAAAGGCCGTTGTTTATCTAGTCGAGCAACATTCAGTGTTTATGTACAAACAGAACATTAGCTTCTTTCACGTTTCCTACAACTCCTCATACCATCTCATCTCCCAAACAATTGCTCACTACGAACTCACCTCATACCACCCAATACACTCTACTTCTTACACCAATCACCATGGCCACTGAAGTCACCCAAGCAACTCCCACTTGTTGCGGCAAGAGCTCAGGAAACGAGTGCATCTGTGGTACGAAACCTATCTATGGACCCTGCAATACCGGATTGTTGTGTACCTGGAATGCTAACGTTGCGCGCCACAGCCAAGCAAGCAACCTGCTCATGCGGCAACAAGTCCGCTCTCCACTGCACATGCCAGAGGGCAGAGACAGAGAACTCACTAAGCGGCGCGCGCTGCTCATGTCGCGCCCGGCCAGCTGGACAATGTACATGCGAGAACGCCGCCAAGGAAAACACGGCGCCATCAGGCAGCACTTGTGAATGCGGCTCCCGTCCCGCGGGTTCGTGTACCTGTGAGCGGGCTGCTGCCGATGACAAACCGAACCCGAACGAGATTGATTTCACGACGAGGAAGTAAGGGATAGGTTATTTTTGCGACTGGAGAGTGATGTGATAAAGGGACAGACGGATCTATGAGATGACTGTTTGTGTGTATACTACAAAATGATCGGGACGCGGGCATTTGTGATTCTTGATACCTCGTGTACAATCAAGGGATGGTTGGTTGGACAGGCGGTTGGGGTTGTCTGGCGTTTATACCACTGTGCGTTGCATACACAACACAACAAAAGATACATACATCATGGATATATTTTGCCCTTGAGCTGAAAAACTTAGCTTGTTTCGCTTGTCTGATTAATTCCATGTGCGGTTGCTATGCGGGTGCAATAATAACAACGCGATAAGAGTGAGACGCAGAGGTAGAGGGTAGAGTCAGTTCAAGTCTCAAAATCGAGCTGAGCTGGGCTTATCGAGTGGTAGATCACGTCAGGCCTTTTTTTCCCCCATTGATTCTGCCGGACAAATATTTAAGCTAGACTACATTAGGCCTCCCTTAGACTGAATCGATTCAAGGTCCACTGTTTTTGGCACGAACTATGGCGCTAATGATGTGCTCTACCATTGTTCATTCAAACACTGGAGAAGTACATATGTACGGGGTAAATGCCTACCTTAAGGTACAGATAGGTTGAATGTGTATGTAAGGTACATATACCTCACCTCACCCGAGTAATTGATAGTTTGGATACCTGCAGTATTGTGATACCTACTGCTGAGACCAAATTGTAACCTGCTGTGCCTGTCAAGCAATCACCAATGGATATTACATACATACCTACATGTACCTACACACACACACACACACACACACACACACACACACACACACATACAAGTAGGTAGACGCCTGTAGGCGGAGGCAAAAGCTGTATTAAGTACTTTAGGTATCTACCACCATGCGATAAGCACCCCCTTGCAGGGCGGTGAAAGAGCTCCTGTGGGTTCTTGCCGCTCCCTGATTTGCTGCATGCAGCTCATCGGGTCTAGTAGGGTAGGGGCGACCTTGCCTTGTCCCGTCTACCTTGCTTTATCCATGCTGCCAAGGGCTATAGTTGCGTATATTGTACCTTGACAGTCACTAAATCTACCTAACTTGTGGAACACTTAGCCTGCTGGAACTGCTGATGCTACCCGCTTTTTCCCTGCTGACTGATCCAAGCTTTCGTTTTGTCACGAATGTGGTAAAAATAGTGTACGGAGACACAACAATCCACCGGCGCGTCTTTTTTTCTTGAGACTCGCCCAGTAGAAGGCATTCATAGTCCTCCCCAATTCCCTCCCACCTTTCTCTTCTGCTTTTGCAAGAAACACCAACACCGGCCAACTTCACACTGCACATTATTGTCATCGGTGCGAATTATCCTCGCTGCACATCTCGGCAGGTGTCTAATCCATCCGTTCATCCATCAATTCATCAATCCATCGTCCCAGGTTGGGTCGAGGTCAGGCCATCAGGTCACCGGACTCTCTCGCGCTTTGTCCCAGATTCTGCATCCCCCCTCAGACTTTGTATCCTTCTTTTCCCCTCCACTGTCGTCTTTGCCACGCGATCGCGTTAGCATCATCATCATCAACCCTCATCTCACCTACATTTCGCTGTCTTCGTCTCGATCGGCCCATAACAGTCCGAGTCGCGACGAGCGTCTGAGACCCTCGACCATATCCATATTCATATCCTATCCCAACATCCTCTCTTAACACGAAAGCGTCGTAGAGAACATCATGCCTCCACGGGCTAAGAAGTCGGCTGCTGCCGCTGAAGACGCGAAGAGTGCGCCCACCAAGGCATCAAAGCTTGCCGCGGCAAAAGCTAAAGCTTCCACTACCAAAGCCATGCCTATTGTTTATGTTGGTCCCGACAAAACCGCATCCAAGCCTAAGCCCAGGGCCAACGCGAGAGTCGCCAAGACCAACGGCGTCGCCACAAAGAAAGCTGCCGCTACGGCCAAGGCAACTGCGACTAAGAGCAAGACTACCACCACAAAGAAGGGCGCTGCTGCGAAGGCCGCGACAGCCAAGAAGCCAGCCAAGAACACTAACGGAAAGAGACCAATCGACGACGATGAAGACGATGACGACCACAAGGAGGAAGATGCGCCTGAGGCCTCAGACGCCTCGAAACCAAGCGAGCCTAGACCCAAAAAGAAGGCCCGCGTTGCCGCGACCCCCGCCCCAGATGCTCCCACAGGTTGGCGCAAACAAGTCGTCTTGAAGAGGCGGAAGACTCTCCTCGTCGAAAACCCTGTGCCTGACGTCCCCCTCGATATATTTGTTTTCGGAGAGGGCAGCTCCGGCGAACTCGGCCTCGGCAGTAAGAAATACGAAGGCAAGAAGCCAATCGATGTCAAGCGACCCCGTATAAATCACAACCTCGATGCGAACAAGGTCGGTGTTGTCGACATCGCCTGCGGAGGCATGCACGCCATCGCCCTGACCAAGGACAACAAAGTTCTCACATGGGGTGTCAACGATGACAAGGCTCTCGGGCGTGATACCACCTGGGATGGTGGTGTACGTGACGCCGACGCCGAGGACTCTGATGATGACGATGACGATGATACCGGTGTCAATCCTCTTGAAAGCACCCCTGCCCAGATCGACACCGGTGAGCTCCTGGATTCTGACATCATCTGCAAGGTCGCTGCCACTGACTCGGCTTCGTTCTTATTGACAACTGATGGCTTCGTCTTCGGTTGGGGAACTTTCCGCGGCGCTGATGGCATTATCGGATTCTCCAAAGGCATTAAAGTGCAACCTACTCCTATGCTGATTGCGCCCTTGCAAGACATCACCCATATCGCCTGTGGTTCCAACCACGTTTTAGCATTGGATGTCCATGGCAAGGTCTGGACATGGGGTAGCGGTGGCCAGTTCCAACTCGGCCGAAAGCCTCTTACACGTCATGGCGGTCCTACTGCAACGCTCACGCCAGAACCCTGTGGCATGTTCGGCAAGAGACACCGCGCCATCAGCGTCGCTGCTGGCTCTTATCACAGTTTCTACACTGACAACCAAGAGCGTGTTTGGTCATGGGGTCTAAACAACTACTCCCAAACTGGCCACTACGATGACACCGGCAAGGATGATGCTATGGTTCTTCAACCCAAACTGGTAGACACTTTCAAGGACTTGGACATCGTCCTGATCGCTGGAGGCGAGCACCACTCAGTTGCCCGCACCAAAGATGGAAAACTCCTGACATGGGGTCGTGTCGATGGTCACCAAGTTGGTCAACCCGCGTCCTTGTATAACGAGGACAACTCCGTGTTTGATGAAAACAAACGACCCCGCATTCTATTGAAGCCCACTGCCGTTCCAGGTAAGCATACTCGAGACCACATAACTGTGATATGCCAGCTCAGCTTCTGACTAATACTGCAAACAGATATTAACACTCGGTTCGTCGCTGCTGGTGTCGATACCAGCTTCGCCATTGATGTGACTGGCCGAGCTTATTCATGGGGGTTTTCCGCCAACTACCAAACCGGACAGGGCACCGGTGATGATATCGAGGTCCCAACACTCATCGATAACTCGGCCATTCGTGGTCGAGAAATCACCTGGGCTGGTGCCGGTGGTCAGTACTCCATTCTTGCAGCCGAACATGCTTCAGATAAATCTCCAGCGGTGAATGGCAATTAAGCGACAATGAGAGATGGTATGCACGGGTTGATCAGGATGTTGCAGTATGGGGAAAGCTTGTATTAGTACTATATAATGTTTGCATTTCATGTTGGGTTGCAGAAGGCTCATGGTAGGGGGGCATGATGTGGTTGGTATATTTTGGCTGGTGTCGCAATTCTCACTTGGCCGTTTGAGTGGAAGATGCTTGGGATCGTCACGAACAGCAACACGAATTGCTTTTCGGATGCTATTGCCACTCTGATAATTTGAACGTTTAAGACTATAACAACGGATTGTTATTCAGCGTATATTGATCAGTGGCTCTTTTGAAGATACGCAAGATCATCGCAGTTTACAGTGTACTTAAGTCCTGGATGTGGCGAGAGCGGAGAATTGATGTCGGATGAGGTTCACGTGACAATTCAAAAATACTGGAGTTTTTCTCTTTATGAATGACATTATCAAGCGCTAAAAAAAGTTGGGATACTATCCTCCCTCTCCCCTCTGTTCGACGCGTTATACCCTCAAGTTTTCGATGGGCTACTTTCTCTGAAACCACCCGGTTAACTGATTACAACAGCATCGCAACATCCCATTCCAAGCGCATTCATCTGTAACGGCATGGCCATTCTGGTTCCTTGCAGAATCTGGCCTCTTGGGGAAATCCGGTTGCCGGGCACTTTGTGCACTATCTACTGGGAAAGGCGCCGGATGGGTTAGTGTAGTGTAAGTGTACGATTTCGTGGTGATAGGGATGTTATATAGTGCCAAGGATGCCGGAGTTTAAGCTTCCGCGCCGGATCGTTTGCAGAACTTTAAATAGTAAACACCACCTTGGGTTCTAGACCCTTAGTGTATAACGCAGGTGGTATAGGGTTTGAGTTGTGGTTGAATTTATCATACGTCGAACCAAGAGGTAGGGCGGGCAAATTTCGCAGTTCCATACCCCATGCATGGTGGTGATATCAATAATTAGCCGAGGTAGCGAATTCGGTCTTGATTATGGTTGTCAAGAAGGTTATATGAAATTCTAGTCAATACAGAGTACAATAGATATGCACTTTCACTACGATTGGTAATTGATGGTCGGGATAAGCGTAGAGTGATAGCTGTTGTGCGAAATATCGAACTTTACCCAGTAAACTACCTATCTGACATCACAGCGGTTAATTAGCAGATCTTATCCGGCACTACCACCTCACCAAATAGATATTGCGCTGCCTATCTTTGGGCGGCTTCATCTATGTGTCGTCATGATGAGCCTTAAAGATGTGAGATACCGGCAGAGAGAGATCAGGGGCAGTCCAATGATGTGAGGCCGATGTGAGCATACATGAACCAGTGGGCGTACATCCAGTCAATATATCTACGAGCTTGGCGCCAAAGATGGAGAACCTTTAATGGCCCTTCGTCATACCAAGCTTTGTGACACCAAGCTTCATTACCGCAAAATGCTCAAATACCGGCACGTCCTGGCGTGGCTGCTCATCACAGGCGCCACGAACTCAACCGCAAAAGAGAATTGTCCCCTCTACGGCCTGGGCTATCCAAAACCAACCAACCTCCTAACCAACGCCGCCATAAAAAGTGCCGGCAGCGCGCTAGACTCAGTGTTCGCACAATACATCGACAACGCAAACAACACCGGATCAGACGCATTCTCATACTCTGTCGAAGTCTTCGCGGCAGATGAAAATACGCCACTATGGACGCACTACTGGACCGCGCCGAACCTCGCGACGATGAATACGACGGGAACGAGGAAGATTGATGGGGATACGGTGTATCGTATTGGCAGTCTGAGCAAGATCTTCACGATCCTTACCTTCCTAGCTGAAGTGGGGGATAGCTCCTGGAATGATCCTATCGGGAAATACATACCTGAGATCGCGACCATGGGTGGACCGCCTGGACGGGATAATTCGCATTCGCTCACTACGCCGGATTGGAATTCGATTACGATTGGGGCTTTGGCGTCTCAGATTTCGGGGTTGATGAGAGATTGTTAGTGGGTTCTGTACTTGATTTTCGTTGTTGTTGGATTGAGAAGGAATTGAGAATGTCGGTGCTAAGTGCATCGTGTGTGATTAGATTCCCTGCTGGGCGAGCTCACGCAGAGCAGTAATATGTCCCAAGCGAAGGCCATGGGGCTCCCCGTTCTTCCTGGAAGCGACATACCGCCTTGTGGGGAGAATCCCGTGTGTAATAGACCGCGTAAGTACTACTTTTCAGTTTTTACTTCAGCTCACCTCCTCACTTATCTGACAAATATTGTAGAATTCTTCCAAGGCCTAAGAAAGCTACCCCCGTCCTTCTCTCCGTTTGTGACACCGGCATACTCAGACATCGCATATGTCCTATTAGGCTACGCCCTACAAACGATGACAGGAAAGCCTTTCCAGCAGTCCTTCCAGGACATACTTGTCAAACCCCTGAACTTGACGCGGACATTCTACAGCGTGCCGAACGATACCCTGGGGGTCATACCAGGTGACAGAATGCGTACGACCTGGGCGTTTAATATGGGGAACGAATCACCGTGAGCTACGCTTTTCAGTGTTTTGTTAAAACGTCATGGAACGTTGGGAAGGTTGAGGACTGATATTGGTTATTAGTACTGGGAGTGTTTATTGTTCGGCGTCGGACATGTCGGCTGTGGGAAGAGCTATCTTGAAATCGACCTTATTGCCTTGGCCTGTTACGCGACGATGGCTTAGACCAGTTACGTTTAGTTCTGATCCTGTTTCGTCTGTTGGGAGCCCGTGGGGTGTTCGGAGGCTCACGCTATCGCAAAGTAAGTATCATTATGATTCTCTTTTTATCTCTCTCCTATTCTTTCTATCTTACCAGATCCCTCGATGATTTCCTCGTGTCTTATTCCTCTATCTAACCCTCGCTGCCCCTTCACCCCCCTTTTCCTAGTCACGCTAACATCAAAATCAAACTAAAGACTCAAGCTACCAATTCGCAACAACATTCAACAAACTAGGCAGCATAGGAAAATATAACGCTCTCCTAGCCGTAATCCCAGACTTCGACATAGGCTTCACAGTAACAGCAGCAGGCGAGGTCCCCGCCTCCCTAGTAACAGACATAGCAGACACGCTCTCAAACACATATCTACCAACCCTACTTTCCATCGCGCGGGTGCAAGCAAATACCACGTACGCAGGGTCCTACAAGAGTCCAACCGCGAACTCATCACTCACACTCTCCGTCGACACCACACATCCAGGTCTAGGCGTAACATCCTGGACAAGCAACAGCGTTCCCATGATGAACCTAGCTGTAGCGCTATCGCAGAATATCTCCGTGGATTACTGGGATGACATCCAGCCGAGCATCCGCTTATACCCCAGCGGATTATGGGATGCCACGGCTAATGGAGGTCGACGGGTGGGATTCAAAGCTACGTTTGAGGATCTCGCGTTGCCTGCTGTCGCGAATCCGTATACGACTGATTGTGCTACGTGGGTTAGTGTGGCCGGCGTCGCGTATGGGTCGCAGCCTCTTGATGAGTTTATTTTTGAGGTTGATGGGAATGGGACTGTGCTTTCGGTTGAGAATTCGGCGTTACGGAATCGGCTGGTTAAGGTTGGTTGATTGTGGGTGTTAGTGTCAGGGGTGTAAGTTATGAGTACTTAATTGGAGTTTCTATGTTTTCGGCTTGTGAGGAATGAAGTAGGTATTGTTTTGTTAATCCAAGGTTTCATTTATTGTTATAAACTCCGAGTATTAGCAACCTCTTGAACCGTGGTACTGTAATAGCTGTACTATTTCTTCGTTGCGTAACGCCTTCGTAGGAGAACGGACCCATGCGGTTACATCCGCACCGTTTTCGAGGAGCAGCCGTATTATATCAATGTTATTATCCCAACAAGAAATAGCAGCTTCTAACGCATTAGTATAACAACTGCTTTGTGCGTTTAGATCCGCGCCATTTTTTAGAAGCAGCTTTGCTACTTCATAATGGCCCATATAACAAGCAGCCAGTAATGCATTGCCATAACCGCCATAACAATAACCGCCCTCCCGGTTTATACTTCCGTTGTCGCTCCGTCCGTAATGCTTAGCAGGTGCTAGCGCTCCGCCCTTATAGCCGCTTGCGTGTTTGGATCAGCACCTTGTTCAAGCAGGAACTTAACATAGTCAAGTGAGCCCAGGGCTGAAGCTATTTCCAAGACGGTGCCATCATGCCTTGCTACCTCGTAAATGTTGACACCCTTTGCAACCACAATTACAGAAAGGTTTCGGTAGCTAGCTGCTCCTAGTGCATAAAGGAGTCCCGCGTCACAACAATCAAAGAGAGTGCCGGGTCCTCCGAATGTGAAATTCATGTCGGTTATGTAATATGAGTTGACTAATGGCAGCCAGCCAACCCAACTATATCTTGCTGCTAGCCATCGCTCAATATGGTTGTCTGATTCTAGTCCCATTGTGCCGTTTAACAGTGCCTTATCAGCATGATAGAGCATGCCCTTCACGGCGTACTGCGAAAACTTGTGAGTGCTAAGCATTAATTTCGTGGTATCGGCGTTGCGTGGCATAGTATCCAAGTTTTTAGTATAAGACCAGCAGTAGGCCCATAAACGTGCATGACTGGAACTAAGAACATCTGGCTCTAACGTTGGGTCTAATCTTGCCAGCCTCTTTGTTTCGGTACAGGAAGTCATTGACAGATTGGTGAATAAATTGAACAAATTCTTCACCGGTGGTCTCCTGACGGACCTGGACGAGCCCTTTGGACGAGCTGATTATACGTCGCCGAATCGCCTGATAAGAAGGAAGCGATTCCGTAACGGCTTCAATGTAGAGCTCCTCTGGAGTCAACGCCCGTCGACTGAGTAGCACCCATTGGAGGAATCGGACTAACTCAGCATTATTTGAGCCGCCATTTGCTATGAGCTTCTCGAATATTCGTCCAGGTGTTTTGGCGCTTCGTCCAGAATTTTCTGCATCGCTTCGTTCCGGCCGTCATCTTCAGCTTCGTTAAGCATGGCGACAACAAGGACAACCCACAAGAAGACCCCGTCTGCCTTATCCTGAACCTGTGTCTTGATAGATTTATTGTCGGTCAAAAGTTTGTCTTCAACGTATGTGGCGATGTCATTTCCGTGTTCACATTGTGGCTCCATAACAAGCTCGAGGTTCGCCCTCATGCTAATTCGGGGATAGTGGCGACTGGAAAGGCGAATTCTCAGCTTGACACCATTTGCAACAGCATCAACGCTCAAGATTTCGAGGAACGCAACAACATATCGCACTTCTTTCTCATCGCATTCTTCTAATGCATCGACGAGAAGCAGCAAAGGCCGTGGCTGCAGCTGCTGTTTTATTGTTGACTGTACGAACTTCCTGAGTTCTTGCTGTTCCCACTGTAAATATTTTCTATAACATATTCTTTGATTCTCTCGATACAAGCCAACGAAGCGCCTGTACAGTGCATCGTTTTGGTTCAGGAGTTGGTATACGTTGTACCGCATCATACCAAGAGGAGTCTTCTCGAGGATCGCGCCCCGAGTATTAAAGAAGTAAGCCACAATTATATTATCTGCGAAGAGACGCTCAAAATAGGATAGAGCATGATATATTAGTGTTGATTTTCCTGCTCCTGGCTTGCCCTTGATCCAGAGCACTCCATTTTGTGTTGAAAGATATTGGCGATCCCGCCATTCTTGCAACTCGGTTGTGCTAAATAACCACTCGCAGGTGTTTGGGTGAGCATCTTCTATATTTTGATGCCGAGTGTTCATATATAGATAGCTCAGCGAGCGAAGACAGTCTATTTGTGTCGGACTTTGCTTTCTAGAATTCTCCGAGAGCAGCTTCTTAATTACTTGGCAAGGAAAAGGCGATACCAACCTTCCTTTTCCTCGTGAAGCTTCTTTGTCTCGGTAGTATTTGGATCTTGGAAGTCTGTCACGGGTTAGCGGTTAATAGTACATCGCTCCCGGTTGTGCTGTTCGTACACCCATAGTAATTGTTCTGTGTGCCGGCGCCATGTAGGTTAGATTGAGACACAGGGCCAGCGACGATATTCTGGAGGCCAGAACCGTGACTTTCAAGGTATATGTCAATTGCCATCGTTATCGAAACGGATTCTCCTTCTAGTGGCGCTGCCTGTCTGGCAACCAGAGAAACATGACCGACTTCTCCAGCAAAGAGACAACGCTCAAGCCACCGATACGCCCCCCAAGGATGGCAACATCTTTGCACCTTGTTAAAAAAGTGCGAGCACTTCGGAATAGGAACAGATAAGACTTCCTTGTGTCGTCAGCTAAAAACCCCGCACTACAGCGTCGCATCAGCCTGCAGCGTCGCATCAGCCTGCAGCGTCGCATCAGCCTGCAGCGCCGCAGCTTACTGGTTGACAGAAACTGTGCTTTGGTACTCGTTACTGACCTGGAAAGCGAGCTCGCAATCAATTGAAGCCATAGGCTTTCGATGGCTAAATGATCTCATAACGACTATAAGTTGAGGAAGAGCTAACGCAGTAGTCTTATACGATATACTGTATAAGCTTTTGCCAACATGGGCTCTGCTGGCAACAATGAACCCCAACATCTCCATCAGCCATCATGGTACAGGCTCTCAAAATGTGACAACCGGCAATGGGCCACAATCTAATCTACACGGTTCTGGCACTCAGAATAACTACTATGGGCATCCAAGTGTCAATTTATAGAAAGGTGTCTATCGTTCACAGCTAACTATATAGATCCTCCTGGCCCTCTGCCTAACCACAATACGAGAAGCCTTGTATCAAGCCGCACCCGACCATCACGTCGCGAAGAGTTCGAGATCGCCCTTGTCTGTGCACTAACTGTCGAGTACGATGCCGTTACATTGCAATTCGACGAATTCTGGGATGAGTATGGCGAGCAATACGGACGTGCGCCGGGTGATATGAACACGTACACTACTGGGCGTATCGGGAACTACAATGTCGTGTTGACGCTGCTTCCTAACATGGTTAAAGCTGCTGCCGCCGGCACTATAGCTAGTTTCCGATCGAGCTATTCAAGACTGAAGCTTGCTTTTCTCGTGGGAATATGTGGAGGCGTACTGGGTACAGACTCCAATGGGGCACTCCTAGGAGATGTCGTCGTCAGCAAGACTGTTATTCAGTTCGATTTCGGCCGACAATTTCCTGACAAGTTCGTGGCAAATGATACGATCGAAGATAGCCTGGGCCGACCAAATAAAGACATCTATAGCCTAATCGCGAGCTTCGAGACACATCTCAGAAGAAAGTGCTTGAAAAAGAAGGCAGCTGAATATCTGAAGGATTTGCAGGCCGCTGCCGCTCGCGAGCGATATCAGTACACCTATCAATGCCTTGCCGTCGCTGAGGATAAACTTTTCGCGACTAGATACCGACACAAACATCGCGTGCCGAAGCTCTGTTCTGTCTGTGAAGGAGAGACCGACAACTACTGGGAAGTGGCTGCTCTGGCGTCTTGTGCAGAACTTAATTGCGATGAGGGCAAGCTGCTGCCCAGGAAGCATTTAGAGATCAAGAGAAGTCTCAAACAAGATGAAATGCAATGCCCCGAGATCTTCATTGGGTGCATAGCATCCGGAGACACGGTGATGAAGTCCGGGGTACATCGTGACCAGCTTGCTAGGGAGCACAACGTGATTGCGTTCGAGATGGAAGGGGCTGGTGCTTGGGATGAAGTTCCATGTATCATCATCAAGGGCATTTGTGATTACGCCGACAGCCATAAGAACAAGAAATGGCAGCCGTTTGCGGCAGCGACCGCGGCCTCCGTGATGAAGGCTATTCTGGGGCGATACACCTCCGCTGACCCGCCTACACAAGTCTAGTTCATTCCTTTACATATATTATTTGGACTTCACATGCTGCTTGGTCAGTTAAGAAAGTGTTTCAAGTATGCGTCCATTCCCGCATTTCACTTCATTGCTTTTGAAAACTGTTCTGAAAACCGGTGGAGGACATAATCTAGGTGAGCATTACCGGTTGGAGCACTACTTAGCGTACTCCCATCACTTACGATGGGGAAAGCACTCTGAAGTGGTCTTATGTATAGCCTAGCTGCTAACCCAGGCTTTGATATAGTGTATGGGATAGGAATAATGCGCTACACCGGGATGGGACTTGTGGCATACAGATAGATTATAGCCTGCGAAACCAGGGTGGATGACTCTGCTCTGCGCACACTTATTTGCCGGCCGATGACTAGACCCCTCTGCAGACGAAACTTGCGAGCTCAGTAGCGTCGCTGCTTCTCGAGGTAATGTCAATGTATGGAATTTGGAGCTCCTGGTCAAGACCGCGATCACGAAAGCAATTGCAATACTTCGAAGAAACAGAGAAGGTGGTAGATAGGAACACCGTTTGTTGTCTCTAGACCCGCTAGTCAAACGTTGGATCCCCATTTCTTGCCTTTTACTTCATTTTGAAACCCCGACTTGACCGTCTGGCGCGTAGAAATCCCACTATTTATGATACTCAACCCGCAGAAGTAGAAGCGGTATTGAATATCCCGAATTGAACATACCCGGCATAGAAGCAACAGAAGAATGGAGGCACCTAGTCCCTGTCGAACCTCCGAGGAGGAGGTGCGTGACCGCTGTAATTCAATGCAGTTCCCCTTTGGTCCAGCTTCTTCACCACAGCGCCTAGAACGACCTTGAGCAAGTCATCGCTCGACAGTGACCCGGGCTGCCCAGTCCACGTCGTCGTATCGACGATATCGCGGGTGCCGGCCTCTTTATGCAATTCGTCATCAAGGTACTCGAACATGCGCTGGATCTCGGGCGTCGGCGTGCCAATCTGGAATAACTGCACGCCGACCTGGTGCTCGGGCACGTCCATCGTGTCAAGCAACTTGGCGACCTGCGCCAGTGGGGCGCGAATGTCGTCGTCGAACTGCCCCGCCGTGATGATGATGAGATTGAGTGCTGCGTCCTCCTGGTCTGCCTTCAGCTTGCCACAGTACCAGGATAGAATCTTGGACACGCGCGCCCCTAGGTTGCACTTCCCCGAAGGCTTCACGCGATTGAAGATGCCCTGCACCGTGTGCTTGTCGCGGTGGTCTGACCCAACGGCCTCTTGGTCGCCGAAGCCGCCGATGTTGCGGTAGCCTGACTTGCGCACGTTGCCAATCCCTGACAGCAGGCCCTTGGGCCGGTGGTTGAGAAAGAAGACATCGATGCCGTTCGGGTCGTATTTGGCCGCAATGGGCGTGATGCGCTCGAGTAAAGCGCGCACGTCGCCCCAGTACGGCGCCATAGCCGCCGAGTCGTCCACCAGAAACATGGTGTCGAAGCAACGCAGGAACCCCAGCGTCTCGCCATAGTCGTCCGTGTTGAGGCCCTCGCCGGCCTCAGCGTCAGCCGCGGCTGGGTCCGCGGTCGGCCAGGGCTCCTCTGCGACTTGGGGCTTTGGGGGGGCGAACCTGTTCATTATGTCTCTTGGTTCTTGGATTTGATCTATCATACCACCTCAGACTCTGGATTAATGTAGCCAAGAATACTTAGACACAGTGCAGGCAGCTTTGCAGGCCATCTAACGCCATCTACTCACTAAACCGATCTTGGCACTAGCATGGAGATCATTTCTTTATTGCTACCTAGGAACTTCTTGTGGCGGTGGTTCTGCCGCCAGTAACCGCCTCGTTTCCTAATTTCCGGGACGGCCACATCCCTTTCTTTGTACAACTCCCTTCGCAACTATTTTTCAGTAGGAGCACTAAACCATATCCACCCACGTTTGCTGGCTTCCGCTACAACTTAGTAGGTAGTATCGTTGAAGGCCAAATAAAATCATAGAAGACTTGGAAAGGTTTCATTTCAGCTAAGGTCCGAGACAAAGCGTCGCTTGAATATTGCTTTTAAAGCCTTTACAAGGCAACTCTAAGTATGCTCCGGAGACCCTGGAATAACTACGCGCAATAATTTTGACAACAACCATCATGTTCAACAAACAAACCGACACCTTTCTTACGAGCTTGTTGTTTGGTCTAATCGACGCAACGTGGCTTTGAAGCAGAAAACGAACGTCTATTTCTGTCTGAAGCGAGCTATTTAACGAATGACTTCCAACATCATTGTCCCGAGTATCGTTGTAGTCTTATATCATGCCACAACCACGAATTGGCACACTTAAGTCCCAAACGGCAGGTGAACATGTTTGTAGAGCCAAGGTCTGTCCGAATAGCGGAACCTAGCTACAGACACAAGTATTCTGAATGTCACTGTAACTACAATATCCGTCGTCGGTGACGCACTATTAAACTCTCACATCAGTTCTTGCTGTCCGGACCCCGACTTGACACAACTCCAGAGGAATTAAGAACGTACTGGATGAGCTTGTGGGCAAGCACACGTGCTATACTTGGGGTCGTTTACGAGCCGGTAATAGCATTGGCCATTGGCGAGCTCATTCGGGTGACAAAACTGCGTTGGGTTCATTATTAGTAAAAGAGGAAGGCGATTGACAGAAGCGGTCGTCTCGGCAATATCGGGACCATGGCGAGGACTTACGCCTTCATAGAGAGCCCGCGTCGTCAGTTCGGTGGGCGCGGCAGCTGGGGCAACTTTTGGGGCAGCTGCCGCAAGGGCAGCGAGCGAGAGGATGACGCTGGTGAGTCTCATTGTACTCTCTGTCTAGAAGAAGGAGAATTTTTGGAAAATGTGAGTTTGGCTTGTTCTGTCATTGACTGAGAACTCGTAGTATATCGACTTTATATTCCAAGGTAGCTGGCTCAATGAGACCCTTGGGAACCCATATCGTATTATCTGGGCATTCTGAAAACGAATCGTTCTTCACCCTATAATTCTTGACGCGGCCTCGTAACAGATACGGCACCAGCCGGACCTTAGCCCCTAGCGGTGACGTATAATATGTTCTCACGGTCCCTCCGGATGAAGGCACTGTAAGACAGTCGGTAGTCCTTCGACTAGGAGTTTGCCAGGATTTTCAGCTTTGATAGAAATTTTCTCTGGTAATACGGGCATAACCAAAATGCGGGACACCGAAATATATTCTACGCCGCCGCCACATCATAATGCACGTAAGATTATTGAAAACTCAACCTCAGCAACGACGTATCATGCGGTATAACTTAGCATGTAAATCAAGGCATTACATGTCCTCTAGGAACATCTCAAGTATGATGATGGTCAGCTATTTCTATTCTCGTTGTGAGGATTCGGCGTATACACAAAATTAGCTAAGATGAGGACATCGAGGTATATCTTAGGCCGCCAATACGGCGTATCATCTCCGTTTACGTGTAGACAACACCATCAGTCTTCATTTGTGGCTTCTTGACGTTGGCGCTGCCTATATAAGCCGTGCTAGCCTACGCTCTTCGGTATCTATGGGACCAGATCACATCTACAGTTACGATTATATCCAAGCATCCTCTGAAGGCGTCTACCACCTAACCTAATCGCGAAATCTTATCAACATGAAGTTGTCTGCCAGCTTGATTATCTGCCTGGCTGCTGGCTTGTCTGTTGCCCAAACTGGATGCGTGAACCAGTATGAAGCCAGAAGAAGCCTATTCCCGCAAGACTGAGGTGACTGACCAGCGTGACCGCAGAGCCGACCCGGATAATGGCATTGGGAATTTCTGCTTTTGCTCCAGCGACGACCAATGTTACTTTGACGATCCCCACACGGGTTGCAACCCCCCTGGAGCCGCTATTGGATACTGCCCTGAGTGAGGACATGTTATCAGGACTGAAGCTGCGTTGGGTACTCGAGTGAAGAGACACCACCGAGCCAGGTGCTGCCTAATGATGAGGGAACGTCAAGGGTGCCTCTGGATTCAAAGTTCCTCCTGTCTCTCGTTACATAGCCTAGACACGCATCAAGCAGCAGTAAAAGCAGTCTATACACTCTATTGCCAGACCATTTGTGCCAAATGCTTTAAATATTGAGGAGCTTCAATCGTCGTAGTGTCGAATACTCAGATACATGGGGAAGTATTTGGAGGAAACCGAGGCAGGAAGGGACCCCCAGTCTCGATTTTGTTTTAGTCCTGAATACTTTGACAAGGAAAATTCAGTCTGATAAGGTAGGCTCCAAGGCAGGCTCTGAGATAACGAAAGCATGGTGCTGTTTGTATCACCTGGTCAGCTGACTCAAGCCTCAATAGCCGCATTTCATTCGACGATATGTGCCGTATCCGCAGGCCAAATACTTCCGACACAAGCTAGGAATACGGTACCCTCCGACCTGTGGGTGTGCTCGACTAGGACAGAAAGCCTTCAGTGGTCCTTGCAGCTTCTCTCCTCAGCGTTCCTTTACACTCCTTGTAGGTAGCGACTGGGGTGAGATTTTCGATCTATCGCCACTTCATGTTTCACGGGTGGTATTGTTGATTTTTAATGTGCTCACTTTGTTGCTGTGCGGTACGCGCTCGACGCGATGCTTTCTTTGTGATTCCATCTGACACATACGAACCCCTGTCTTCAAACTGGGATTGTCAATGATGCCGGCTGGGGAGATTATCACCGGCCATAAGAACAGCAAAAATGATCGGCGCAGGGGAGTCAGAATAGCGAAGCCACTTAACCTTGTTAGTTGTCTATGACCCCACCTCACAGAATTTACAGAACATACAATAATATCTTGCGTAGCTACAGCTAAGAAGATGATATACCCAACTAGAAGTAATACAAAATTTGCAGTGCCAAAAATTAGCTGGCCATCTGAGTGTATGACATTTGGATCGTTCCTGAATTACCAGATCGTTTGAGGACAAGACCGTGTGTGCTGACATGTACCAGCACCTTGGAATTCGGCGCAATCCAGGTTAGAGGCGAATCCCAAGGAAAATGTATGGAGGACAGGGATTAGATCCTACCTACTTAAGTCTACCACATGCATAACATGCATACTATAAGTACTTACCTAATGTATCTGTATATCAATTTGTAAATGTAACAGCTGTATAAGAGGGCAGCGAGCGTCTCAAGTTCAACATCGATTAAGCAATCCGTCAACTCCCATTCTTTGATCATCCAACTTATCCCAAACGCGTCTTCTCCTTTCTTACAATATGGGCACTGCCGCCGAGACCTTATCTACAGCACCGGTCTACTCGACTGCAATGCGACGGCAGTACGACGCCGAGATCCAGAACGCGCCCCAAGATCTCCTGGCAACTTTTAACAACGCCGTGCGCGGCCTGTCGCGGCATGTTGTGCAGTCCGGCCATCCTTTTGAAGCTAAGCTGCACGACATTTGGTACCTACTGATCGAAGCGGCCAAGCACACCGACGCGTCATCGCCATTGCAAGATAGCTTGGTAGTTCGGACTCTTATGGCGCACCAGTTAGCCGATGTAAGGGCCGAAACCAGCGCCGGCGAAAGTCTGTGGGTCGATTTGCCGTTCCTCGGCGCAGACCTTGAGGCTGCCTGGCATGACCTCCACAATATTCATCATGGCGGCATTGGTGATGATAATGTTAGGTTAGAGCTCAAGAGGAACCTGGCTGCGTTCATGGCTCGGCTTTTTGCGGCATGTGATGGACCGACCGCCCTGCAAGATAGCCTGGCAGCCTGTGCACTCAAGGTGTTCCAGGATGCCCTCGAAAACCAGCGAACCTCGGGACAGCTTACCTCGCTGCTCCCGCTCGCCAATTTGTGGCTCCAGCTCGCGGCGCGGAAGCTAGCGGTCTTAAGCAGCGAGCAGCGGCAGCCGAACTCGGCCATTCCCCTGGGGTCGCTCGTCGAGATCCATGGTGAGGGTACTCCGCAGGCTGGCTTCAGCCCGGCCAGATGGAGGCACTGGACTCGCCGGATTAAGGAGTTAGCGCAGAGCGAGGACGGCGAGGTTAAGAAGCTGGCTCAAACGGCGGAGTACTGGATCGAGGAGTGGATGCAGACGTTGCATCGTGCTTTTACTGAGACTCTTTACTAGTCTATTGTCGGGAGTGAATAGTTGTTTGTGGGCACAGCGGGAACCCTGGTAAAATGCATGCTTCCTTCCACTTGGCTGTACAGGTTATCATTGTTAACCTTAAAAGTCTTCACAAATCCTGCAGATTAAGAAACTAACTCGTATCTATACTCCGTTATTTAGTGCACAATAATATTATTTCGAAAGTTTTGGGTCTATATTATTCAAATATGATCATCTAGGGTGTATGCTCTTCGCGGCTCCCTCTAACTTCCATCTCAATTTGATGCCGCAGCTCTGTTTCTTCCTGAGCAAAATTATCTCCAAATAGTTGGCCGATGGCTTCAAGACTTGCGCCCGCCGTTTCTGGTACCATAAGAAAGGAGAAGAGAGCCGCTAATATGCAAAAAGCTGCGAAAAATACGTAGGTACCCCAACCAATTCTTTGCAACATAATGGGGACAATAACACCAATTACAAAGTTCGAAGCCCATAGCATACATGTTGACGCACCGACACCCTTGGCCCGCTTCGAAGTTGGAAATATTTCGGCTGGTAAAGCTGTCGCAAGGGGGCCATACGATGCTGCGTAACAAAGCACATATATGTCTGCGAAACGTCAGTCTTGTTGAACATTGATATCGACAAAAATGACCATGGATCACGTACAAGTCAATGCAACACCAAACCATCCCACCGCAATATGTTGCGTCCAATCACCCCCAAACTTGCCAACAATACCAGCCGTAATGATATGTGGCACAGCCATGGCCAACCCACCCCCGATAGCAATCTTGCGTCGGCCTACCTTGTCAAGCAATACCAGGGCAGGTAAACCGGCGGTGAATTGTGCAATGTTCACAATGCCAGCCAGGATGAGGGAGTTGTTTTGATCTTGACCCAAAGAAGCGAAAAAGGTCGGAGCGTAATAGACAAACGCGTTAATCCCCGAGAATTGCTGAAAAAATGGGATTGCCAGGGCGACGCATGTGCGTTTGAGGTACTTGGGTTTGAAAAGATCGATCCATTGTAGAAGCTCCAACTTTAAGGGACCTGCATTCGGGTGCTCGCTAGCGTTGACGGCTTCCTGTAACCGAGCCTCTATAAGAATACTCACCCATTCCTCCTGAACGCGGGTGTCTGTCGACGAAACGCCACGAAGCTTTTGCAGTGAGGCAAGCCCTTCATCATTTCGTTTATGGAGCGCCAACCACCGCGGCGAATAAGGAAACAAATGTATGCCAATCCCCACCCCGAGAGCCGGGATGATCTGTAAACCAAACGGAAGTCTGAAGCTTACATCTCCTGGAAGGTCCTTTGTGCCGTATGTGATCCAGTACGAGGTTATTGCACCAACAACGATACTGATATATTCGAGGACTAAGAGAGACCCTCTCAAGTTCGGTGGTGAGATCTCAGAAATATACAACGGAGCACCCAAGGCCACTAACCGACTAAAGTCAGTTCTACATCTAAAACCATCGCAGCGCAACGCGGTCATATTGAGAGGATGGAAGGACTGACAAGTACCAACGCCAATGCCACCAACAGCTCGGCCGACAACAAGAGCAGCAAAATTCTGCGATGTCGTCTGTATAATGGCTCCGGCTGTGAATATGAATGTGGCCATCGTCAAAGCCCATTTTCGGGAGAACCTGTCTGCTAAGTACGGGAGGAATAGGCAGCCGATGAAAGCCCCCAGCTCGAGCACACCGGTCATGAAGCCAACGTTGAACTCCCGAGATGGATGACCGGGTGCAGTTTCGGGGTACTGCATGAAGAATTGGGGCATCGTCAAAATAACTGACACCACACCTTGGTCTGGGGAGTTATTCGTCAGTTCAATAGTCGAGATTACGCTTCTGGGCCCCGAATATACTTACCGTAGCCAAATGAGAACCCCCCGCAGGAAGCCAGGGCAGCTGCACCCAGCACGTAGGGGGATTTCAGGAGAGATTTTAACCCCCCCTTTTCGTATTCAACGTCTGTTAGTTCATCATGACATAGCTCCTCGGCATGATTAACATGGGCTTTATCCGCGCTGATGGCGTCAGTATCTTCCTTCAATAGCTGAGACATGATCATGCCAAGTATGGTAATGATAGTAGCTGTACTATGAGTAAAAATGGAAGGATAGAGTTATCGGGTCAAGTATTTCTTTTATGAATGAATATAAATAAGACTAGAAATCTGTGAATAGAAACACGTTGGAAATGCTTCTTAATTAATGTCTACGATGATTGCAAATTGCCCCGGTTTTCCAAACACGACATTCTACTTTCCAATTTAAAGGCCGCGACAATTAGTCCCAGGATGAAGATATTTCCGTCAGTTTATGGGGTTGTATGTCCTACCCCATGGGGAATCCTACCTAGTGAGTATGGAGAAAATCTGGCGAAGTTGAGTGGCTTTGCTTCAAATCTTAAGACTTCGGCGAAATGTTTCCCTTTTGAAACTAGCGTAGCAATCCAAAACTATAAGTGAGCCTCAGCCGAGGATCAGTGGAGAGCCACGTATGAAAGACCGGGGCAAAATCCGGGGGTTAATGCGGGGGAAGATGGGGTCGCGATCTAAGCTGCCCCGGAATTCCATCAACTATCTCCAAAAGTAGATCCCTAATAGGACTAGGAAAGGGGAGTTGAGATAGCTTTGATAGCTTAGCTTAGCGCTAGCTGGGCCATTGCGCACTTATATGCGCCCCAGAACCCGCCGAATCTCTTCCTTTTTGAACTAGACTCGGCGAACTACAGCCTCATTCCGTTTTGTAACAATGCCGTTCCCTTTTCTGAGGGCCTGGTAAGGCGTTGCCATCTATCCACATCGCATGACCCGGTCCTTGCAGGCGGTCTGTGCCCTGTGCCAATATAGTACATAGTCAGGTATATCTACCCTCGCGTGGGAGTGTCAAAACGAATTACTGATTAGAATCGTGTATAGACACACATTGTACATGTTCATCGAGCCGCCAAACGTGTGTTCATCGCAACATTGTTGGGTCGAGATAGACGACGGCCCTTGTGGCTACTGCCAGAAGATTACTTCGACCTGCATATTCGTACGGAAACAAAGGCCGTTTCACTCAAGCGCGTGATCCCGGACGCGATTAGAACAGAGCAAGTTAAAGTATCGTTACGATGTCACTGTTTGGAGACTAGCCTCTGGTTCTTAGAATCTATTAGTTCCTTACTAAGTTTCGTAAAACCAGATATTGACGACCAGTTTTTTTTGATTGAGATTTTTTTCAAATGATATAGCAGCATTCGATGGGCGCTAAAGATTTATTTACTAAAACCGCTATTACAATATAGATGACGTAAGCTTTGTAAGGCCTAACTATAATTAATTCTTTATTATTTGCGGCAGTCCTAACATTTTACTACGCAGCTCTAGATCACTAAACCTATTTCTCATGCTGAGGTGAAGGAAGTAATACCTGGAGGATCAATCAGTGGTACGTGAGGGAAACTCTCCAACTATTAACAAATCAGGATACAGTATCATTTATGCCGCTTAGAGGCTATGGCGAGATCGGGTAGATATGTTCTTGATGTTATACAGAGACCTCATACTCGTCACACGCGCTTCAGCGCGTGTTTTTGTTGCAATGTTAATGCCCTCGCGTGAGGCCATTCAACTCTCGTTTGATCGAGTGATAGAAATGGAGGTCGGGGGTTTTCAATACCCACGATAGATACATATAAGAGTAGATCTACAAGGGAGTCCTGGGAAGCGTACTGAATGACCAAGACCTAGTACCCCCCGATAGGTCATTGCCAATTGGGACTATCACTGAGCCTCTCACACGTCACCTTGTCTTAGTCGGGAAGTAATATATTTGTTGAACAAAATATGAGCCGGAATGAATAATATCTAAGCTAGCAGAATGTCGTGGTCGGCTCGATCACACAAAAGCTATTCGCATTCTATAATTACAGATGTAGGCCATTCCGCTAATATCACCTTGATTATATTGCCCATTCTTCCACATTGGCTCCCTCAAACTTGTTACTCCATTGTATACCGTAGAACTAGTATCTATAGGACTACTTTAAAGGTGGTACGGAAGGGAGTGGCCCTCGGTAGTAGAGTAAAGAGTGGAAAAGGCGTCCGCAAGATCAGCGGGTAGAGGACCAGCATCAATCGCGTCAAGAGTCTTGTGGAGCTGCTCCATTTTGGACACGGTGAAAATGATCCCATCCCCGTAGCTTCCATCCAGAATACTGTGGAAAGCCGTCCACCGTAGGGCAGCTGCGTGACCGCTGATGCCATGCTTCTCGGCAGCGGCAATGATAGGGGCTACAGCGGCCTGGATTAAAGGGTGGCCATAAAAGACATTGTAGTTCTTTCCGATAAGGTTCTTTTTCCGTTAGCAATAATGACTACTGAGGATGTCCTTTTAAGTACTAACATCACTGTCCCATCGTTTTGAAGTGGTTGAGGTGCCGGCATTTCCAGAGAATAGGCCGCCTGCTGCAGGACTGGTACAAAAGTCAGCTTAATTCGAGATACTCTTACTACTCTAACTCACCTGTACCCGTAAAATGGGATGTTGTGCTTGCGCAGAAGCGGGAAGAGCTCCTTCTCGCTACTTCGAAAGATCGCATTGTAGTGCCCTTCGTACACGCTGGGCTTAACATATTCCCTTTCCTCACATATCTCGAGAAACCTCTGTACCTCGGCAGCCGTGTAATTGGAAAGTCCGAAATGCTTGAATTGGCCTTTCTTGAAAGCTTCGTTCATCGCTTTGGCTGCGTCTTCGAAGGGCGTTTCACGGTCGGGCACATGCAACATCATTGTGTCCACAATGGGTGTTTTTAGTTCATCAAGTGACTGCTTGATGCTCGCTTCGATCTTAGCAGGCTCATGAGACCCAGGAGTTCCATCGCGAACTTTGGTCACAATGATGAAGCGGGATGCTGCCCCAGACCTGCCAAGGCGCTCCTCAGAATGGGGATAGTTGCTTCCAGTATCGATGTATCTGTGACCGCGATTATAAAACGTGTCCAGTAGGGCTTGGACTTCTTTTGGTTCGTCCCAGTGCGCGAGCCCAGGCGTCACAGTCTTATCGCCAACCTATTCTCCTTTAGTCTAGAGTAACTTGTGATGATAGTTAGCAATCCTCACCGTGTGCGTACCGAGAATTATCTTCACAGGCGCCTTAGGAGACATGATAGGCCAGCGATTTTTCCTTTGTCAATGAAGCGTCGATGATCTGTTTCTGTTGAATCCTGAATTGCTGAGTTGCTTTGAGATGAAATCGTTTCTAGAATTTCGAGGCTGATGCCTATCAATTATATAGACACGCAGCCATAAGTCGCAACTCCGATATCAGACTGATTTGAAATCATATCTTTAATCTACATTAGGGTTCGTATTTGATAGTGGTAGTTTCTGACTAAGGGACGATTGAAGCGTGTAACACTGAAGTTCCGCAAACTCCCCGCAATTTTCCCGCAACTTTCCCCGCTATGAGAACTATTGAACAACTTTCAAGGTGAATTTTAGCGGCTTCACTAGATGACGATAATTGAAACGCTCATAACATATAGAAAAGCTCAATCCGGGCTTAACGCAGTTATGGTAGTCCTAAACAACGCGCACAAAGATTATTAGCTTCTCATGTTATTTCACTCTCGAACACAAACTAGTCGTTTGACTCTTTCTATGGTTTGGGTTGTGCAATACTATTATGGTTCATTCGAGCATGATACACTAACCTTTCATCAAGCCAGCTGTAGCCCAGTAGGTAATAGAAATGGACATGTATGCGCAGGTAAGGTATTAGAGTCTAACTCTCCATCAGTCTATCCCCGATATGGAAATATCATCTTTAATTGATGCTAGGCCCCGTAGCCCCAGCTTGGTATGATGATTAGTACTAATATCCTATAAACGGGTCACCATCCATGTTTATTTGTAAGCAGATCCGTCGGAGTTAACAATTCAACTTGTAACCTCGATAAAACGTCCTCTATTCAACACTATCGTTCTTGAAATCCAAAATCGTAGCGTAATTCAACCTGCCGCAGGATGGCCGCAATTCCCCGCCGACAGAAGGCCTGCATTCCATGCGCGGATTCCAAGCGCAGGTGTGATAAAGAGCACCCAGAATGCCGGCGGTGCATTGACAAAGACTTAGATTGTGTTTATCCACAACACAAGAGACGGCGCCGAGATTTGGGAGCGACGGGCGAAACTCAACCTGTTCAAATTCCTGTCAGCACTTCAGTTGATGAGCAAGAACAAGCAGCGGATTTTCTTTTGCCGGACTATTCTTACGTCAACAGCGATACCCACCCTGATGTCGTTGGGGAAGGCGACATTAATTTGGGACATCTGGACTTAACGACTGCCAGTAATCTCGCGATGCCTTTCCTAGACGACACTATAATCCCATATGTACAAGCGGTTGCCGCTCCCAATCGCCACCCTGTTCAGGAACCCGGAGTTGATAATAGTATCAATTCTCATAGCACACCATGTCCCCTTTTCTTTCTACGAGATGATACCTTCGCGCTACAACAGAAGCAAGAAGACCCAGCTTGTGTAACAACGGTTGAAATGGAACCGTTCATCGGTGAGGTAGAGAAAATGCTCCAATCTTGGGTCACAAGTGGCTCCAATGATTTCATACATCGGCGCTTGTATGACAAGGGCATGCCTACATGCGTGCAGGACGCCTTCACAACGTACGCCGCGTATGCGAATCGGACACCAGCGACTAAGGAGACGATCCTGCAAACCGCCGACGACCGCGCATCTGCGCTCACTCTTCACGCAGAACGGCCGGTTGTTAATGGTGTGCAAGAGATATGGGCTCACCTAGCCCGCGTTCATTCTCTGTTTGTCTACGTATTCATACGCGTGTTTGACGGCTCGGTACGAATGCGCGCATCTGCCGAACACCAACTACCTACACTTCGATTATGGGTGAAGCAGATGTGGGAAACAGTGAAACGCCACAGATGGGATGAGTATCCGTCGGTCAAAGACGGTCGGCGTCCATTTCTAGCAGTATCGAGCGAGTTTCACAGTGACTACGACATAGCAGTGGAGATCTGGCAACTATGGATCCTGATAGAGAGTATTCGGCGGACTCATCTCATCATAGACACTGTTCTTAACACCTTCAAAATAATGACGGTAGGTTGGGCCGAATGCGAAGGGTATGTGATGTGCACCGTACGTCGTGGGTTATGGGATGCCGACAATGTGACGAAGTGGTTCAAGTTGTGTCGCGACGGTTCCAAATCCCCTTTAATGGCGCCGTCCCTAACGCCCGGGCCCATGATATCGCGATACCCAGCAGGAGAATTTGATGATTTCGCCAAGCTATGTTGGTCGTTTGTCGTCGGTACGGATAAAATTCAGTGCTGGGTTGACAAGAGTAGCAACTGACATTCTTCATGTCGTTCCTGTCGTCTTGATCAGCTCATAGGTATACAAGTTCATTTAGTCGCAACCGAGTGTTATAGCCCTCCTCGCTAAGAAGGTAAGCACATTCCCTGTAGCTCATACCTTCTTATTAATACCGATGAAAGATATTTTCCCCCTGGGGAATTCAAAACATCATGAGATCAAGGTCCTGGTGAGAATGTGATGGCATTTGACCTCGATGGCGCCAAGCTTTTTACCCGAGGTCAGATAAAAATTGGGTAGCGGGGAGAATCAACCGGGGGTAGGCAGACCCCAATCGAAGACGTTCGGACTCGGACCATCGGATCATCGGACCATCACCAATTGGAAATATACTTCAGCCCCGGGTGTCAGTAATATCCTGTAGTACTGAAGGAACAAAGCACTTCAACTTTTACATACGTTCGATTCTTAGATTGCTAGGTGTAAATTTATCTGTAACATAGCGCGCGCTTATTAGTCACTTGGAATGACCATTGACCTGATTTCTATGACCTGGCATCGGTTTGGAGGGGCCTCGAGGCCGTAGAGTCAGCGTATGCCTATCAGGGCTGCCAGGAGGGTCAAGTCCCACCGATCTGCGTCTTTATCACGGGGATGATACCTTGCAAATAGAGAAGTTAGTAAGCCCGAAATTCTAGGGCGGATATGAAGACTCTTGGAAGTTGGGGTAGCCACTTATTTCCGGAATGTACTTAAAGTCATGAGGAGTGTCTTAACTTCCTCTTTTTCAAGGCAACATCATCTTTAATGATGCCGGAAATTGCAGGTACCTACATCGCGACTTCAGTAGTCGGCGCCTTAGCCATTACTCTAAGCGTAAGTGTCGGGAGCTTTAGATATCGCGTTTTGCCCGAGCTCTGTGTGAACTAAGTTGCTGTTCAGATTGCGGTATACTATGCTGTGCGAGCAGTTTACCTTTTATTTTTCCATCCACTCGCCAAATACCCTGGACCTAAACTCGCTGCAATCACAGAGGTAAAAGACAGCAGCCAAACTAATAAAGTATAGCAAATGAGTGCTGATAATCGACTAGCTCTGGGGTATATGGGGATTTAGCACCGAACGCCTTCCCTTTATCTTGTGTGACTTGCACAAGAAACATGGTTAGCTTGGAAGATTCTCATGTATCCGTTCCCTTTTCAGCTAACGTTTATTTGAGGTGACATAATCCGTATTGGACCTAACGAACTGTCTTTCGCCACGCTTGAGGCATTTCAAGATATACATGGTCATGTCTCCAAAGGCAAGGGGAGGTTCCTGAAAACTGAGTTTTATGAAAACGATGACCCCACGCCGCGAATAACGGGTGTAAGAGACCCTGAGACCCACGCACGCCAGCGCAAGTCGCTCTCGCACGCCTTCAGCGCAAAATCCCTACGGGGACAGGAGGAGATTGTTCAAAGCTATGTGGATGGGTTCACGCGACAATTGGCCCGATTAGGAAACAATGGACAAACTGCGCTTGATATGTCAGAAACTTTCAATTGGTTAACCTTTGATGTGATCGGTCGGTACTGCTTTCATCTCATTTGTTCACTCAAGTCGCTCACATATCCTTCTTCTAGGCGATCTCTCATTTGGGGAGCCATTCGGTGGGATCGAAAACGGCGTTACGCATACCTGGATTAAGATCTTGCTCGACTCGGTTCTAAACGCGCAGACACAATCTTTTCGACGGAAGTTGCCGTTCTCAAATCTGATTATGCCTTTCTTCCTACCAAAAGGGGCAGACGAAAGTCTTAAGATGCATCGGATTTTCTGCAGGGAAAAGTCGCAGAAGCGTTTACAGCTAGCAGATACCGGCCGTCCGGATTTCTTCTCACACATGCTAAAAAGGGCCACGATGAGCGTAGAAGAGATGATGAGCCAGACGTCGACCTTTGTCGTGGCTGGATCGGAGACTACGGCTACTTCGCTCTCTGGAACAACATACTTTCTCCTCAAGAACCCTGACTCTATGACTAAGCTCCAGAGTGAGGTTCGCAACGCCTTTGCGTCTGTAGAGGAGATCACAGGTGACTCAACGGCGAGCTTACCTTATCTTCACGGAGTCATTGAAGAAAGCTTACGCTTGTTCCCACCTGTTGCATTTTCCATGCCACGTCACTCTCCAGGGGCCGTGGTTGACGGGCACTACATACCGGAAGGTACTGTGGTCTCAGTGGCGACGATGACCATGCCTCGTGATCCACGTTACTGGTATGATGCCGACTCTTTCCGTCCCGAACGTTGGGTAGGAAAAGGATTCAACGACGAGAAGAAGGCGAGCCAGCCTTTCTCCATGGGTGCCCGGGCTTGTCTGGGTATTAATCTGGCCTATCTCGAGATGAAGCTTGTCCTGGCAAAGATGGTCTGGTTGTACGACTGGGAACTTGCTGTACCACGGGACGAATTCGTACGTGATTGCAAAATGCGTGTCTTGTGGAAGAAGCCGGATTTATGGGTCAAGTATATCCCTCGACCTGGTGCATAAAAGGGGGAACAGCGCTCAGTCTTGAGAAATCAAGCTCAGTACTAGTTAGAGAAAGGCTCCGCATTCTCAATTAGACATGTCTCAAAGTACGCCTCCCATCATGCAAGTTTGGTCCTTTGAATTTATATGCTGAGGACACCTGGGAAGATTCGAGATGACAAGCTTCTCATTTGGGGCGACGACCACATGGACTTCAGCTATAAATATCTATAAAAAACATAGTGTTGATTGTAGTCAATTTGGTGCGGTCATATGGGTTATTTTCGGAATATTCATTCGTCATGTATCTAGCTAAGCTGTGTATGTGTAGATCAGATGCATGACCTTAAGAGTAGGTAGTGTTTTAGGAAGCGAGAATGGTGAACTAAAAAAGCCACGACTCCATTACAAACATATTTAACTCCGTGAGACCCCGGCGTTAAAGCCCCCACCATTCCGCTCATCGTTCACGACCCGGGTTTTAGACCAAGAGCTAGTTATGTTTTCGGACTAATGCGATCCTACTTATACCAAGCGCTGCCGTCAAGCTTCGGAGCCTCACGTCGAAAAGAATATGCTGCCTTGCCTCTATAGATTGGACATGAATCGTAGTCGATTACTAATCTATGATATATAAAGAGTGCTGTGCTACCGTATGTTAAATTCCTATATATTTAGATAATAGTAAAACAACCTAAGTACAGCTGCACCTACCAAACGTTATACAATGGCTAAGAAAACCGGCAAAGTTGATCTACAAGACGGCGTACGCTTCACTATGAGACATTCGGTCAATATTCACCATCACGCCCTTCACTGGTTTTTCACCACTACTGGGGCGGTTCTCCGGCCACGTTCCAACACGTATTGTCTCAACCGGGTATCGAGCCTTTTCACAAGGTACTTTTCCACGCCCGCGGCTGGTCTCCCAGTACTGGACCGTTAGATTCTAATGCCTACGGCATTGAAGCATTATCCTCCGATTTATCTTCCATTATCTCTGAAACTGGCCTCGCAGATCACGAAGGAAGATTCATCTTGATTGGACATTCTATGGGTGCCAAAGTGGCGCAGCACTATGCCGCAACAGAACCTTCACCAGCACTAAAAGGCCTCATACTTGTAGCGCCTGCCCCCTTGGCAGGGTTGAACTTACCTCCCGAGGCAAAGAAGCAACAGAGAGCTGCCTACCAGAGTGAAGAGGCCTTGCGATTTGTACTTGAGAACGTCCTCACCGCTGGGCTAGGCACGCTGGACAGCAAGGACATGAACCGGTGCATCCAAGACTCAATGCGCGGCAATGAAGCAGCCACGGCTGCATGGCCCGAATATGCCTCAGCAGAGAATCTAGGGGAATTGGAGGAGAGAATTCAGGTACCTGTGCTAGTCCTCAGGGGGGATAAGGACTTCGAAAAGGATCTAGTTGGAAGGCTTGGTGAAAATCTCGGCTGGATTCAGAGTTCGGTCGAAGAATGTGGGCACTTGATTCCACTCGAAAAGCCTAAGCGGCTGGCAGATGAGATACGGTATTTTGTGGGCGGGTTATCATAATCAAGGAAAATGACTGCTTATAAGTTTGAAAAAAAAAAAAAAAAAAAAAAAAAAACTACTGGTGGGTTGTGTTGGAACAATATCAAGAGTTTTTATTTGGAATATCGTCATTGCTGCACTCATTGGGGGGCTAATTATAAGTAATCCTGTCCTGTATCAGAAAAGAGTTATCGGACATCGCCAGGATGACAAAACCCTCTTCTTGTTCACTCACTCTCGCTATATCTAAGTCACGCAATAGCACCACGCAATCAATAATAGGCATGGTAACAGCTTCTTCAATATCCAGGTACTTTCAAAATACTAATTAGTGCTAGCGGATATAGAGCTGCAGTCATGAATACGTAAACCACAGGAGGCAAGCCTGTAAAGGAGCCACTCAGCATAAGAAATTATGGCTAGATAACAGCGAGGAATACACTGCTGCAAGCAACCTAACGCGAGTCAGAAATCATTTAGAACTCATCGGTAGTTAATAAAAACGCTGAATAGTCTGACTCAGTCTTAGACGAGTTGTGCATTACCAACTCAGTTGACCACTCGTCAGCTCTACATAAATATTCATACTACACTATTTAGAATCCTGATTGCGATACTGGGAAGGCTCGTGTATTATGCGAATGGAAAATCGAGGGCAACAAGGAGGCAAAATAGAAAACGTACAACACCAAGGATTCGCTGGTTGTTACCGACCCAACTACTGGTTTAGCTCTCGCCGGCTTATTTATAGGAGAGCGGACGGAATCCCGAGTTTTCTAGTCGATATGGTCGTACGTAACAAGAGCCTCTCTAGCTAAGCATTAAATATGACTGACTTTTGATCAGTGTTTGTTGTGCCGTTCTTTCAAGGAAGTCTTTGTAGGCAAGAGCAACGAGTACTCGACATCTTCCACAATACAGAGATTCAATGGCCAATATGAACCATTTTCATAATCATCTATACTGATACAACGAAACCATAGTGTTGAATTATAAAAGAACTCCCCTGTGTTAGGCTAGGCTTCCATGGGAAAGAAAGCGAAGAAGTGGTATGTCTAGAGACAAAATTTCTATGAAGTTTTCAATGGAGGTAAATATGATGCACCCTAAAAGTTATTTTGATACATTATGCTTGGCCTTTAATTTGCAGAAAGCAAGGAGTTGTTCGCTTTCGCTTAGTCAGCTTGATTCTACAAACATTAGTTTTCCCCAACTTTAGTAAACTTTTACTAACTCGATTTCACATTGAATTCAAGTTAGCCCGTACTAGATTTTCTGCCGTAGAAATCTTGGTCTATCACATAGTCATTGAATTACCAGTGCTGTTATGGCGAGAAGCGCGCGTCAATAAATGTCTGCTGTCTTACCACCCCGCATCGTTCAGCAATCCTTTGTCACCACGCTAACCCCAACCTCACCTTGTACTGCCAGAGCCATGCTCAGGAGACAACGATAGATAAGTCAATTAAGCCAATGGTAGATTAACCGAAGTTTAGTACAATCTGGCACATATGTAGCTTTTCTTAGGCTTGCCTAACACGGCCCAATCCGCGGCATACGCCAGCTGAAGAAGGCTTCTTCTGAGTGTACACTCAAAATGCAACATCGCCCGATTTGGCCTCAACCAAGAACACATACCAGCTGAATTACGTTTGAAATCTGATTGGAGTGAGAAAAAAAACTTTATGTGTTGCAGCCCGACATGGTATTCGCCGACTTGCAATCAAGATGGCGCCGTTAAGTGCTGCTGAAGATACCAGGGCGTCTTTAGATGCGTTCGGCGTCTGGAAAGGTGAAAGGTGAAAGACAGCACTATACTATATTTCATAAAAGATTTCTCTGTGGGCATGCTGCATTGGCGCATATGCACATGTCGTTGGCGCAATCGTGAGTAAGCTGGAATTTGCAGAGTATCGAGCTGAGATACAGACGTCCCGCTCAAAGATACCTTGGCATATTATGAGACTTCAATATATTGGTGAATCGTTTCATCCCACGTTGCCTTTCCTATCGATTCGGCAACCGAAGATGTTGACGTGACCTCAGGCTGGTGAGTTCAGCAGCGGTGGAACAGGTTTCCTCCTATCGAGACAGGAATTGCGACGTAGATATACATATACCTCAGCTACATATGTTGCTCCGTAGACTAAACCAGCTCCAGACGACGCATTCGCCACTTGTTAATATCGACAGCGAAGCAGAAGATCATGAACCAGTGGAGTCAGTTGACATGGGTTGATGGCTCCTTTCTTGGGCTGGCATATCGCCGACTCATCCTTCTACGGCTAAGCTTGCTTGGCCGTGATTCGCGCTCATTCACTGAAGAAGTCATTATACTTCGCTATATTAGACTCTTCTGTTCATAGCTCAATAGGTATTCTTTTACATATAAAGCTCTCTAGGTTTCCTCCCGACTATCTAGCTGGGTTACGAAGTGTCCATTCACCAAACAAGCCAGCCCACGAGACAATTCATAAAAAGTTAATTGAGTAACCCAACGCTACGCGCTCAACTGCCTTCTATCATGCCTTCTTCTATACCTTACGACCCTAGCCTCGTCCTAGCTAATGTGGTGGACAACAGAGCGCTTCAGCTCATCCAACAGATCTCTGCAGCCGCTGCCCCAGCTGACGCTGCTCAGAATGATCTGAACGCATTGATTGCAATGCGTCGCAGTCTCGACATGACCAGAAACGAGCTTGTCAACTTGGGTATAAACACAAAGAGCTGCAATGATGAGCTCTCAAACCTGAACGATGAGATTACTGCCGCTGCGGAAGATTATGTCAGGAAGAAGATCACCGCCGAGAAGGCCATTAAACCTCTCCGTGCGCAGATTAGAGACGTCAGCGCGAAGGCCGAGAGCCCAGTTGACTACACCAAAACACAGATCAAGTCGATGCCACTTGCGTCTGACTCTATGAATATGGATGTTCAGTATTTCTCCATGGACTCGAACATCGAGAGTGCCGAAGCATATGCTTCGACTATTGCCACCTTCGTCGCTGCTTCGACGTCTTGGATGGGAGTTAGTGCTTCCAGGGATATGTCCAATGCCGCCCAGAAGCAGGTCTCATCCCAAGCACAGAAACACAGTCTTTCTGGAACTCTCGTACTCTCTGTGTCCTGTACGCATAAGAACGCATCAGTCCTAGCCCCTTTCGTGTTGAATCCTGACAAAGCCATCGGCACCTGGAACCACCTCTTTCCCAATGACTCCCTCGACCCTACCAATCGCCTGGAAATGATGAGGTTGGCTTGTTCCAAGGAAGACCAAGGCACCGCCAACCGCTACAGCATCCTCTCCGGTACGACGTTCGGCTCTTCGTTCGTGGGCATGGTGCATGTCCTCAATAGCTCCGATAGCAAGGTCAGTGAGACCATGACCAATGCCGCCCAGTCTCTGCAGACCCAAATGGACGCTGCTGCGTGGTACGAGGCTCAATCCGGTGGTTTCGGAGTCAACAGCTCTATCGCGACCGATGTTAAGAATCTCTTATCTTCGCAAAACGTCACCACTCACGTCGCACTCATCTCCATGGGTGTCATTCCCTCGATGGTCGCCAGCGAAGTCAAGCTCGGCGTGCAGACCTTCGCCAAGTTCGACCCCAAGGCAAGCATGGAGGCCATTGCTGAACTGCAGAACTCGACCGTCCAGGGAGAGAACAGCCTCAAAGCGTCGGCGCAGGCGGCCCGCACTGGAAAGCAGATGGTGACGATGAAAGGCATGGAGATCAAAGCCGCCCTTGAAGGCTTGGCGGAGATCGATGACGGACATAACAAGATGCTGGACATCAACTCGATGATGTCTGCGCTGGACGACTATCTGAAGAAGGCAGCGGAAGGGAACTCCGGCGTGCCGCTGAACTACTTCTTGAAAGACATTACGAAGAAAGAGTTGGCTGAGGCATGGGTTGCCAAGTATTACCCCGGGCAATATAATGCGATTACAAACGATGATACTACAGCCGTGGTTAGGACTCAGTAAAGAGGAGACAGTGTATTAGAGGAAACGAGCAACAGTAGTTGATGTAGTTCACGTGGGGAGCTGAGGGGCGTCTAGAGAGATTATACCGCTCTTTTATCTTTTTCTCGCATCCTCTCAACTGTAACAGTCTGGGCAAACAAGAGAAACCCTTCCCAGGGAATTGTGTGTTGTGAGTAAGTTCGAGCAAGTTTAAGTAGCTGAGTGCGTTAATCAGATCCCAGTCCTTAAGTCTTGTTAGGGAGACTGGAATATTAAGAATCAGTAAAACGTGATCAGGCTTGGGGTTTTGTAGTAAAACACTTGAATGCTTATAATAAAGAATTTTAATAGTGTAGATCTTGCTGCAATTTGTATATTCTTTTCAACTGCTTCAGTATACGATTTTTCTTTTCTATTGGACTTTAGCATACCGCTGTCTCGCACCCATTAATATGACAAAAGGCATAGATCGGAACATCGAAAGCGTACAAGCAAAGTTCTCCAGCCGTTACTCTTCAAAGTTTCCCCACTGATATGTGAGATAATTAAACCAATAGTATATCACCCCCCCCTTAGAGGTAGAGATACCATAGCAGAAACATATTGTAGCATAATTTCTGTGACTCCCGGGTACATCTTCGACGGTGCAGTAATCTCAAACCTTCATGCCTCGGGGAGCCTTCTGAGAGACGCTGGGGCACCTGGCCTATTCATCCTCTTCTTTGAACGCGCTCCTCAAAGAGAATAAGCTATTCGGCGTTTATATCAACAAGGATCTTTACATGATTTTCTTTATCTGAGATAAGTCTCTTGATACCATCTTCGACAACATTATCAAATTTGATCTTTGCAGTGATCATGCCGTTTGGTTTGATGGCACCTCGAAGCATATTAGCAGTAATAGAATTGGATAAAGATGAATTCTCTTACCTGTCCTCAAATTTCCAATGACTGCTTCAAAATCTTCTCTTCGGTATCCGAGAACAGACTTATAAGTGCTCTCCTTAAATGTGATCCAGTTGGGGTTAAAGGGGATATCTTTTTCCCAGATAGCCACATTAACCACAGTGCCCTTTGCTTTAACTGCAGCGCAAGCGCTCTTGATGCTATGTAATCATAAGACAGTTTCGTAGCCTAAGATATGGCCATGTGAAACTCAAGACTTACCTGGCAGGGACTCCAGCGCAGTCAAAGGCCACATCTGCGCCTCTTCCAGAGCTCTCACCCAACACCGCCTTCGTGACATCATCCTTGAGGGGGTTGACAACTTGTGTCGCACCAAACTGCTTTGCGAAATCCTGTCTAGATACAGCTATTTCCGATACGACAATTTTCTTAACCCCTTTGGCCTTTAGACATAGGATCGTGGCCAAACCAATTGGCCCACCCCCAATGATCAGGACGACGGAATCAGGGCCGATCTCTGGAGCTGCAGAAATAGCGTGCCAGGCTACAGAGAGTGGTTCGACAAGAGCTCCAGTATCGAGTTCAAGACCTTCGGGAAGAGGAAATACATGCGTTGCATTGACGCAGATGGCCTGGCTCAGACCGCCACCTCTCCCGCTAAGTCCGACGAAGCCACCATCATGACACACGTTCTCGGCGCCGCTCTCGCAAGCAGAACAATGACCGCAGAAGATGGTCGGCTGCACGGTACATCGTTGACCAATATTGAATCCTGTGACTTCGGGGCCGATTTCTGTTATGACGCCAGAGAATTCATGGCCGAGCGTGACGGGTATGCTTTCGCCAGTCACAGGGTGCTGGTTTATGGGGCAGAAGCAAGGACCGCCAATATATTCGTGTAGATCTGTTCCACAGAGACCCACGAAGGCCGGAGCTATCTGGGGAGTTTACTGAGTATAACTTGAATTGGCGTTATTGATATGTTGACTTACCTTGACCTGACCTGGGCGCACAGTAGGTTCTGGAACTTGCTCAATACGGATATCTTCCTTGCCATAGTATCTCGTAGCCTTCATAATGATACTGTTTTAGTACAAAATGGAGACAGTTTAGTAATTGGAATGACGATAGTTGAATGTGAGAATATTGCCTCTAGTGTCAGAAAGGGACCAAACCGCACATGGGAATCGAAAAGTGTCCTCGTGGCTCTTAGTGGCGATCACTACACTACATATAAACTACTTCTTATTTGGGACATCCGGTTCCGACTTGTAGAGCCAGCCAATCAACAGGTTCACAGGCTCTTGCTTGCTTAGCTGTGAGAGCTAAAGCAGTCGATCGCCTTCGAGCTCGCGGTCCCAGGCTTGCAGCATGCGGGGAGAGAAGACGGCAGTGCGACGTATGCGAGCGGGCGCTAGTGGGATTTAAACATTTTCCATCTTATGGATTCGCGACATTCAGGGGTAATTCGTGACATACCGACTCACTCAGCGGTAATATAAAGTACGTGTCTCCCTTAAACACCAGATTCGAATCTTATACCGACTCACTCAGCTGTCTAATTAGATTTTTGCATGTAGTGAATTCAAAAGGAGAGTTTTGAACCCCGCGTTCCCCAGCCAGCTAAGACGGGGGTGCACGATCTCTCCACGTTCCTCATTGTGGGGGATGGCGGGGTTCGACTTGTCGGAACAGATGCTTGCATACCGCACCCAACTCCTTTTATTATACACATGGGATGAGGTTGCGGCCTTCATTTTCCGATTCTTTTATTGTCCCCTCACCTAAAGTTTTCCTTTTGGCTCGGCCCCGCTGTGTAGATCAACCAAATCCCAATGATTGTGAACAGATTGCGATGAGTGTTTTGATAATCATTGAGACTTTATAAGGTAAGCCTACGCCGCGAGACTCTGATGTCTATCATCAAATATCTTCAATAGCCCTTTTGAAATATTAGTACCATTTTCAAAGTCCTAATGAATTTGCTAATCGTCACGTATGCCTCTAACCCAATTCCTTACAGTTAGTATTCGCTTATTTACTGGAGAGCTGATCATAGTGTGTGAATGAAAAGATATATATATTCTAGATGACCGGCATTCTACCTCGACGTCACCATTTAGAGAATAAAAATGTACACGAAATAGCCGCTCCGCATTACAGGGTCAGGCTTTCAGTCTTCGACATCCCAGATGCCCTAAAATCAGCACCCTCGCTTAGCAAGAAGCAACGTCAGGGACGTTCTCGCAGGAATCGTAGCTCTCGCCACCGCTGACATCAACGTCGGTCCAGGTCCAGTCAGAGCAGGCATCAGAGCCGCAGACAATGACGACGTTGTAAGCATCGCTCTCGACGGAGCCAGTGACGCTCGAGATGGTAAGGTCCGTGATAGGAATGCCACTTGTAGGGTCGCCCTTGAGGTCGCCTCCATCGTAATTCTGCTCGATCAGGATACCGTAGCTGTGAGGCATACAATGTTAGTTCCCAAATCAAAGAGGGTATGTTCACATCCTGAAATCATAATGTCTCTATTGGCAGCGGAGTTATAGCTTACCCCGTGATGTCAGAAAGTGTGATTCCGCTGTATGTGACGCCGGAGATTGTCCCTGTGTCCCCAGCCGAAGCCTTGATACGAATGCCTACGGATTATTAGCGTTTACGTTCGAATTGACTTTTTGCGAGGTGAAGGGGTAAAAAGAAGAGTCTCGTACCATTCACCGAGTTCGACACAGTTGAGTCTTCGAAAGTCACGTTCTCAACGGTGTTGTCGTCACGTCCTCCAACTGAACCGATAGACAAGCCGTGACCACCAGAGCATGTGCCTCCAGTGAACGTGATATCCTTGAATCCCTCATGTCAGCGTGATGCCAAATAGTCACTCACTACAAGTCACATACCGTTCCAGAGTTGACAGCAACGCAGTCATCCTGGTTGTAAACCGTCGCGCCGGTGATAGTCACGCTAGAGCTGGAGCCGATATCGAAACCATCCGTGTTGTGGCCGCCAGCGGAATCGCCATCGGAGTTGTCAATGGTCATGTCAGTCACAGTCAGACCTTCAGCGCCGTTGATACTGACGGCCTGGACGGGCGTGTTCTTGATGTTCAGGTTGGTGATGCTGGAAGAACCCGTCAAGTCGTGGGCATAGAAGAACTTGGGCTTCGTGACACCGCCATTGCTACCCTCACCATCCCACCATCTCGATCCATCTCCATCGAGAACTGAACCATCTGCTCCTTGGATGGTGATGTCGGTTCCCTTGATTTGGAGCAGAGGGCCATCCCACTCATCGTACTCCCAGGTTGTTGTGCCCTCAAAGATGACCTATAAGCAAGTTTGAGTGATCAGTTTCATTATGAAGTGTTCGATGGTCTGATCTTACGGTGGTGCCGTCCTCGAGGTCAGAGAGATCTAAGGTGGTTCCGGATGGTACAGCAACATCAGACAGGACAATAGTAGCACATGATGCCTGAGACGCGCTGGCCGAAGCAGCGCCGTCTGATCCAGAGAATGTGCAGCTGTCTCGCTTCTGCAGTACGTCCCTCACAGAGGGCGCGGGGGTGACAGCGGGTGCAGGACTTGACAGCACACCACTGGCCCCGAAGGCAGCGAGGAGAAGGGTAGAGGAGAGAAGAGTCATGTTGATACAAAAAAGAGAGAATAGAATAGAAAGATTGGCTGAAGTGTAGCTTACCTCTCACAATAACTTGGCATCTTGGCTGATCGAGCAGCCTCCTTTATAATAAGCCATTCTATATGCTGTCCCGCGCATTAAGATGTTAACCTTGTGTACTGACGTAAGGTTAAACAAGCTTTATTCTCCGTTGTTTCCATGCCTGGTCGAGAAGAAATCCCTCCAATCACAGTTATTGATGTTCCTGGTTGACAGGGAGCCTGTCTGCGCGGGCCTCTCAACGGGATTCGTACCACTTTTGGCGCGTTGCTCAACCGCTTTCAGTATGCCTACCTACTAGTTTTTGAGCTACTTCCTACTATAAGATGGATCAAGAGTCGAGTTTCTCGGACTTGGGCAACTCCTTCGCGTATAAAATTCAGATCTGTAGAATAATTTGACACGACGTAACTCAACACCATCTTCAGTAGCAAGTTCCAGGCCATATGGTTCCTTTTGCTCTTTGATTTTTTTCTTGTAGGTATTCTTGAAGATGTCCCAAAAAGTCGAACTCCACCAGTGGTGTTTACAAGGGTCAGTGATCCTGCCCGTCTCAGATATAAACAGTGCCCCATAACAAATTTGGAGATCGGATCAGATTCCGTATTCTAGTCTACCATTTGCGCCCGGGATTGAGTTCGAAATATAGTATATCAATGAGAGCTGAGACAAACTTGAAGACTCTTCACGCTGAATCATTCGAGTGCACTACGTATGCCTCACAAGTTGAGGCGATTACATATGTAGCTAGGTGAGAAAGACGACCGGGCTGTGCTAGTTGATGATGGCGCAGTTCTCAGTTCAGTCCATACAGTGTGCGAAGGGAAGACTAGCGGGCTGTTTCACTCCATATTGGCCAACCGAGGCTATGAGAGAAAAACTTGTCAGATATCCGCACCCACACTATTACCCATACCACCTACACCACTTACACCACTTACACTACCTACTTTACAGCTGTTTTCGAAGCTATTTAAACCTTTACTAGCTAGTATATTATCTCTTTCGTTAAAAATAGCTTTAAGCTCACCTGCTAAATAAGTGGTTGAAAAATAGTCGGTATAGGTGGTATTATGGGTAGCATGGGTGCGAATATCTGACAAGTTTTTCTCTCATAGCCTCGCCAACCTACAGGTCCAAAATCCACGCTTTACGCTGCCTGCTCCCCTAATTGCTGTATTTGGAGAGATTTTTATCTGTATCAATTCAATCCGACCATGGTGTATGACTGTTAGAGCTTAATTGAACAACATTGGTAATGATCAGCCGGTCCCTCTTGGTTAAAAATTGCACGTATCGCACGATTCTCCAGACCGATGATCACTACCTCACAAGACCGCGACGGCGCGTCGCCATTAGAACATGACAAGGTTGGTGTCGAAAAACCCCAACTCTATGTGATGGAGAAGCATCTGCAAAGGTGTAGTAAGTATGGTATGTCAAATATTCACTTTTCTGCGCAGCTTTCACTTGGTACGTAAAGTTTTGACTTTCTCTTTTAAAGAGACCTTTCTGACATGTACCCGATAAAACTGAACCCCCTTTTAAATTGACAGCGATGCATCGCACGCGCTAAGTTGCTTCAGCTCGAGCGGATTGCCCAACTTCTTTCTCCAATGAACTCGGCCAACACGCGATTGTGTCCTGACTACCACCTAAATCCTCCAACAATATCTTCCTCTGCTTGCCATGTACAGTAACCTTTTCTGCATTATGTCTTTGAACCCCCAAAGTCTTCTTGAGGAATCTTTCAGCTGTTAGCAGGGCTTACTGATCGAACTTGCGCCCGCCACCCCATCCCCCCGCGGTGTCTGACTTGGTAAGCTCGAACATCTTCGCGATTCGGTTTTATGAACGGTTCCTTCCGGTCTGCTGGACTTTGATCCCTCTGTCAGAGCGAACCAATCGTCTTCTTAGGGTATTCAACTAGGAACAGCCCATGCATTGCTTCGCATCGGTCTATACTGATTGAAAGAGGATGATGCATCGTTTCTAAACTAATCGTGTTATGCTTTAATGAACGTGGGAGCAAGTTGAAGGTCAAGATGCTTGCACGCCAAATTTCGCGCCTCCTGTTATTCACCGGAGGTCTGCCCAATTGGATTCAGATCTTGAAGTGTTTCAATGCGAAACGGCGTTTAGTGGTGGCAGTGCCCGCAGATGATGGAGCTTGGCGCCATCCCCAATGGAACGTCAGCCACAAACTCCCCTTCAGACTCTCATTCTCCTGTATCTGGCTATTTCCTCAACGAGTGAGCCCTTCTTGGGGGTTGTAATTTTTGGTATAGTCTAAATCGCTCAATCTATTGTTTAGAATTGTCTTGCTCGCTTATCAAGTTGGCCGAAACTGGCGTTAGTCGCTCGGTTTCTTCACATAGCCAGACTAGACCGCAGCCTTAGTCATGCCCGAGCTAGATCCAGCTCTCTATACAGTTGTATGGATTGCCCCGTTACCAATCGAAGCGCAAGCAGCGCTTTACATGATGGACAATATCCATGACGGTCGGTTCGCTATGGGTCGCGGTGACGACTACGTTTTTCTTGCCGGCGACATGCTTGGGCATAACATAATCATCGCGACTCTCCCAGCGGGTCAGGAATACGGAATTGGCTCAGCAGCAGCTTTGGCAAGCCAAGCAAAGAAGTTTTTCGCTAACCTCTGGTTTGGTTTACTTGTGGGTGTCGCCGCTGGCCTTCCGAATTGTAAGTGTTTGTATAAGCAAAGAGTCCTTCAATGTCGCATTCAGTTACAAACTGTTTCCGTTATAGTATCACGGAGGCCACCCCGCGATATTCGATTTGGCGATATCCTCGTGGCTCTTCCCGAGGGCGAAAGTGCGGGTCTAGTGGCCTACGACTTGGGAAAAGAGACGGCGAACGACGGTATAGAGCTATTGCATCGCGGACACGTTTTAGCAAGTACGGAACCGGTCATTAGGTCTGCTATCGGGAGCATTAAACTCCGTACGCTCAAGAGCGCCCAGCTCTTCCTTCAATACTACGAGGCAATTAAGGACGAGGAGCATGATGAAGGTACGTTTATAGATCCCGGCCAGGATAGGGATATCCTTTATGAGACAGCAGAAGACGGAATAGAACGGCCGGTGCACCGACAGCCGCGCCCGGTTTCTAAACGAACCCGAGTGTGGTATGGGCCGATAGGCTCGGGGGACAAGCTTCTCAAGAATGCCCGGAAAAGGGACGAGTTGAGGGACAAGTACAATCTCATCGGTCTGGAGATGGAAGCGGCCGGAACTATGAACCGCATACCTGTCGGTGTGATACGCGGGGTATGCGACTACGGAGATGTTCATAAGAACAAGGAATGGCAGCCGTATGCGGCCGCAATGGCCGCCGCTTATGCTAAGGCGGTTCTAAGCGAGATCCCGCCTCGGAAATCACAGGCGGTCGGCTCTCCAGGGCAAGCAGCCGAGACAAGAGGGTCACACACGGTTTTCAACGGCCCGATCAGCGGACGGAACGTCGTTGCTGGAAATTCGTCCTATGGGCCGGTAAATATGAGTTTTAATTAGGCGGCGAAAAAACACGGACAGAAACCTGGCAGCAATTGTCGTTTATATAGCGGTGTTTCGTATTCGAATACAACTAGATAGGAAGCATTCAGTTATTCAATGACATGACCACTACACATGATCACATCAATATCAAGACCAGAGATGAATAACAGCACAGATGATAGCACGCGCATTTCGTTGCATTTTTTACACGCCTCATTGTCTCTTGCTTGCTCTTTAGTTGATGACGGAAGAGAATAGTTTGATGGCTTCTTACTTCTCCGACGCTCTCCTAGGCTGTCTGAGTGGCGGGAAGCATCTTTCTCCTTCGAGCCCCTTAGTAGTAAAGCAGTGAGATGCGCACTCAATATATAGTCTATCTGATTTGAGCCAATTAATTGATGTGTCACTGTTGTAGAAGCAGTCTCTTTTCTGCATGCTAGGTGCGTACTAGTGATTTTTGTATGGTGGATCAAAGGGTGGCGCAGCATCTTGCGCCCGCCTCCTGATGGGAGATACTTGTTCAGCCATATGGTTATATGCAACTCAGGTTGCCTCCGTCAGCTTAACGGCGCGTACTGAAACATTTACTCCTGAGAATCTCTAGGCAACCTTAAAAGACAAATTCAATTATTCTGCAGCTATCCCATCTCTCATCTTCAACTCAATGTACACACAGCAGAATCCCAGCGGACATGTCTGATCACGCAGCGCCATCGACTACTTTCGGAGCAATTGAGGCTCACAATGCTCTCGCGGGGAACAACTTCTCTGGCCAAACTACCATCACATTCCATACTCCACAAGGTAGAAAGTCGTATCGCGCTAGAAGACATTCAATTGACGTGGGGAAAAACAAGCTCAATCCAATACCCCTAAAGTTTGCCATTCGATCCCGTTTCAGCGCAATGAAGACTGTCAGAAGTGGAAGGCGGTGATACAACGGTCCACAAGGCTGTTGACTGTATATAAAACCCTTCATCCCACCTGTAAAAGTAACTATAATTTAGACTTCTAGATAATTTAATAAGACATATAAGTATTATTTTTGATAGGTTATAAGCCCGGGCGTTTATTTAAGCATATTTTGTTTGTTAAAAGTTGAAACACTTATTTTTAAACAATTTTACTACTGCTAACTTTTTGCAACAAATACGCGTTAAAATTTTACCTAAAACGATTTTATTACAAAAATTTTTTAACACTATTGCTATAAAATTTTTTAACCTTACGATGTTTAATAAAGCTAATATTAAATGCAAATATAGCGTGTTTTGCAATAAAAATTTAATTTATAAATTACTATTTTTAAACAAAAGCTAATTTTATTGCTTATAAACTAGCTATTTAAATTTTTAATACCTAGCTTTTTTATTTTAATATTATAAATTTTTGCACCAAAATTGCTAATAAAAAAATAAATTTAATATATTTTTAAATAATCGATATAATTTTTATAACAAAAAATAAATTTAAGCACTAAATATTGTTTGTTTTTTAAATGTTTAAGTTTTTTTATACTTTGTACTTAAATTATTGTTACAGCTAAACTAGCTGTTTAACTTAAAAAATAGCAATAATTAAAACGTTAACTTTAGCTTTAATTATGTTAATTAATTATTTTTACTAAAATTTTTATTATTTAAATTTTTAAAAATTTTTTGCTTTTTTATACCAAGTGATTAAAACTTTTTTGGTTTTAAAATTAATATACTTTTAAAATATTAAAATTTAAAACTAATTATTTTAAAAAACCTTTTTACCAACTTTAAAGCTTTTACTATTAAAATAAACTTTTGAACAAAAAATTTTAACTGGTAATTTTTTAATTTATTTTTAATGCTAATTAAATTTTTAAACTATTTTTTTATACCTTTTTTCCCAAATTGTTTTTTAAAAAATTTTTATCGTTTTAACACTGTTATTTTAAATTTTAAAACTAATTAAAAATTTGTTTTTTTATATTAAAAATTGCTTAATTTTATAATATTTAAATATTTTATAAAATTTTTACGGACGCTAACGCTATTAAAAAATTTTTGCAAAAGTTTTAAGCTTTTTTTTATACTATTATTTAAACTGCTAAACTATATTACTAGTACTTTTGTTATAACAATTGCTATTATTGCTTTTACGATCGCTAAATTTATCGCTACGGCATTTGCTACAGCAGCACTTTTAGCACTTACAGCAAACTAAAATATTGTTTAATAGCGTAAAAAAGTTCGAAAAATTTTTTTTTTTCGACAGCTTAAAGCAATAGCTTAAATAAAGCAAAAATATGCGAAAAAAGCTCGGCGTAAATAAATTTGCTTAAATGTTTTTAAGCAAGCTTTAAAAAGCAGCTTTAATACTAAAAAAAAAAAAAAAAACGAAATTTTTTTTACAAAAAAAAATAAATAGTTCGAAAAGCAAAATATAGCTTGCGTTGCAGTCCGCAGCAAATTTTTACAAAATGTATATTAGCAGGTGCAATTAACGGCAGCAAACCTTTTAAATATACTAGCTTTAATTTAAACTAAGTTGCACTTAATTTATAAGCTTAAAAAAAAGCCCAATTTATTAACTATTATTAATAATAAAAAAAAATAACATTTAAATTTGCCGGCAGCGTTGTTTAGTTTGCTGCTATATTTTAACAACTGTAAGCAAATATAACAAAATTTTACGCAAAATTTGCCTGGCTACATTTGCATATAATTCGAAAATTTATTAATAGCTTTAAATTTAAATTTAATATTTTTTTAACCACTTAAAAAATTAGTGCTTTTAAAATTTTAATTATTAATGCTGCTAAAATAGTTATTTAGCAAGCGGTTATTTTAAAAAATGCTATTAATGCAATTATATGCTTTAAGTAAAGCTAAAAAAAACAAATTGCATAAACTGTTTTTTTGGCCACAAAAGCTAATTTTTATTTTTTTTTATCAAATTTTATTAGTTTTTGCAACAATAAACAAAAAACTTGTTTAAACTACAAAAAATTTTATTTTTTATTTTGCTACGTAATACACCTTAAATTAAAACCGCCAAAATAAAACGAAAATATACGTTAACGATAATTAAAATTTTATAAAAAAAAGCTTAAAAAGCTTAAAAATGCAATTAATTTAGCTGCAAAAAAAAAAAAAAAAAGTTAATTATGCTATTTTATTAGCAGCTGTATTAAAATTAATTTCTTAAAATAAAATATATATTATTTTTATAGCTTATTTAATTTTAATTAATTTTTTTGTTTTTATTAATTTTGCTTTTTTTATAAAGCTTAGTTTACTGTTTTTTATATTTAAAGGTTTTTTTTAAAAATCGCTAAAATTATTACAAAATAAAACATTTAAAAATATTAGCACTAAAGCAGCAAAAAAACTTTTTAGCAATATACCTAAAAGCAGCCGCTTAAAAAATTTAATAAAAAATTTACTAGCAATTATTAACAAAAATTAAGCAATTAATTTAATTAAACCTTTTAAAAAAGCTTTTATAATTAATAGCGATATTAATATTTTTATGTTTTTAAACTTTAACGGCTTTATTAACCTATATATTGCATTTTGCTTTATAACCGTTAAAATTAAAAAAGCAATAATACAACTAATTTAGCGCAGTAATTACACGTTTACTAGTATAATTAACGGCTAAAAAAAAAAAAACAACGCTAAAAAATATAGTATACAGTTTTACAATCGGTGCTAATTTAATTTTTATATTATATTTTATAAAAATAAGTGCTAAATTTTTTTTTTAACACGACAAAACATATGCTTTAAAAAATAATTATATATTTTTAAGAGGTATTTAATACAATAGCCTGTATATAATAAATTAACTTATTTTAAATATTAAAGTTATTACGGCTGCTTTTGCTGCTTACTTTTTATTTAATTTTAAACTAGCTTTGTAGCATAAACGTTTTAGCTATATTAGCAAATTTTCGATTAAAAAACTAATAAATTTAAAATATATTAAGCTTTAAAAGCCAGCGTATATTTATAAACACTGCGTTTAAACGAAAATAAAAAAAACTTTTTATTTAAGCTTTTTTTGCCGAAAAATCTACTTACTAAAATTGCTATACGTCCACCTAGCAAGCATGCCAAAAAATACCCTAAAAAGCTATAAAAAGTTATTACATATTGCTGTCGTACGCTATAATTACACCGAAATAACCTAGGTTTTTTAACTAAAATTAAAAAAAAAATTTTTTTAAAGCATTTAAAAGCTTTTTTAAACATTATAAACGTTTCGAATGTAAATGCTATATATTTACTTTAAACAAAGCTGGAAAAAATACCAGCAAAAAATTTAAATATTATTTATTGCTATAAAACAATATTAACAAAATAATATTTATAAAAAAGCAATTAATATATATAAAACTATTATAAAATTTATAATAGCATAAGCTATAAACAATAAAATACCTTAAAAATATTAGCTAATAATAGCTTAAATAGCTTGCTATACTATAATACGCTAGTTTAGCGGTCGACTTAAAATGTTACTATATAAAAAATAGTACGGGCAAAAACCGGCCTACAATTATATAGTAGCAATAAAAACAAATAGAAAATATTTTAAGCTAAATAAAAAAAAATTAGTATTTACAAAACAAACATTATTTTATAAAATGCTTAAATATTAAAACTAAAGTTTTTATAACTATATAATTTTTTTAAAAAGCAAAAAAATTATAAATATTAATAATATAACTTTTTTTAAAAAAATACCTTATATTTTATTTAATAGTTTAAAATTTATACGAATAGTTAATAATAAAAAACGGGCTTAATAAAGCTTAAAAAACGAAATTATAAAAAAATTTTCTAAAAACTCCGAAAAATCGGATGCTAGGCTTTTTTTAATGCCAAAAAAAAACAACAAGCTTATTCGAAAACGAAAAAAACCCAACCTAAAATTTCCAGACACCACACCAAACACCACACCACTTATTATGCCAAATAACACGCCATGCGCTACACCAAATAGCTTAGTAAAAAACTTAACTACTAAAACATTTAACGACAGCAATTTTTTAAAACTAAATAATACTAACGACTTAAACTATCGAGGCATATTATTTAACAATACTAAAAATTATAAAATAAGCAGTAATTTTTTTACGAAAATATTAAAAAAACTTTTTAGCGCTACGGTTAATAGCAACAATAGTAGCAGCAACAATAAAATCAACAGTAATAGTATTAAGTTATTTATATAAGTTTTAAACGGCTATACAAGCCTTACTTTACGCCTAAAATACGATAAAATATGCCTTACTAACTACAGTTATCAATTGATCGCTTTTTACTTTATTGCCGCTGCACTAAAAGCTATTGGTGCGACTAAAATCACTAAACTAGTTAGTTATAAAGCTGCTAAACAAAGCTTGCATTAAAATAAATGGTTAAAAATAATAAGCAGCAAATATAATTTTTTAGTAAACAATATAACTTAAAAAATAATATTTATGCCGCCTAGTGCAAAAGTGCTGTCTAAAAAATAAGTTTACAAGCTTAAAAAAAACAAATTAAGCAAAATTGTTAAATATAAAGCAAAATAAATAATTAAAAAATTTAAACAACGTAACAGTATTAACTATAATAAAATTTTTACATTAGTTGTTAAGCCAATAAGCTATAAAATTTTATTTGCAATTGCTGCTACTTTAAATCTTAAAATTTATTAAATAAATATAAAAATTGCTTTTTTATATAAAAAAGTTTTAAAAAATATATATGTTAAATAATTACTAAAGTTTGTACAAAATTTATCGAAAGTTTGCAAGCTATAAAAAGTGCTATACGGCTTTAAGCAGGCACCTCGCGTGTAGTATAAAACGTTAGCTATGTTTTTAAAAACACTAGGCTTTAAAAGCTTTAATTTAAACACTGGAGTATTTGCCAAAAAAAACTACTATATTGCCGTTTATATTAATAATTTACTAATTATTAAACTTAAAACGTTTAAAATAATAAAAATTAAAAACGCATTAAGCAAAAAGTTTTAAATAAATAACCTTGGCTTTGTTAAATACTATTTTAAAATAGCTATTAAACAAAACTAAAACATTTATACCTTAAAACTATTACAAAAAGCTTACTTAAAAAAGATTTTTACAAAATTTGGCTTTTAAAATTTAAATAAGCTTTTTTACTTACGGCTAAAGCTTATTTATATTTTGCTATTTATTAAAATTAAAACACTTAATAACAATTTTATACTTAACACTAAAAATCGAAAATAATATTAACGTGCTATAAGTTTTTTAATATACGCAATGCTAAAAACTCGCTTTAACATAGCATTTGCTATTTTTAAATGTAGCAAATATATAGCTAAGCTTAATGCTTTTTATATTAAAGCAATAAAGCAAATTTTTAAGTACTTTAGCACTACTATCGACTTTAAACTAGTTTATAAAAAAAAAACATTAAGCTTCAAAGCTTTACTGATTTAAATTAAAAAGCCTGTAAAAAAACTCGACGATTTACCTCAGGGTATATTTTTTGTTAGATTTAGTGCTCTTTATAGGCGACTTAAAAAAAGCCTGTGAGGCCTAAGTGACAAGATCACCATATTACCTAAGCAAAGTGGCGTACAAAGTGTGGCTAGGTTAGTGTGGCGTACACATCCACACCTAAAAAAGCTGTAACTAGAAAAAATGCTTTAAAATAAAACAAAAAGCCAAAAACAATATAGCGACAAAATTACACTACTATTAAAAATTTAATAATTAAAAGTTTTATTATTTTTTATATTTTATTTAAAGCGATTTAAAAGCACTAAAGTAATAAAATCGCTATAATATCGAATTAAACCGCTATTACTTTTAAATTTTTAAACGATTTTTTTTTATAAAAAAAAAACTTTGCCGCTGCGGCCTATAGCTAAAACTTATAAAAATATATTGCCTTTAAAAATTAAGCTTTTTAGCTTACAAAGCTAAAAGCGCCAACCTTTAGAAATTATTTTTTAGCGAATTTAAATATTAACTTTAATGAAATTATAGTTACCGATTTTACCGTACTAGCTCGGGCGCTTTTTTAAGCCGCTAAACAAAAGTTTAATGCTTTTTTAAGGCACTATAATTTTTACCGAACCAAAGTTGCCAAACTTTCCGAGTAAATGCAAAAAACTATATATTTAAATTATAAACTTATTTATATGCGCGCTATTTAAACTATTAATTAATAGTATAATAATTTTAAAAAGTTTAGTACTGTAGCTTAAAAAATGCTTAAGTTTAAATATAAGCATAAATATAAACAATTTATAATAAATACCGCTAAAAAATTTATTAAAAACTTTATTAAATAATTAAATAAATAGCTTTATAAAATTTTTAAAGCTTATTTAAAAACTATTAAAAACAAAAAAAAAATAAACGCTTTTAAGCTTATTACTAATTTAAATAAAGCTTTTTAGCATATATACCTAGCATAAGCTATTTTATATTAAAACATTAATAGCTAAGCTATTATAAATAATACGTTAGATTATTATATAATTACTACCGAATTTCGCTAAAAATTTACTATATTAAACATATTACGACTTACCGGAAAAATCGTTAAAAAAAAAGCTTTTTATATAGCAAAGTTTACGAATAAACAAGCAAAAACAAACAAGCTTAAAAGCAATACAAATAAAAAGCGCTTATATTAAATTTGCTAAAAAAAACAAGCTTACGATAAATAAATAAATTTTTTTAACAAAATTGTTAGCAAAAAAAAAACTTTTAAAATATTTTTAATAAGCGTTTTTGCGCAAACACTAAAACAAAAGCTAAATAAGCTAACTTAAATATATTTAACTATATAATATATAATAAACGCTATTTAATTGCGCTTTGCTGGTATGCTTTTTTAAAGCTTCGCTTTAAAACTTAGCGGGTAAATATTCAAGTCAAAAAAAAAGCAAAAATAAAAATAGCTAGCAAAAAAAGCGTTTAACAAGCGGTAAAAAAAGCGCAACAATAAAACCAAAAAAAAAAAGTTAAGTTTAAAATCTTTGCTAAATACTAACTGGAAAATTAACTAATAAAACTTTTTATAGCGTATATAGCAAGCTTTTTTTATATATCAAAAAAAATTGCTAAGTTTTATGTGTTAAAAAATTGCGCTATAATAAATTCTGGGTTAAATATTTATATATTTAACCAAAAACAACAATTTTTAAATATAAAAGATGTTAATCTAAAAAATATAATGTTTGCTAAAAATAATATACTTTTTATATAAAGCTAAAAAAAAATCGATATTAAAGCAACAAGCTTTAAAAGCTTTATTATATACCGGTTATATAATATAGCTTATTGCTTAAATATAGCTACAAACTTAATATTTTTACAAATTTTAAATTAACTAAAAGTTTATTAAAATAATAAACTAAAGTTTAATCAACTAAAACACCGATAAAAAAAGCTTTTATATTTATTAACTTATATATATAAATAATATGTTATAAAACATTTACTTGCAAAAATTACCGAACGAGCTTTTTATATACAGCAAAATTTTTTAAACTTTTATACTAGAAAATTAAGGTTTAAAGCAAGCTTATACCGCTAGCATTAGCAGCTTAAGCATATAAAGCTAAAACTTTTTAAACGGCTACTTTTTTACACCGAAAAAATAACAATTATTTTTTGCTTTAACGACAAAATTTAAACAGCTAAATATATAGCGTGTAACAAATCAAAAACTTATTGCTATATAATATAAAACGCTTGCTTAAAAATTATTAAAGCTAAAAATCGATTAGCAATTAATTTTTATAAATTTAACAATTTTTTTAACAGTAATAAAAAGCTTTAAAAAGTTATGCTTGTTATAAACCGATATTTTAAATATACCTAAAATTATTATACCGATAATAAACGCGCTAGCATTATTTAAAAAGCTTTTAAAAATTGCATTAAATATATCGATTTTTATTTTAAAGCTAAAATAAAAATAATAAAATATAATAACGAAATATCGAGCACTAAACAAAATATTTTAAAACTTGCTAATTATTTTTATTGCGTTTACAGCATTAAAATAAAGCTTTTTTTTCCGCACATACAAAATTTTAACGGTAATGCTAAAAAAATAAAAGCTATTATTAAATACCGAGCAAGCTCGATAAAAAACGATTGCAAGCTTCCGATTTTTTTATAGCTAAAAATAATACAAACAGCGGTATATTTATATAACCGCACGCCAAAAAAAATAAACAGGTAACAAGCTTTTTACAAAAAATTTTATTTATATTTTAATAATTTACAAAGCATAGTTAATTATAAACAAAAGCTATTTATAGCACACTTATAAATGTATAGCTATATAACGTTTGCTATAATTACTAAAGCTAAATTATAAAAAAAAAAGCGCCGGAAACTCGACTTAAAAGCTTAAATAAAATATTTAATAAGCTATTAGTTTACTAATACGTATTAAATTTAGTTATCTTAAAAAAATCAAGTTATTATTACTAAAAATGTTATTTTTAACAAAAACAAATTTTTTAATAGCAATAAAAACAATTTTTAAAACAATTTTTTTAAAATAAGCCAAAAAAAATATAAAGCGCTGCTAAACAAAATAAATTATTAAGCAGCCGCTAAAATAAGTAAAAAAATAACTCGAAAATAAAAAAATAATAAGCTTTTTAATATAGTGTCCGAAAGCGCGGCCAAAAATATCGACAAAACTAAAAACAAAAAAAATTTAAGCAACAATAAGCTTATAAACTAAAACCGAAAAAAGCTTAACAAAAATAATTACCCGATAACAAATTTAACATTTAAGCTATAATTACTAACGCTACTAAAGTTTTTAAAAGCAGCACTGTTAAATTTAATTATAACTAGCTTAAAGTTGTTAAATTTAAGCTTAAAAAGCGATTTTTTTACATTTATAACACTAAATTACTTTAATTTAGCATTTATAAATTTTTTTTTAAATAAATAACTTGTTTTAACGCGGCAAAATTATGTAAAAATACGCTAATTAACAAAAAAAATATTTTAAAAGCTAGGCGTAAAAACTATTAAAAGCTTTTAAAAAATTTTATAGCAACTAATTACAGCTATTAAATTTTGTTAAAAGCTTTGCTGCTAAAAAAAAAAAAGCTTTTAATAAAGCTTATTATATATTTTGCAACCGATTATAGCTATTAAATTTTAATAACGGTAAAATAGCAAATTATTACAGCAAAATACGGCTATTAAATCCCAAACATTTTATTAATAAAAAAAAAAAAGCCCTTAAGCTAACTAACAAACACTTAAAAGCTCAAAAAAATAATTATTATAGCAAAACATAGCTATTAAATCTTGAACACCCTGTTAATAAAAAAAAAAAAACTTTTAAGCTAGCTAACAAACATTTAAAAGCTTGAAAAAATAACCACTACAGCAAAACACGGCTACTAAATTTCGAACACTTTATTAGTAAAAAAAAAAAAACTTTTAAGCTAGCTAATAAGCATTTAAAAGCTTAAAAAAATAACAAATATATACGTTAAAAAAAAAAGCCCTTAAGCATACCAATAAATATTTAAAAGCTTATTTATTTAAACTTTTTAAAAAAAAAAAAATATATATATAAGCAAAACTTATTATTGCCGCTAAAATAGCACCGCAAACTTAAAACTTATTTATTAAAAAATTATTTTTAAAAAGCTAAATATATTTATTTATAAAGCTATAAAAAAATAAAAACTTAGGAAAAATTACTTAAAAGCTCGTTATAAAAAAAACTTATTTTAAATTATATATAAGTTTATATATATAAATTTAATAAGCATAAATATTATAATAAAAGTAAAGCCTGGCTAATAGTACGAAAAAATTAACAGCTTAATAACGGCAAAAAAAACACTTATGCTAATATTTTAGCAAGTAAATTTTTTAAAACGTTAATAGCTATAGCAGCTAAGTTTAACTTTAAATTAAAGCAATATAACGCTATAAATGTTTTTATTAACGCTAAATTAAATAAAAAAATTTATATGTAAATGCTATTTAGTTATTAAAAGTTAAACATTATTTTTAAACTATTGCAAACTTTATACAAGCTATAAAAATCGCTTTTACTGTAGCAAAAAAAGCTTTTTAAATTATTATAAAAAATAGGTTTTTTATTAATATTTTATAAACTTTGCTATTATTCCCGTTAAAAAGTGCTATTATTTGTATATATTAACAATATTATATTAATTTACGATAAAAAAAGCTAAAAAATAGCCGATAAAATAATTGTTAGCTTAAAATAACGATATAACTTAACCGGTAAAAATAATTTATAATAGTTTTTAAAAATAAAAATAATTTAAAATTAAGCTAAATAGCTGTTATAGCTTTTTTAAGCTTTATATATTAAAAAAATCGCTAAAATGCGAAATATTACTTTTATTATTTATGCAAACACGTTAATGCAAGCAAAAAAGCTTTTTTTGTATAAAAAAAAAAACGTTACCGAAAAGCATTTATTAATACTAGCAAAAAACCGGCTTTATTTTATACGCTGCAATAATTATATGCTTAAATATAACGTTTAAAACTTTAAAATTAGCCTGATTTAACTATAACCCGTTTTTTAAGCACTATAAAGCGGCTAATAAGCTTTTTATTTATTTATTATTTATTTAAATATATGCATTGCAATTTAAAAATAAAAACAATTTTATAATAGCTAGCAATGTTTTTTTTGCAAATAATATATTAAATAAAAAAAGCTTTTAAGCTTATGTTATAAAGCTTTTTAAAAAAGTTATTAAATAATAATTAAATAAACAAAATATAGTTATTATTTTTATTACTAAAGCTAAATTTTTTGCTTTAGCATAAGCAGCTAAAAAAGTTATATATATAAACTAACTTATTAACAAGCTAAAAATTATATTAAAAAATTAGCATATTTAAATACTATGTAATAACTAGCAAATTATAAGCTTAATTATAAGCTTAATTACTAAAAAAATAGCTTTACTATATATTAAATTACGTTACGTTAATATTTATAATTATTAATTATGCTAAAAAATTAAAAATAAAATTATTTTAATAAAATATATATTTATTAACGATATAATTGCTAACAAGTTAACAAAAGCTTTATTAACGCAAAAATAAAATATATTTTTTAATTAGCTTAAGTTAATTAAGCTGCTAAAAAATAATAAAATAGCTTTAAGCTTATTTTTGCTTTTTAACAAGCTTAAAAACAAGCTAATTAAAAAAAAAAATTTTAAATAAATATTTAAAATATAAAAATTAAAAAATAAATTATAAATTATAAATTATAAATTTAATATAAAAATTATAAAAAGTAAAAATAAAAAACTTTTTAATTGTTTAAAAGCTATTTAAACTAAAAAAAACTTTTAAATTAATTATTTTAAAAAATTATTAATTAATTATTTTAAAAAGCTATAAATTAATTATTTTAAAAAGCTATAAATTTATTATTTAAATAATTAAAGCTTATTTTTTTTTTTTTTTTTTATTTCGGCTAAATTTAAAAGCGTGCAAACTATAATTTGCAATGCTTAAATGCGCATTTAAAATATATTAGCAACAAAAGCGTCGCATAAAGCGCAAGCAGCACAGCAAATATCAGCAAACTTATTATTTGTTAGCTAGCTAATATGCAATATAATTATAATAAATAAATAAATTTATAAAAATTTATAAAAATGCTTTAAAGCATATTGCTAATAACAGTTTTTATTTTTTATAGTTTTAAAATATTTGCTGGTAAAGCAGCTTTAAAAAGCGCTACGCACGCAGCGCAAGCAAAGCGTTTTTTTTTAAACTTTTAAAAAAGCCGGTCAGCCGCGGCAGCAAAAGCAAGCATACAGGCCACTTGCTAAAGCAAAAGCTAAAAACAAAGCGGCAGCAAAAGCGGCAGCACGCAGCAAAAATATCGGCAGCAAAACAAGCAATATAATAATTATTTACCCAAAAACAATAGTAAAAATGCTAAGCAAACTTAGCAAAAAATTATTTAGTAAAAGCGTAACACCAGTAGCAATAGCGCTAAAGCACGCTTTATGCAAAAACGTAACAAAAGCAGCAAAAATATAAATAGCAGCAACGCAAGCAAGCAAAAAGCAGCTAAAAAGCTTTATTACGATCAGGCGTAAACGCAAACGTAGCAGCAAGCAAGCTAAAATATTTTTGTTTTTAAAAAATAAATTAAATAAGCTAGCAAACATATTAATAATATACTATAAATTTTTATAAATAATATTTACAAAAAAAGCGCATATAATATAATAGCAGCAGCAGCATATATAATTTAAACGTGCTATTTTAAATTAGCAATTTTTGCAACCAAGCATAAAAAGCTTTATATAGCTAAATTATCATACCAAAAATAATTGTTTATATAATTTTAATTATTAATATATTAATATCGATTTTTTTTTGCGCATTTTGCAAAAGCGCGCATACTTAAGCAAATTTTTAAATATTTACGAAAACAATATTGTTAAAACTAAAAAATAAAAAACAAACAAGCTTTTTATATATATTTATATAAATTTATATTTGCTGCTATAAAGCACATTTATTAAGTTATATAGCAACAAGTTACAAATATTATTTATATGCTTTATATATATATGCATATAAATCGCCATTGTTTTTAGCGTATTATAACAATATTAACGCGTTATTTATATACGTGCGTGCAAAGCGCTTTAAAAATACTTATGCTATATTTAAGTTAACTTACTAAAATAATTTTACTTAAAAAGGTATATTAAATTTGGTGCTTTTTATAAGCGATTTAAAAAAAGCTTATAAAGCTTAAATAACAAAATTACCACATTACCTAAGCAAAGTGGCATACAAAGTATAGCTAAGTTAATATAGCATACACATCCACACTTAAAAAAGCTGTAACTAGAAAAAATGCCTCAAAATAAAACAGAAAGCCAGAGATAATACAGCAACAAAATCACACTACTATTAAAAATCTAACATTTTTAACTTAGGCAGCGGTGCCGTTAGCTGGAGTTTAAAAAAGCAACCAATAGTTTTACTATTTTTTTTTAAAACTAAACTTAAAAGCCAAACTTAGGCTATTAAAAAAGCAATTTAAATATAAAAATTATTTGCTAAACTAAACGCTAACTTTGGAGAAATGCTAACTATTATTTACGGCAACAATTAAAAGGCTATTTTTGCTTTATATAATTTACTACCGCATAAAAAAAGCAAGCATATATTAATTTAAAATAAATAATGTTAAAAATAAATCGCCGCTAAAAAAATTGTTTTTAAATATATATTTATTTTAAATTAGGTAGTAAATAGCTTAACTAAAATATTACTTAAATTTGCTTTTAAAAAGTTTAAAGTAGCATTAAGCCTAAAATAGCAACTTTTTTACATTATACCGCTAGCAATATTTTTATATAATAAACGCTGGTATGCTAAAAAAACTTGGCAAAGCTAAATTAATAAGTTAATATTTAAAGCTAATGCAAAAAAATCTTTTATTAAAATAGTAAGCTATAATAGCTTTATCGCTAAAAATGTTTAACAATTTTCGTTAATTTAAAAACTGTTTTTATAACTTAAAATTATATTTAAAATAACTACAAAAATTAAGCTAACAAAATAAGCTTTAAAACAAATAATTCGCACACTAATATAGCGAAAAATATTTTTAAAACATATAAAAAGCATTTTAAAACTATATTTTAACAAACTAAGCAATAAATTATTACAAACAATTTAAATCAAGTTTTTTGAATGCTTATACATTTAAATACGATAGGTTTAACTTTTAAAAAATACCTTTAATAATATAACAATAGCAAATTTTTACCTATTTAAGGTTATTTTAAATTAGCTACTTTTACTAAAAACAAAGCATATGTTTACTTTTGCATTATATTTTTTGTTAAAGCTTTTTAAAAATAATGCTATTTTAAGCGCTGCAAAAATAAATAGCATAGCGATATAGCGGCAAAAGCTATTTTAAAAAATTTTAGCTAGCATTTAAGCTAAATAAATTAACCGCTATAGCTATTTGCGCTGTATTTACAGCGGGCTTACGGGCTGGATAAAAAGTTAACAAAAAAATCTGGCATATATTTAGTATTGCGGTTATAAAAAAAAAAAGTCAAAAAAAAAAGCATGTGGTAATATAAAACTGTAACCTTTACAGCCAGCTAAAAAAAAGCACACGAGTGAAAAAAGCTTTGCAAAAATTTTAAAGGTTAGCTTATAATTATTTTAAAACGAAGTTATTAAGCCTAATTATTTGGTATAATGCAAACTAACGGTAAAGTGGCCAAAAAAAATGCATACGCTACTTTATAAAACAAATTAAAATCTGGTTTAAAATAAGTAACTTATTTTTTTTTAAGCTTTAAAATCCGCGGGTTAAAAAATACCTACAACTTAAGCTTTAGCAAAAGCGTTAGTTATTAAAAAAAGCTATTTACAGTAAAAATAATAAAAATAAAAAAAAAAAAAGGTTTTAAATATTATACAATTTATACCGGCTTTTATAAACTTTAGCGTTTCAACTTAAAAAAAACTCCAAGCTGTTTTAATATTTTTAAAAACTCAGTATATACGATTTATAAGTTACTACTAATATTTTTAAAAATTTAGCAACTATTAATTACTTTTAACTATTAATTATTTAAAGTACTTATTTTAAAAAAAAAACTATTTTAAAAAAAGTTATCTAACAAATAAATTAGTAAATAGCTTAGCAGTTAACTTAATACTTATTAAAAATCAGTCAACGAGCATTAAAATCGAAAAAAAGTGTTAGAAGTGAAAGGCGGTAATACAACGGTTTACAAGGCTGTTGACTATATATAAAACCCTTTATCCCACCTGTAAAGGTAACTGTAACTTAGACTTCTAAATAATCTAATAGGACATACAAGTACTACTCTTGACAAAGACTTGGTAGTCCGAAACGTAGTCGCCAACAAGCTCGACGAACTTCTCCCCGGCACACCAGGCTACCGGGCCGCGGCGCTCTGGGGACTAGGCGGATCTGGGTTAGTCAAAGCTTCCTCTTTCATTTTGCAGCCTTTTTGCTGACTGTTGTAGGAAAACGCAGATTGCCCTCGAGTACGCCTATAGCCGAAAGGATCGCGACCCTCGCTGCTCTGTTTTTTGGGTCCACGCCGACAGCGATACTTCATTCACGCAAGACTACAATCTAATCGCAAGGGAACTGGGCCTCTCAAAGGACCTCAGTGGTAATGACCTACAGGCCGTATGCGACAAGCTTGTGGCAAGCCCGAATTGGGTTCTTGTTCTCGACAATGCCGATGATCTGACGTGGTTCGGAGTGATGCAAGAGAAACCTTCAAGACCCAACGCTGGATTTAACCTGTATAGTTTTATACCCAAGTTCTCGACTGGTACCGGAACAGGAACGGTGTTGTGGACGAGTCGAGACAAACAGATCGGCGGCCTTGTTGGCGCAAAAAAAGCCATTGAGGTCGTGGCGATGACGACGGAAGAGGCAAAGGAACTGCTAGGTACCACCAGGACTGAGGGAAATATCGAAGACGAGGACGACACGGTAGGAGAGTTGCTTGCCGAACTCGGCTATCTCCCGCTGGCCGTCTCACAGGCTGCAGCATACATGCGGAGAACATCAACATCCGTGAAAGACTATCTTTTTGATATTCGTATAAGGAAAGATATGAGGTGGAGAGTTCTGGGAAGATCGGAGTTTGATCAGCACCGCCGAGACCAAGGTTCTAACAGCGTCTTGGAAACCTGGGATATCTCTGTCGAATACTTAAGAAAAGAGAACGAGCTGACATACGACGTTCTGCACTCTCTGGCTTTCATAGACAACCAGAACATTCCGCTCGAGTTTATCGAAGAAGCAGCCTTAATTTCAAATCAAAACAGACACAATCAAATTCGTAACCTCAAAAGCTCCATTGTGAAGCAGCTTGTATTCCCCTTTCGCAGTATTATTCGACGCCCACATCAAGAGACTAATGGGTTTTCTCACAGCAATAACCAGAATAGTACAAGCAATTACGACATCAAAGAAATCACTTCTCGGCTTTGCCAGTTTTCATTTCTCACTGCTCGGTCGTCTAGTCCAGGCGGCTGGGTGGCCTATGATATGCACAAGTTAGTGCAAGAGGCTGCTCGATACCGCTTACAAAATGGCGAAGACGAAGTCAAAGGCGAAACCTGTTTTGCGAAGACGGCATTTCAGATTACAGACCGCCTCTTTCCGAAACCAGAAGGACGGGGAGTAGAGGCCTGGGGACAAGAGGTTTGGGGACGATGCGAACAGTGTTTACCACACGCATTACACGCTGGGAAATGGGCAGAGCTACATAGAGGAGAAGTGACAGTGGCAGCTCTTTTTGGCCGGCTATCTTGGTATCTGTATGCGCAAGCTAGATGGACGGAGAAAGAGGCAGTAGACGAAAAAAGATACTACTTCCTACGCAAAGCACTAGGTGACCGACACAAGGATACGTTGGATGCCATGTGCTCATTAGCGGGGACTTACCACGCCCAACAGAGGTACAAAGAAGCCGAAGAACTATACCAGAAGACAATACAGCTACAAGAGGCAGTACTAGGCAAAATCCATCCCTCTACCCTTCTCACTATGAATAACCTTGCTCAGGTCAAAGGGGTTCGTGGGAACTATGCAGAGGCGGAAGCGATGTCGCAGAGAATACTCGAGCAAAGAAAGCAAATTCTTGGCGAAAAGCATCCCGATACACTTTTTAGCATGGACACCCTTGGTGAAGTGATTAATAGACAAGAAAGATACAAAGACGCTGAAGACATATTTGGGCAGGTGCTACAGCTAAGAACAGAAGTGCTGGGAGAAAAGCATCCCGACACACTGCATACCTTGAACAAGCTTGGTATAACGATAAATTACCAAGGAAGGCATAAAGAGGCTGAAAGAATCTACCGGCAGGTGCTACAGCTAGGAACAGAAGTGTTTGGAGAAAAGCATCCCGAGACACTATTTAGTATGAACAATCTTGGTACAGCAGTTGATGCACAAAAAAGGCACGAGGAGGCTGAACACATACAGCGGCAGGTGCTGAAGCTAAGAACAGAAGTGCTTGGAGAAAGGCATCCCGATGCAGTTTATAGCATGGAAAGCCTTGGTATTGCTATTGGATTGCAAGGAAGACACGAAGAAGCAGAGAGATTAATCCGGAAAGCCCTAGGACTGCAATTAGAAGTGCTAGGCAGAAAGCATTTTTACACACTTGGAAATACGAAAAGTCTATCTTGGATCCTTCGAAAGCAGGGGAAAGACGAAGAGGCGGAGCAACTTGCCATGGACTTCGAGGCAGACAGACCATCCGTCATATTTGATGGAGCAAAGGAGCCGCCCCCCCCCCCCCCCCCCCCTCTGGCTGTAACGCTCATTTAGCCAGGTGCTGAAATAAGCAAAAGAACTGTACTAACTCGCTCACGATTAAGGTGACGTTGGATTTCATATTATCGCTGCGAGATGCCATACTATTTTACTTCTTATCAATTCTGAGTTATAGCCCCCCGACTGATACGGAATTTGTCCCTTTTTCGGCCTGGTTTGTTCAGACCCTTTCTGTTCGGCGATTGAATGATCACCTTTTATTTCACCTCAGCTATCTTTCATAAAAAAAGAGGACGCTTGCAATCTTAGCCTGAAAGCTCTCATATTCACTATTACATTTTTGATACATACCTACGCAACCGTACTGGACAACCTATATCATCGTTCCCCAAAGGCCAAGGCATCAATTATCTCTTGAACCTGACGTGCCGTTTTCGAAAATTCATTCTGATTTCCAACATGGCCCTGCTTATCCGTGGTCCATAGCCCGAAATCCGACTTCTACTTCTGCACCCCTTTCTCATCGGCCATTTCCAGATGATGAAACTGAGCATCAGCTTTCTCAACATCGCCTCCAGCCGTAGTCCCTGAGCCCTCAGCAGTTGACGTAGCAGCGCTTCCCTCACGATGGGGAGCCGTGACCTTGACATGTCCCAGCTCGATATCTCGGGCCAGCTTGTCAAGTCTGCTCGTCTTCTTATATGTCTTCCAGGCAGGCCGTCCAGAATCAAACACCTCGTCCATCTCCTCAAGCGTGTACCCCTTTGTTTCGGGGGCCATCAAGGTCATGTGGATAAATGCGGCGCCGTTGAACGCCGCGAAGATCATGTACATCTTCCAGTTGATGGACCACAGGAGCGGCGGCACAGCGAACGCGAGGATCATGTTCCAGAACCAATTTGATGCTGTCGACAGCGAGACAGCCTTTGCGCGCACCTTGCTGGGGAAGATCTCGGCGGGGTATGTCCAGGAGGTTGGGCCCCAAGATGTAGCGAATGTAGCAACGAAGAGATATGATGCGGCTACGATCCCCTTTGACACCGCTGGCTTGTTCTTCACAATCCAGGTTATGTCCTTGTCGCCCGTGCCATCGTTGGGCTGGCCGTACGCTGCCTGGAGAGCGCCTTATCGCGCCCGTTAGTAAAGCATGCCACAATTCCACAACTCGAAGATCATCAGCTGGAGAGGCTTCGAAACTCACCGGACGTGAACAAGAATATCATCATGAAAAATGCACCAATAATCAAGGCCGGCCGACGACCAAATTTATCGAGATACAAGATAGCAGGTAGAGTTAGCACAACGTTAATGACATACTGGATCGAAGCCGTCGTAAGCGGTGACGCTATCTGCGCGCCCTCCATGATATACACGATATAGTACATCATGATATTCATCCCACAAAGCTAAGTCGAGAATCTCAGTCATCAGTCGCAATACAGTCCAACGTTTAATACACTATGAGGCGCAATTCACAAAACTCACCTGAGACCACATCTGGATACTCATTCCCAAAATAACACGCCTGAAGATGCGCGGCTGCACAAGGGCCCTAAAACTCGAACAGGCTTCCTCCCTTTCAAAGCGCAGCGCATCTTCAATCTCCTTATACTCAGCCAAGACTTTAGGGTGCCTAGCATCTCCAGCACCATGCAGCGAAGCCAAGACCTGCATAGCGTCTTCCCAGCGGTCTTTGGACGCCAACCAGCGCGGAGAATACGGGAAGAAGAAAAGGCCGATGAACAGGATAAGAGCAGGAATCATCTGGATGCCCCAGGGAATGCGGAATGCGGCGGACGGTTGGCTCGGGTCCTCGGGTCCCCCGCCGACTTGCGCTGCGCCGTACTGGATGAAATACTGGATCAGGATACCCCATGTAATGGCCCATTGCTGCAGCGAAACGACGCGACCGCGGGTTTCTTTCGGTGCGATCTCGGATTGGTATACTGGGACGACGGATGAAGCGATTCCTACGCAGAGGCCGGCAACGACGCGACCGGCGCAGAGCATGCCGATGTTCTGCGAGGCACATTGAATTCTTCAATTCCATTATTAACGAGCAGCTTGGGCCTCGAATTTCTCCATTGCGGATACAGGAAGCACTTACATAGATCCAATGATCCAAAGAACACATGAGACTTGCAATGCGACCTTGCGAGAGTATCGGTCGGCGATGAAGGAACTGACAAGTGAGCCTGTAGGTTGCGATATCACAAAGCGTCAACGAACCGAGTATATTTAAAATCGCAAAATTTGTTAATTCTTACCATCAACAACTGGGTTCGAAATACAGGGAATTGATATTTCACTTACCTACCAGCGAGCCGGCGGGCATTGAAGCTGTGATCCCCCCCTGTCGGTACGAGACAGGGTTGTTGAAGTAGTTCTTGTAGGCCTCAGTGCCGAGCACGCCACTCATGGAGCTGATATCGAAGCCGAAGAGACCGCCGCCTAGAGAGCAAGATACATTAGAGAATTATACAGTGCCTTCTGCTTTTTCTCCCTTTTTCTCTTCTCTGTTTTTCTCTTCTCAATATCCGCGACCCTCAGCACATGACAATTCTGAACACTCACCGATAGCAGCAAAGCCGCAAATAAAATAGACATTAGTAGCCCGATACATCTTGCTGATAGAAAATCAATTAATTGGTCAATAACAGTCAATCCGCCCAGATCGCAGACATAAGAGTAACCTAGAAGTAACAGCCGGCAGCAGACAAGACAGATACAGCGCAGGGCACCAATTGCTCTCTGCAGAGTTTCGAAACGAGAATAAATTAATGAAGCGACAGAAAGCCGTAATCAAAGATAAAGAAATAACAAGAAAGGGAGGCTGATTGCATGTGTTGTATATAGAGGTGCTGTGCGTCGGAATAGAGTATAAGGTGTGTGTTGTCACAAAACCTCCCAGTCAAGTACCTAGGTAAACGACGATAGATCTAGGAAAGAAAAAATAAATCACACATGCACCCGACACACGCAGCACAATAACACGCCCGCTACAAAAACTACGGAAAGGCAAAATCAGCGACCCGGCCCACGAAGCAAACGCTGTGTGACAGAATGAGGGTGGTCGGGAAATTCGCCCTCCTGTGCGATCATGACGACTGCGACCTACGAGCACGATCACGAGCACCACAGATATTATGTTACCGCGGCTGTATTCAGTAGCGAAGAGGAGGGATGGTGTGAGGAGAAGGTCCAGGATCACCACCATCCAACCACACTGAAATGCAGACCAGCCATTTATTCTCATCTCCTGTTTTATCTTGCAATAGGCGGGGAGCAGGGGAGACGGAGGGGAGGGTAGCTTGGTCGCACGACAGACGGCCAGGTGCGGTGGAAATTATCTCTGTGTAGTGTGAGGGGGGTAAGAACAATATGCCATGTGGAGAACAGGTGAGAGGAAAGGAGGAAAAAAAAAGAGAGGCAGGGGAAAGAAAGAAAACAAATTCAACTAAAAGAAATAAAAGAAAAACTATGTTACTGTCACCCTTTTTCGGAATGAATCACTTTGACACCCTACATAGACTGGAAGATGAGACATTCGGGCAACATATACGAGGCTATACCTATCTCTTTTACGAAATTGATGGAAGGACCCGAGCAGTTTTTAAAAGTGTATGCCTCTCTGGCTTTATCTATCTAATAGAGGTGAAAAAGGATAGCAAGCACAGTGGCAAGAATCAACACGATCATGATGGTTCACGAAGAGTTCTATTCATAGGTAATAGCTATGCTAGTATAATATATGTAAGTAAACAGCCAATATGTAGAGGTGGACACAGCCAAGAGGCTACAACCCCGTACCACCGGAACATTAAAATGCTTATCAGCCGCGTACAGAACAATGCGACGATTGCGCCGGTTGCTTGTACACGACCCCAAGAGACATACTGAGCGAAGTGGCTCCCCAGCCGCAATATACACGTTCTCGACAGGGTCAATTCTACTGTACTCCAGTCGCCGTCAAGAACCAGTCTGGAACAAGTGAGAAGAGTTGAAACTTTCAGATGTCCTCACACAAACATGGGACTCGGAATAAACGAACTACTAAGAAATGGCAACGACATCCCACAACCTCGCCGGCAAGATCCAATGACTCTCAATCGACAAATGCGAACGCCCCCCAGCAATGTTGTAAATATGCACATGCACCAACGAATCGAACCAATATCCTGAAGCTCCCCTTCCCCGGCAAAAAAAGACGATATATCTATTCGACACTACCCTTATCTCATGAGAGTTGTGTAACCCAAGCCCATATGGCCATGTTCTCGTAGTGCTGGTATTGATTATCCTCGACGAATCGCGACGCCAATATGATGCAAACACAAGTAGTGAAGGGGGGAAAGAGAGTGAAAGAGGGAGGTTGGATGTATGGAGGGTGTGACATACAATATATGTACCGCATATGCAGCAAGTCGCATTCCCATCCTACCTCACTGAGATGGTGGTGGTCTAGAATGTGTTGTCAGCTGATAATCTACTGCTGGGCCATCCGACTGTGTGGTAGGCGCTCGATATGAATTAGGTACTCCCACATCCCGCGATATACCAATGTTGAGTTGGGACTACTCTTCGGAGGGCACTAGATAGCCAGCATACCTGTCTGCCCATCATCGTCAATCCACCAACCCATTAATCAATCCATCGAGGATACAAGCCGAACAACGTATAAACCACCCACTGTAGTATCCAGCCCCGAGAAGGCGTCCAGCGAACAAACCAAGCACACCTGAAAAGAAGACCACGAGATCGAAAGACCGGGATACGCAGAGTGGTATACATATATGTATGTACGTAGACTACCCTTGTCCGTCTATCTTCGCCAATACCCCGTCCATCATCTTCCCCGCATCTTCGATCGGCTGGCAGAGCGCTGTCCCGGCAGGCAACAGCCTGCTCATTAGCTACAACGAGTATAGATACCAGGGAATGATTGAATGAGAAAATAAGTTAAGAGCTGTAATTCCTAGAAATCAGTTTCGGCCATACTAGGATATGAATCAAGAATTTCATTCTCAATCTCACCTTTCAGGCCGCGAGAACTCGGTAACTTGGTGCCTGAGTGTAGTACTAGTCTTCTCACTGCGAACAACCATAGACAAGAGGCTCTCCTGACGTGGAAAGCAAATGCGCACTCTGCCCCTCCTCCTCCTTTGAAGTTGAATATTCCAAGTGAACAATCATATAAGGCCTGTAGTTCACGCGCGATATTCAGTCCCTCGAACATACCTGCTAGATTAGTCCAATGGCTCATATTGCCTCACTACAGGCGTTCACCCCAAGGCGTGTTAAATACTTATATAAATGAATCGTATGAAATCAATTGACATATAAGTTAGAGGTTAGGTAATCCAACGAAGTGGATGCGGTACTGCCAAATCGGTTAATTCTGATCGGATACCTGTACTTCACCACCCTACCTGCCAGCCTACCTACTTCTATACGTGGCCCTGAATAAGTATGCAGGTAGCCGACGGAGCCATAGCTGTTCCCATGGAACCCACATGTGCACTGGTTGGAGTGCACAAGTACTCATGTCTCATTTCTGCCGTGCCGTGCCGTGCCGTGCCGTGCCGTGTGCGCCGTAGTGTGCAGTGCTCGCAGTAGTGGACACAAAAGAGACAAGGCGAAAACAAGCCCTTTCATCATCATGTAATTGACAACCAAATAATTCAAGTCATTCCTCTCTGGTGCCAGACATGTAGTGCAGCAACCAGTGAGAAAAGGGGCGGTGCTTTGCACCAAGTTCAATGTTTTCTCTCAATACGAGACCAGTTCATCTCGATGAGTATAAGAACAGAGCTCAGCTCATTCAATTTCATGAAAGGTTTCCTATGCGCTGTGAATGAGTTAGCAGGCAGGCAGGCAAGCAGACCCCCTTCAAGCCAAATGAGCGGCAGAAAGGGTGGGCTGTGCCATCAGTAGTATAAGCGAGTCAATACTGTATGTCACAAAAGAGTTCATGACATGAGGATTGTGTGGTTATGGACAAAAAGAAGAGCCGCCAAGAAAGCCCCAATCGTATTCTCCCCTGCCACTTGGCTATGGATCTGCACCGGCCTGATCGCATGTGTTAGACGGCGAGGGGTAGGTAATGTGAGATAAAGAGGCTGGCGGTTAACGACATGATAACGTCGAACCCGCTCACCTATCGTGCTATATACTACACAACGCCATAACTCAGGCTCAAAATTGGGAGCAATGTGAAATGCAACATAAAAAAGGGGGTATCTAGATATGCGTTAGTTGGTAAACGCCTGGATCCGTGATTCGATCGTCTTTCTTGTTCCACCTTGAGCACTATCGAAAACCCCCCTAATTGGCCATTTGCCGTTATCCTTCGTCCGTAACGCCTTATCATCCGTTTCGTGTTGTATCGACAATGATCTGTACTCGATCAAAAAACAATTCGTCTGTAGTCATTGTGTGATATATGAGCAAAACTATTCCGGGGGAAAATACTTGTGACTTTGATATATACTGAGAAAGATTGAGTTTGCAGTTGGCAACACAACTAAGTATGCCCGGTGCCATATGATGTGCCGCGACATCATATAGTGGTATGGTGAAGCTTTTGCAGCCAGTTGCGCTGATCTTCAAAGTGCGAGTAGTTTCCCGCGAATAGTGGATATAATAAAGTATTCTTAATGCGATCTGATGAGGCCGAGGGAGTCTCCTTGGCGAGTTGCCTCATGGTCTTTTGAAGTGTGTCAAATGCTCTAGAAAAGCAGTCTGCGATTGCATCATAATTTGAAGAGCCACCGGCGATATCGTTCTCGGGGTTGTTCGGGTCAATGATGGAAAGTCGGTCGAGGTTCCGATAGACCACTGTGCTTGCTTTGGCCTATATTCAAGATCAGCACACCAACGGAATACGTTAGTCCAAGATACCTACCTTGTTAACGAGTCCAGGAGGATCCATGCGGATAGCTACCGTCTTGTAATTCAACTTCTTGCCATAGTATTGGAAAAATTCCATGAGGAGTTCACCTAGGTGCTCGTCCTTCATTGAGCCGCTCTGAATTGCTGGGTGGTTCTGTAGTATGTGTACGACCATACATATAACGGAAAAGCCACCGATTCCGCCGTTGACAGGCTCATTGAGGCCCCGCATAAGCAAAAAATGCTTGATGACAGCGACTAAGGGAGGCATGGCAGGATATTGAGATTTCCACTTGCGAAAAGTGTCGATAGCCTTGTAGCCGTCCATCTTTTCAAATGAGATATCCACTTTTAGGCCAGTGTAATCGTCAGTGTACTTGAGAAGAGGCACCTTCGCCTTAGCAATGGGCTCAACGGTGTTTCGAAAAGCAACCTTGTTCATCTCTAGATGGGCTTTCATGTGGTAGAGGAATTTCTTTTTGTCATACAAGGGATACTTTCCATTGATGAAATCTTGTGAACATATAGCAATGTCCATGTCGGCTGTGGGTAAGTAGAGTCCAGACATGAATGAGCCGAAAGGCAGAATCCTGGCATTACGCCATTTCCTCTGAACAAGGGTCTCCAGTTTGGAGATCAGCTCTTGGCGGAGCTTTTCCTCAAAGTCGCGTGGGCTGACGTAGTCATAGAAATCCCTTATCTCACGATGTAGACTAGGGCTGTCAGTATTTGCAGACCAAACGTAGTAGGATAGATGAAGGCCTACCGAGTGCCCATGTTTGGGACGCCAGAATGGTCTTCAACAGCCCACGGGCAAGGGTTTTTGTTCTTAGCAGGTTGCCAAATCGGTACCACTGAACCCCCCGAGGGCATTCTGTTCACCTTTTTCACATTGAGCAGCGCATGGGGTGGTTTGATTTCGTCGTTTATAGTTCTTTTGCGGCTTCCTAGGTCATCAGAAGGGGTGAGATCCACAGCCGCAGCCTTTTTGCCGTTCTGTTTGGCGGTGTTAGGAGGCGGAGGTGGAGGCGGTTGCGCCTTCTCTGGAAGCTGCGAGGTAGACATTGGTGGTTTGCGAGGGAGAGTCGAGGAGGCGGCGCGTGGTCCCGTAGGCGCGTTGGGCCACGTCTGTTCTGCAGCGTCATTCAAAGCCTTCCTATCGGCGTCATCGTCCGAAAAGTCACATGAAATGAAGTCGGCTGCCTCAGTGGGAACAGAGGGTTTCTGTGCCTCGGCCTCTACGCGTGCCTTCCGAATCAGCTGCACAACATCCTTCTTACGGGTCGTTTCAGGAGGCGGAAGGGCCGTGTACGGGTCTGGGTTCGACCACTTGGGTGCATCCTGTGCTGTGGCCGATGCAGAGACTGGTGCTTCGGTACGAGTGCGCTTCGCAGGCCGGTCTGAGCCATTCGACAGATCGGCCTGCGAGTCGTTCTCGCCGTTGTCTGAGATGTCCATGTCTACCTCGTCACTATCGGAGAGATCGTCGACATCACGATACGTCGCGCGAACAGCCGTGTCGCCTAGCATGAGTTCGGAATCGTCGTCGTATCGTTTGGATAGCAGTAGGCGATCGGCCGCTTTCTCCCTTTCACGGCGCTGGAACGGACCGGGACGGCGTTGTTGATTCCGAGGCCGGCGTGGGTCGTCATAGCGAGGCGCGTAAGAACGACCGCCACGGTCATCGTAGCTGCGGACATCTTCTGTTAGATGGCGCTGCTGGTGGTCAGAGCGATGCGAATCATACCGTGGATAATGAGGAGCGCGGTCAGTCGCGATACCGGCCGGAGCCTCTTGGCGAAAGGTGAATTCCGACCGCGGTGGCCGGTATTCGTCGCGGGAATTGTGGTAGTCGCGAGAGTCACGAGAGCCCCTGGAGTCTCGTAGATCTCGCGAATCTCCAGAATATCGAGAGTCTCGAGAGTCTCGGGAGTCACGGGGGTCTCGAGAGTCTCGAGAATCTCGAGAATCTCGATAGGAGCCGCGGGGCTGTCGCAAATCTGAGTAAGGGCCACGAAATCGATGGTTGTCATTTCGGTTGTCACTTCGGTCGCGCGGGAAGTAGTTGTCACGGTCATCGCGACTATCGCGACCATCACGAGTATCTCGGCTATCACGCCTGTCCCATTGCTGGAAAGAAGAGGGAGGAGGTGGCGGCGGTGGTGGGAGACTGGATGGCGGTGGAGGTGGCGGAGGGTAGGCGTCGTATCGATCGTAGCCCGGAGGCGGCGGTTGTAGATGAGGAGGACCCGGCGGTGGCGGGTAATGATTATTCGTATACATCTTGTATCACGACGCTATCTCTCTGGGGCACAGAATTGCGATGATGAAGAAGATGTGACGAGTCCGATGTCAGCAGAACGACCAAAAAAAATGAAGAAAGACCGGATGGAGATGGACCGGTTGGGATTGGCTGGATGCGGTCGCGTAGAATCAAGTACGATGGGTAAGGTATGCGCTGAATGATGATTGGAGCTGATTGAAATCAAGGCAGGTTATCTTTGACCCGAGCGGTACGTACCTTCCTTTTATCCAGTCTAATCTGATAAGAGACTAATCCCAAACCGGAATTTAAGTCTGGACATTCGTCGCCCGCAGTGATCCCTTATCTAGTACAAGTGACTTACTGTAAGCGATTGCATTGACCCGAACTTTTGAAGATTACCTAATCCTGCTGATACTACAATAACCTATATTTAAAAATTTCACATTATTATATAATCCTCTGTTTCGAACATGCTGTGTGCCGTCATGATGATATCGAGTGTGCCCCCACCCTTAGAGGGTAAATACCTCGCTATGAGAGCGATGCTAAGGCCATTGACGATATGAAGCCTATGGCATCAGAGGCCTGTAGATACTGAAATTCGTCAATCGCCTCAGAATTATGGGGATCTTTCCGTGGCACATTACAAATGATATCACCGCACTCGAGGCAGCTTGAGATTGTCGGCAAACAGCGCGTAAGAAGCCGCGTGGTGAATACACAGTCTCAGTATCGTGGTCACGGACGGCCTAGCCAGTATATTCTACCTCACAGCATCGGCCTAGCCTTGGTACCTTCACTCACTTGAGAGTCGTTGGCCATAGTAACCACCAATATTCACTACAATGGCCTGTAACTGTGGTGATCGCAACACCCGAGTTCCAGGTAGAAGAAGAAGAAAGGGGTAGGTAAGTTGCTGTGTATGTGTTATCTACCACGCCAAGATCACTGACCGGATTAGGTACAGACCAAACTATTCAACAAGAGTGACAATGAGCACAGCTAGACTTGGTGGTAATTCTTGCTCGGCTCCCATCACCACTAGCAATGAAGGACCTAGATTCTTCGCCCGCGTCAGTGGTTGAAGCGCCCATCGAGGATACGCGATCTTGTGGCGGAAGTTAGGGAATGGATTGAGGTCATACAGACAATGGTCCCGTTCGACTTGCTAGGTAATTGATGTCTTTGGAAAATTCAATGTTCGGGATACGCCGCCGGCCTCCCCACCACCTCAACGACCGCATACGGCCAACAAACCATGTGTCGAGATGATGCCGAGAACTGCCCCGATACCCAGGGGACCGACATATCTTATATTGCGATTCGAGAGGAGGCCGCGAGGAACTCCCATGGGAAAGCATGGAAGTCCTGATATGCCTACGAAGTCAGCCTTGCGTTATGGTACATTAAACAGCTTCCAGAGACCCGGCAGGATGGGACGGCAGAATGCCTACTCACAGGCTTGCCGTATCCCTCCACCCAAGTTTAATATACGCGAGGGCGATGACATTTAGCCGGTTACATCAAGACTACGCAAATTAGCCGGCATGGCTCACTAGCAATCAGTCTCTATGTCATTATATGGTGCTGGTATGGCACTATGCCTACGCATGTTCTCTTGCTATCATATCTAGAGTTGTCGATGACTTGGTAGTAGTCTGGACGATGGAGTAGGCGGGAATCAGGTTATGTAATCAGCTGACTCCTGATACTGGTATTTTCTACTGCAGGTTAATCTAGTTTGTGATAGGCAATGTCTCACCCGTAGTGAGACATGAAGATCAATTTGATACACTCCCATGAGACAAACGTGAAAGTAGCCCTATTACCAAGCACCACCAAAACGTCTCATTAGGCCACCACAACGCTGAATTTCGTAGCACACATCTTATCTTATCCTCATCACAGCTCATCATGCTTAGAGCCAGCAGCCGCAGCCGCCTTCGCAGACGTCTTATCGCCATCACCACTACCAAAGTTAGCACACCAAACCGCCGAAGAGCGAAAAAGATAAGAAAGTAAATGAATAACCAAACAGGCAGACAAATCAACCGATTAACTCACCGATAAAGCGGCCCATACCCAGTACCCTCGCCACGCACAACATCAACCTCCTTAGCATCCCCATAAAACGAATGGCCCTCGGCCCCAAAGAACGAGCCCGCAAGCACAGGGAGCGGACGCGCAAGGAAGTCTTTCCGGATCTTCTCCGCGCTGCGCAGGAAACTCTCGACGAGAGCTGGATACTTCGCATACGTGAGTTTCCCGTCGCGCTTGCGGAATTGTCCGTCAACGAGCACGTGGTCGATGTCCCCAACGTTGGCGTGCAGTATGACGGCGGCCACGGGGTCTGCCCAGCCTAGTAAGCTGGGTGCCCGCCCATCGAAGACTACTAGATCGGCTTTTGCGCCTACGGATATCACGCCTAGGTCTGGACAGCGGAGGGCTAGGCCGCCTTGGCGTGTTGCGAGGAGGAAGGCTTGGTTTACGGACACTTGGGCGGTGGTCAGTATGTCCGCTATACCACCAGTCCAGAATGAGTGAGGAAGGGGAAGGGTGATACATACTAGGATTCCGAGCAGGAATCTCCCAATGCTCCAGAACCTCATCAAACAACCTCGACCGCGTGCGCTGCAGCCACAACCGCGCCTGCGTGATGATATCCGTCGAGAAAGTCAGATGCGTGTCGACGCCGAGGGCGGACTGGTCGAGTATCTGATGCGAGTACGTGTGGCCGTGGCCGTAATGCATCTCGGACTCAGGCGTCACGGATAGGAACTGATTTGTGGACCGCAGCAGTTGTGCTTGCGCTGCTGTTAGACCCGGTCCGTGCGAGAATACGACGGCTGTTTCGGTTGTGTTGAGTACACCGAAGGAGTGCACTAGTGATGGTGAGCTGTCGACTATGTGGATGGTGGGTAGTCAGTCATCAGTCATCCTTGCCGCTGGAGGGGAGAAGGGGAGAGCACAAGAGTGATTGGGAGTGAGTAAGCGACTTACTTGGCCAGGCACCGCCGAGCCAATGGATCGTTACGACTGCTGGTTTCACATTCCTGGATACAGTCAGCCCCGAGGAGAAATAGGATGGCCAAGATGACAGAGGTCATTGTGACCCTGGCGAATTCGACTGAACGTACTTGATCAAGTCTGCCACGGCCTTGGTGCTCTCAGGAGCACCGACATCCCAGCCGTCATAAGCCACACCAAGCGTGACAAGATCATCCGGGAAAGACCTCTTATTCCACCTCTTCCAATCCCTGATCTGATCTGGGACTGAATAGCCATGCGTTGGATCAATAGCAGCAGCCCAGAAAACACGAGCACCGCTCTCAATCGACGCATCCAACCCCGCCTCAGCTCTGTCAGTCGACCACATATTATGCGCATGGTCTAGCGTCGTCGTCACACCGGCATTGAGAGCCTCGAGCAACCCCGCAAGTTGGCTATCGTATACATCATCAGCGGTATAGAGGGGCGCAGCAGCATGGCTGGAGAAAGTCCAGAAGTATTCCGCAAGCGTTGAGTTAGACCCCAGCGTCTTGAGCGCCGTCTGCCAGCCGTGGCGATGCGTATCGATGAAGCCCGGGGTGATGATCTTATTGGTGCAGTCGACGATCTCCGTATCTGCCGGTATTCCCGTCGGGTTGGCCTCGTCATAGAGGCCAGCGATGCGGTCCTCTGTTATCAGTAGAGCGCCATCTCGGATTATATCCAACGCGTTGCTAGCTGAGTCGAAGGCGATGATAGTGCCACCCGACAGCAGCACCGACGCCGAGAGGGCGGCGCCCGTGTAGCCGGCAAGAGATGCGAGCAAGGTAGAGCGCATATTGACAACTCAATTCACAGCTAAAAGAGAAATGCAGATTCAGACTCGCTCCAAGACTCGAGCGGAAGTTTTGAATAATGACGACAAGATGATGATGGCGATGACTTGACTCTTATAAATTTATAGAAAACTCACCCCTATCGTGCGTTCGCGGTCATTGATCTACGTCCGCACCGTGTGTCTACATAATACTACCATAAAGACTTCCCTACACAAAAGAAACATGCGGTGCAACGAACTATGCCCCCTGTCGCACTGCGCGTGCACCATACCTACACGGATTGTTCATCATCACTAATGACGTTCCTGTTCGGAGTTTAGCCACACACAGGCGAGCCGTCCGGAGCCGCGACGCAGATGCCGGTGCGGAACCTATCAGATCACTCCAATCCGTCCAGGGGCTTACCCTACTTATAGATGTGGATAGTTACCCCATACTATGGCAGTCTTTTGCAGTCTTGACGTTCTCCAAAAAACGCTTGATGCACTGTAACGCCGGTGGGCTGATGCCATCTTGCCGGTGAATTGTGCCCTTGCCCGGCATTTCTTCATCGGACTGTCGGTAGCTTAGATTGAAAAATCTAAATATTTACCATAGATCTGAGCGATGCCTATTTTGTCGTTGTCTTGAGATTCGTTACTAAGCTTTATTAATATCTCTACTACCCCGCGACCTCACGGTTTCATATATCTATGTACTCTTTTGTAATTTTTTCTTTTAGGGAGAGGTCCAGGAAGCGGGCAGCCTTGTAACAAGCGGAGTCGTATGCATGAAAAATAGTACCACCTATAACAAGCTCCTTTCGCTTTTCGCATGCATCGTGACACATCGAGATGATCGCTTGCCCGTATAAGCTTATGCGAACTCCCCACACCGAAAAGCTTAGCTAAGCGAGACACTACGGCCCAATCTTTTTTTCTTCTTTTCAATTTTCCTTGTTGAATGATAACGTTATCAATATCGGATCTGTGCTTATGCACCAAAGCCTTAAAGGTTTTAGGGGATCTTATTTCCGGCCGCCGGCTTACTCGCAGCATAGGATCTTGGGTATTGTGACACCTGGAATCTGGGGGCGATGCTATTATAAGTTAGCCTGACCTGTCTATCTGTCTGGGTTAACTCCGAACCCCAAAGCTCGGAAACGAGACCGGCTCGTTCCGTGTGGACTGGGTTATCAACCAATGCTTAAGTCCGGGTATGCGAAAGTGAAGACGAATAACTGGATTGAGTAGCTTCCTTCACTTTTGCTAGTGTATTTGTTCATCTTATGTGTAGGTATGTAATGAATTCTTTCGTATTCTCCTAAGTCCTCAGTTGCATCGTTTTGTCAGCTGTGCTCTGAAAAAGTCCAGTAAAGACGGGAGCCCATTGCTAATAGCAAACTACTTAGCCAAGGGCTCAGAGACAAAATTCAATATGATAGCCAACATCACAAAAATAGGTTTTAATAAGCAAGAGACTGCCTTCCTGATCATTACTAGTTCTGCGAAGCTATATTATATTTCTATCCTTTTACTAACGTTCGATGTCCGCAGATATACCTTCTTTTACTTGACAGTTTGGTGAGAAATAAGTGGTTTAGCTACTAAAACAGACATGGAAAATACGCGCAGCTATATGAAGAAGAGAATATGTTTCAGTAATCACACAGTAACCGGGAAATTCTTAGTACTTGTATACCGGATTCACTTGCAATAAGCACGTTAGCGAGCTCTTATAAGCCTATCATAGTACCATAGTATAACTGTGTCCAAAGAGAGGCTAAGGGACAATGTGTATGTATCAAGTGTTCACTATCCTAGAGCCAGCAACACACCTAACAAAATCCTCGCCGAAGACCATGGCCGGTGTTTGGAAACCTCTCATACCCTCCCCAGTCAATACTCTCTTCGCGGCTTCCACTGAGGCTACCCCAGTGAAAGTGTATCCATTCACAGTGTGTAGGACAGCTCGATTCGTATTTCCGTCTCGTGTAGTTGCTATAACGGCGGCATGATATGGGTTGGCTTCCCTTTGCTCAACTGTAGGGCCGTCGGGCAAAGCATCAAGGTCGGTAGTAGGGGTGGAAGCCTCAGATACGAACACAAACGTCCTGATATTGGAAATACCTGTCGACCTCCATATGGTGATAAGGTCCGGAAGCGTCACGGGAGCGCAAGAAACCGAGCCGTTCCCATCATCGAAGTCGAACTGTTGCGTGCTGTTGTTGTCTAGCTGCATCATAGCGTTCCCGCGCCGTTGAAGACACTCTGGGGACAGTTTGTCTCTGGCAGTGATAGCCGAACCCCGTGACATAGGCCCGGAAATGCGTAGAGCCACATCGATGCTGTCAATCTGCTGCTCTAGGTCCTGTAGTACATGGTGCACCAGGCACCCGAGCATTGCTACGCTGCCACCACACCCAGGTAATAGCATGACGCCGCTTCTCTCTGCTTTTTCGCTCAGCTGTTCCGCAAGCTGGTAAGTGGATAATTCAGCTGAAACATCCAAGTAATGTACACCTTGCGCTATGCATGCTTCCATCAAAGGCCCGGCTGTTTCTCCAAAGGGCCCGGCGCAGTTAAGTAGTACCTTCACGCCATCTAAGGCTGAGGCGATAGCCCAGGAATCGTTAATATTAAGCGCTAGGTAAGGGGCGGCGAGCTGTGCGGCGAGTGCAGAAAGCTTGTCGGATGATCTCCCGCCAAGAATAAACTGGAGGCCAAGGCTGTTGGCATGTTGACATGCAATGCGCCCTGTATAGCCAGTTGCCCCGTAGATCATTAACTTGCCCATATCGGGTTGTATGACTTATGCTTCGAAATGTAGGATATACCGTGAAACCCCTATCGTGTGAGCTTATGAGTTCTCACCCAACACGCAAGTATTAATTATCCTAGCACATTGTTCATAGAATTGAAATATCCGATCATTCTTCATTTGTCTATTTATATCTGAGGAGTCCGAACTTAGTTGGGCTATACGAGCGCAACTCCCGGGCATTTGATCAGTCAGGCGGAGCGAACTACCCACCATTTTCTGTACTCGGAGTTCCAGGTTGTATAATAACCTAGTATAGCTTCGGCTGCACGAATCGAAGCGCCGTGACGAACCCGATCTGGATATAGCTGGCTATTCCGATGTCCCTTACAGCGATAAATCCCCAGTCTCTAGTTCCGGTTAATGGTCCCGCTATCAATAGTACCATCATGTTTGTCGATTGCTGCCACCGCAATCCACCTATACCGCCACACTTCACCTCAGCACGCTAGGTCTTCGTTGTTGGTTTCTTCTACAGGTCATGGCCCTCTACTGTCCCTAGGCGACCTTGATCCAATGTCCTCAAAACCCCCATCGTCAGATCCAATTACCGTGTCTCAAGGTCGCAGGGGGTTGGGCCTTTGTTCAGGGCCCGGCTTGCACCGTATAGCGTTCATGCCGCAGGTTGAAACTATCAGCCGTAATGAAAGTCGTCTCGCGGCAGACACCTCAGTTCGATAATTTCCTAGTTCCAAGGCAGGAAGACATTAAAGTAGAATATATAGCTTATAACAAATGCACACATTGCTAGGAAATGGTTGCTCGTTAGGATCGCATTTATGGATGTGTCCTACTCGGGGCGGTAGTTTCGGACGGCCATCAGTGCGAAAAAGACAGTGGCAGAAAATAAGAACTCAAGCAACACAACTGCTCTCAAAGATCAAATTGGTTCCTATAGAGCACGACGCATCGGCCTAATGTATTGCACGCCGACCTTTAGTGATCATGTTACTTAGCTAATGATCGTACGTGCATGACAGCGCTAAGCGTAAACGAGGAGGCAATTGATTCGTGTGCCGATCCAATAAAGATGAGAATGAAAACTAATAATATGAGCGCAAAAGAAGTATAAATGAATATGAGATTGGAAGCGCCATGGATGAGCATACAGAAAGAGTTGCCCGCCTAAGTCCTAATATTCATCCATCAGGAGCACTAGGTTGCTGTATTATATATAGAAGTATTGCGGAGTATGGTTAGGTCTAACGGCATAATAATTATGTGATCATAGCTTTGTCGTCTTTGCAGCACAGTCCAAAAGGGCAATTGTAATGCGGAGTAAAGAGGAGAAAGGAGGGGGGTGACTCGTCTCTTGGAAAACTCCTACAGTCTGAACTCAACCCTTACTATATTTGGTCGAAAAGCCTTGAAAGACACACCTTAGGTAGATAACGTGCTCACCAACCCAACTGTCAGTCTTATTTCAATTCCATTAGCGGAACTCCTCATCCAGGCTACGTTAGGCACAGCGCACAGTAGCAAATAAACCGATCCCTCAGCATCAAGAAGGCATGGCGACTTTTCCACCAAAGCCGATCCGCGTTTGGCTCACTCGTGGGTGACTCCCCCGCCCTGTCTGTATACTCTTTGCAACCTCCCAGGTAATAACTATTTGCCAGCGCCGGGCCCGAACCCATGGAAGGTGACCAGTTCTCCGTTACTCATCAACAGAGACGACTTTGTACATACTGAGGCTTCGTATGATAGGTTATCTTCCTAATGGAAGAATTAGGGCTCAACTACGAGATTAAATCGTTCAGTTTCGCCGACGTGAAGAAGAGACCTTTCATCGACATTAACCCCAACGGCCGCGTACCTGCGATAGAGGATCCCAACACAGACATTACTTTGTGGGAGTCTGGCGCCATTTACCAATACGTAATCGAGCAGTACGATGTCGAGCATCGTTTATCGTACGAGACTTTGAAGGAACGTCATGTTTGTTCCCAGTGGTTACACTTTCAGATGAGCGGACAGGGACCCTATTACGGCCAATGCTCTTGGTTCATTCATCTACACCCAGAGCCGATCCAGTCGGCCATCGACCGCTATACAAACGAGGTCAAACGCGTCATAAGCGTCCTTGAGGGTGTCCTGGCGGCAAAGGAATCCCAGTGGCTGGTCGGCGACAAGATGACGTTCGCCGATATGTCCTTCATGCCATGGAATTTCCGCCTCAGCGAGGTTCTTAAGAAGCCTTGGGACGAAGTCTGGGAGGGTGCACCTCATGTCCGGGCTTGGCACGAGCGTATGGTCAATCTACCTTCTTGGAGTCGCTCCATGGAGATCCGCGCTCGCCTTATGGACGAACAGGGCCTGCAGTGGAACGGAGTGCCCAAGGGAATCGAAACTTTCAACGACTATGAGAAGGAAATTGCTGCTAAGGACGCGGCCGAGGAGGAATAGGAGTAGATAGTTTTCCTTGATCATAATATGATCCAGTTTGTGCGCAAAACAGCTTCATGAGCAAGATTACTAACATCGCCTGTGATGTATTTGGTGGGATGAAGTCGCAAAGAGGGGGTGGGATTCTGCAGAATACCGAAGCGAACCAGTAATAATAGGGCTATGTTACGTACGACTCTACACCCAACATCGCAGATTCTCAGCTCATAGCATACAACAAAAATGAAGCTGATCAGCCCCACGTATATCATGGTGGGATGTGTGTATTACTTGGGAGTGCTCACTTACAATATAACAAGTTTCAAGATCGGCTTGTGTCCTTCACGCATGTTGCAGCTAGTCAAACAAACCGAGCTGCCCATACACGAGGAATATCCCGGACTGCGCGAATCACTCGGCGTCGACCTTTAAACACTCCAGTCACTACAAAACGAATGGACTTCAATCTTCAATTGGGCGCATGAGCAAGCTGCTCTGAATAAGTAGGTCAAAGTCCTCGCCATCAGCTTAGTCGAGATCCATTTACTGAGCCAGCCAAACAGATATCATCAGTATGCTACCACCATCGAGAATATAAAAATACATTTCATTCGTGAGCACTCCAGCGAACCGGATGCGATACCGCTCATTCTCATGCACGGATGTCCTGGGTCTTTTGCTGAGCTCATCCCGTTGATAGACTTTTTGACCGCAGCGGCAAAGACGTCCAATGGAACCCGAATCTCCTTTCACGTAGTGGTGCCCTCGCTACCGGGCTACATGTTCTCCAGCGCGCTACCCGCCAACTGGACGCTCGACGACACGGCTAGGGTCTTAGTGGCGATTGGGTGAATTCGGAACCACGGAATGATAGGATGTCGTAGATCCAAACTTTCCTGTTTCGATATCAAAGGATAGATGGAGATAATGGGAGGATTGGATACCCTTGATGTTAACGGGTACTCCCTGCGGAGCAGAACCGTTCTGCTTCTATATGATTAGCCGAGTTTTTTGCAATGAAAATTTATAATAGCAGTACATATCAGTTCCAGTTTTGAGAGATATTGCGAGTCCACCTGGGCTACGTGTGGTCCATCTGCTAGGCCGTACAAACTGGGTTTTGGCTTTCACGCCCCTAGGACAAATGAATGCCATACAATAGGGGTGGGGGGGAGAATAACAATGATTCTAGAATCAAGGAACAAATAAGAGTACAGTCAGTGTGTACACAAAACAAAAAAGCCATGTCACCATATCCTTGCTCTCAGCTCTCAGCTCCTAGCTCTCTATCATTGGTTGCGCACTACAGCCATGCTTAGTCTGCTTTTAACAAAACATGGGGGATGATATTAAAAGAATTCCTCTCGTAAAAGCTGACCTTCCCAGAATCGCCGTCAATCTCGTACACAGATCCGTTAGCCGCAGTCCACACATGGCGCACCGTTATATAGTAGTCATCCTGATAATAGGCCAACGCCGTGATGTTTGAGCCGGCAGCAATATCGCCAATTGGGGTGCATGCCTCGTAATAAGTGGTATCCTGATGCTCGGTGACATTGTAGGAGCAGGCTACGGTAAAGCCAGGAGCGTCAGGGGCATACCCATCCGGGGCAGTGAGCGTATAATTCAGGAGCGGTTGAAAAGGGGCGCCCTCTAGGAGCTGAGGGTTTGTCGCATTGGTTGCGTTCCAGGTTCCGTAGTTGCCGATTAAACCAGGAATAGTTTGAATATTGTCACTAACGGCGAATGTGAAGTTTGGAGATGTCACAGGGTCATTCAGTCCGTCCGCAGGGATTTGGCCAATGGCCGTTCTGACAGTGCGCAGACCTTCGGGGCTGACGAACTGGTTTTGGAGCGTAACAATCAGGGTGCTGATATCTAAGTCGGCCGTCACTGTCGTGTAATCTGGGAAATAGGACGGCTTGTCGGACTGCCAAGTGCAATCGCCGGCCCCCCCAAAACCAGTGTAGCAAATGACATCGAACCCTAACGCATCGGTGACATAACCTGCGGGAGCGGAGATCGCGAATTGAGCTGCTCCTCCGCCATCCGTATTCCACTGCTGAAATTCGGCGGTCAAAATAGCGGCCGTGGTGTTGTCGCCACGCACGCGGTCATGCGCTGTAGGAGTAGCAGTGACGGCCGCCACAAAGGCATTCAGAGGTATCATGACGCCAGTGTGCACGCTGAAAAGAGATCGCACTCATATACTGGGGTAGTATATGAGAGTAATAATACAGGATGAGCAGAGCGAGATTAGTTGAGGAGAGCGCGCGGAAGGACTGCCTCCTTTAAGTCACTGTTTCGATTAGCTTTTCTTCTCCTTCCTAAACCGATCCTATAACTCTCCATCCGCGGTTTGTTCTTTGCTGCAACGTCTGAGTCGAGGATCTACATTAACTCCGCATCCTTCTTTTCAAATTGCCGGCATTTCTACCTATTCCTTGTATTAAAGTTAGTGCGAGGCAAAGTGTTTACTGGCGCTTCAATTGTTGCACTACCAACCCGAATTTGAAACGAACTCGGCCGTAGCCATCACCAATGAAATCAAGCCCATAAATTCATTTTGCAATCGGCTTAATCCTTCCTTATCCAATTCAATACCCCAGGTAAGCCACCGATAACCGCTAAGCAGGGTTATCTTAAAGAGCTAAAAGCGTCTAGTAAAGAGGGATTTGAATTTAGAAAATCCCAAAGTTCAATGACGCTCTGAAGGATTGGAGTACCCAGTCCACCCAAGGCGTGCCCGTGTGCCAAATCTAACCCGATTAAGAAGCCGCTTCAACAAACTCTCACATAAAGTACTGTTGGATAACTACCTAGTTAGTAATTATTATTATTCTCGGAGCAAGAAAAACATTTGAGCTCCCAAAGGAGATTATTTTCTTACGATTAAATACATGGACCATTCATAAGTTAACATACTACTCACAGGTAGGAAATCTCGTGGCGCGCCTCGAACTACTAGGTAGTCTCGGTAGTGAACTGTAACGGCGTAGCAAATTATGATCGGCCTTAGCCTAACAGCTATTGTGGATTTTGTCACGGTATGCCATGCTAAGCTTTATAGCGCTAGTTAGCGGCGTCTTCTTAAAAACCACAATCGCTTTGCATCGAAGCCATCGTTTTGTCTTCGCCATACTTCTGCAGGAGTATATCACGCAAGTAGAAACTCAATTCGCATCAATTTCTTGCGCGCCTAACGACCAAGCATCATCCAATCCAACCCACAGGGAAGCCTTTAGAAATGAAAACTACATATATGTTCTCGTATCGAATACATCTTAAGCGAAGGATGGAGACCTATTACGGTCGCTAGCAAACCCCAGCTGTGCGACCAGCGTAGAAGGACATTGTTGTCTAGGGCGGGAATTTCGATCCAAAATTCACGACGGCCGCTGTTTGTCTCGACTGCCACAACATCCATTCACAAGTTCTTGGCAATGGTCAAGTAGCACGGCACTTTTCTATTGGTCTTAGGGCCAGATTCTGTCCTAGGTCGCAGCTTCTTACCCAGTCCGAAAGGCCACGCCATGTCGCTCTCGCATAACAGAGGTGTGCTCATTCCAGGGCAGTGGTCCGCCGGTGTACAGATGGTATAATTGGGCAGTTTTGCCGAGCTGCTCACAACGTACAATGTTACACATCATAGAACACGCAATATTGGCTAGTGCCCTGTCCACCGGATTGACCCGAGATAGTATGCATTTGATCGTCTGGGTTATGTTCACAACTGCAGAAATCCAAGCGTAGTCTGGCCATTTAGCTTCCCCCCTGGGGGATCGCCGACCTAGCCAACACGAATAGTGCAAATTGGTAAGCGGATAGTTAGGTTGTTTCAGTCAGCATTCGCTCAGCTACAAGGTGCTTGAACGCTCATCAAGCTTAAAGGAGGAGAGGGGAGAACAAGGGAAAGGAGAAGGGGATAATGTAGGGAGTCCTGATAAATGCCTAAGAAGTTGCCACGCAACTCAAACCTATGATCTGGTGGTTAAGGTGGCATGCTCATGATTTCTTTCAAACACATTGTTTCTTTTGCTCATTTGATATAAGATAACGCTCCATATAGAAATTGCACATGATGCCCGCAGTTAACCGCCGTCTCACTCCAGGCACAAAGCCAATAGGGGCAGAGGGAGCGATGTAGTGATATGTATCTATCCCACCAACACAGTACCTTTACCACTATTATCAATATAACGATATATACCACCCTGGCTGACGACCGCCAAACCACCTAGTCTCTGCGGGCATATTTGGCCTATCCTGGGGGTTGAACCGTGAACCTAGACGCGTTATATCCATATCGTATGTATTATGCGTGAAAAGAAGCGCGATAGGACTCATGCATGGAGGGCGTATGACGTTTACGTTTAAGAAACCTTTCGCCGTAGGGTGTAGCTTATACCAACTGTTACGCTTGAATGAGCTAGTTTATAGTTCCTGGGCGGAAAGAGAGTGGCAGCTTCATACGGCGATTCTTAGAACTAGTTAAGTCGTGGTCGTCACAGCTGATATTCTTGTACACGCCTACGGGGCTAGGCACACAACTTGCCTGCTTATACATATGCTCGTTTCCTTCAAGGCATTTTGACAAGTTTATATACTTACTAGCTCATAAAATGTCAGCTCACTATTCCAGTTCAGCTCGGGAGTTTCGTGTTTCTAGGTATATGAAAAGTACGTTTCATTCAAAGCAGGCATCACTGGAGTCCTCGGCTCTATCTTATGTCATGAACTTCTATATCCTGATACAGCGTGATTCATGTCCGCATAGTCGTATAGTAGAAGTTCAATATAAACTTTCAAGCCGTCGCCTCTATGATGGATGTAATGACTGTCAGTCTCAACGACGACGACGACGTTCCCTAAGCCTCCCAAGCCTCCTCCGTCTCAGGCAATTATGACAGTCGCTTGATGATGAACACGGCTCTCCCGAATTTCCATTGTCTGGGGGGTTTTCGCAGTTGGGATCTCCAGGAATCGGGCAATAGTGGCTTGTCTTGACTGTGATTGATGAGACACCATAGTGTCCACACCGATACGTGACTTCAACTACTACTTTCTCACACATCGTGTAATAGCCTAATTAATTCAAATTAGTAGATATTTTAGCATTGTGATTCCTACATTCCTTCCAAGCTAAAGTATATGATTAATCTTTCCTCCCGAAACGGATACTGAAGATTAATGGTGTATGTGATACCTATAGCAGCTTAAGATGAGACGGCAATATACTGACTAATAAATTATAGCCTATTAACCACCAGGGGGTGACTTTGGAAGTAATGGACGGACTTGAAGGAGGTTCGAGTGTTCTCAGGGCCTTTTGTCACTTCTCACTAGCTACAAGGCCAGATGGAAAGATGCACCCTTTTATACTTGTTAAAAATTCTCGTACAGGTTGCACCTGATTTCTCGTCATTGCACGAAGAATACCAAGTTCCGTCAACATACTTCTTAAGCTTATCGGAGACTCTATTAATGGTTACATGTGGTTTCTGTGTTGTCGGACGAGGAAATCACAAGCTTCTTTGCCAGTCATCTTTGGCTACATATAGGGTTGTAATTTTCTTCTTGTTTACCATAAAATCATTTTTCCATAATGCAGCTTCTATCAAATCTGCAAGCGAAATCCACGTAAATGAATGTGCTTCGTCGAGTGTTAGGGCGGTGTTTGCCTGCTAATGATCGTTGATACTGTATTGTCTCTCAGGTCGGGAAATTTTCATAGATTTTTTTTCAACTCGAGGGGCCGATAAAATATCTAGGCGGCGATATTGCTATATGTGTCAAGTACTGCTTTGCTCCGATGTGTGCCGTATGACATAGTCATTTGAGCATTGAGATGTTGCTACCCGTGAAATACAAGAATCGGTGACAAATCGAATAGGAAGTTTTTCGAATGGTTACATCTGTTTGCCGCCCGATTATTCGTGTGCTCAAAGCAATTGTAACCCATGCAACCTTTTACGATATATAATTTTGAATATATATGTTTATCTACTCTTACCAGACGTGCTCTTATCTCTTCACAGAGCTCAGAATCTTAGGTAAAAGTATTTGTAAGTATACATAGGTAAGTTTAGAAGATCTGTTTATTCTTGACCGAAACTCTCATTCGTAGTAGATTTTAGCTGCGATGTTCATAATCCAACAGGTCTAGACGCGCACGGACCAACATGACCCTATTCCCACCTGGGTACATAAGGGTTCGTGTCACAGACCTCATTGTTGAACTGCGAGCACTCGTACACCTTGAGCTCGAGCCCAGCGCGCAGAAGAATAATACTCTCCATCTCGCTATCGGTGCGTCGACACACAAGGAGTAGCCATGGGAACTTGATAACCTACGTCCCCACCACCCCTTGGCAGTGATGTAGGGCGGTCTGGTTGGATGAATGCAACTAGGGGTTGCGCGGGATTGCGCAGTTATTGACCGGCCATAAGCCTGTCCAAATGAACACGACTTTTCATTAATATAGCAGCTCTATTTAAGATCTGCTGAGTCTATATACTGTGGGTGGCTACCACAGGAGGGGGGTGTTGGACTTCAGGTTACATGTGCATGACAAATTTGACACCCAGCAGGAACGTAGGCAAAGAAAGTGGTTGTGTGACATAGTATATACAAATGAATTCCCGTGCAATATATTTATCTAGAACCTGAGTGTTATACCTTGTTCAGTAGGCGGTTAACACAACCATCAGCCCAACTTTCAAGATTTTCCACTGCGTAGTACCCACTGCTCTCAACACCATGTGTATGTCTTCCGAGTCTCGAGGCAATCAATGATCGCAGATAGTGTCTCGCGCTGAAATTGGTAGACCTTAAATATAGGTTGTATCTCGAATGATCACGCGGTATGTTACGTCAAGAAGGATTTGGTCGCTTAGTCTCATTTCCATAGCCGGACTTATAATACCATCAGGTTACAAATATGTTACAAAACTGTGCTAATATAATTTCGGAAATATTTACATCTAAGAGCATTTAGCATAATACTTCCCGTGCCACGCTCACGCTGCCCCTGCAGTATGAGGGAGGAGGTGGAATTTAATCCTTGAGCTATTATAATTTCGACCCGTTCACCAGCACATACAGTCTCTGGAGCTGTGTGCCATTAGAATACTCGATTTTGATTTAGAGTCCAATGCAATAGTTACGATTTTGTTTTAGCAAAGACTTACTTTTGAATAATTACATTACTTTTGTTTTAACCTGCTGATTATTACTTAGCCTGTTCGTATTGAGCTCTCCGGGCATGTTTTTGGGAATTAGAACCACGGTTACAGCTATTCATTCTCAGTAAAACTTACAATCATTCCACTATTGCTGCCCCTTAGCACCGATACGTTAGGTATTTCGGTGAGCTACACTACGCAAGTTAGAAAGTGTGCTTATCTATCATGATTGAGAACTACAATCGCAGATCTCACCTTTTTGCATCAACGCAATTCCAACACTAGGGAATTGCAGCTCTAAGTCACTGATCCCAACAAAATTTGGTACTCACGAGAGATTTGTTATTTGCACACATTTAGTTGGCCAGATAACAATTACAATTGCATGTGCAAACTGGTTCGGATTGATTACCGCTAGGCTCCTGCTTTCGCAGTTCCTACACACACCTTGTGGATGTCGGTATCCACCGAGGAAACCAGACACAGAAATGTGAGTAGGATTGGAAGGTGCCAAGTCATCGGTTTGGTTGACCTTGAATCTTCAACAGTGCAGTAGCTTCGCCTTCACTAGAACCTCTTGCTACTATCTACATCTAGGTGCTTTACCTGTGTAAACACACAAAGCTCCTTAGACGAACGCTGTGAGCGATACGCATGAATTAGACTTTCGCTAAACAGATTACACCTCGGTTTGAATGTTTTATCCGATTCCTTCCCGTCTTGCATTTCTCTCACCCACACTTCCATCTTGATAAGTTTCTTCCTACCACGCCTACCGCCTAGCCCTTTTAGCACTCTGAATCCTTAACTAAATCTCGCTACTTATGATCCAGCCATCTCATAACATCGTCATTTGATCTAACAATCAGTTTCCACTGCATCGTTGAACTGAAGCTATTAACGTCATCGAGGACGTATCGCTATTACATGATGTTCTCCTACCACTCAACACTGCTCGACGTCTAAGAACACACACTTACATCCATTCTGTTCTCGGTGCCTGGAGTGATTCTAGCCAAGATTGAGTGGCGCTTACTTTCTTAAATGCTAACCAGATAAAGTACTTTCCTCGTCTACGTCATGGAAGGTCCCTCTGCATCCCAGAAAACTCCATCTGGCAATAGCGCCGCCTACACAACCAACAACCCGGAAAGCCAAAGCCTAGTCGAGTACGCCACACTGCAAAGTAAACAAGAACCGAGCAAGGCTCCAGAGTCAGAATTCTCTATGGCACCAGAGAGTAAGATGACACCGATCAGCTCTCAGGCTGCAGATATCGACACCCTAGGGGCCGATACCTCGAACCCAGGTGCTACTCCGCCTGGAGCAGCAGACTCCTCAGTTTCACAGACCGCCGGAAACAACAATCCCCAAACGTCATTTTCCTGTCTCGGACAAGAAAATGATACACGCACACCTGAAGAAATCGAAGTTACCGACAGCGAAAGCGTTCATGAAGTCGAAACCATGAATGACGATAATGCACAGAATGAGCAATACCTGAATTGCACCACATCTCAAAGTCTTGGTACCTCAACTGGACCTACTGAGTGTGCGACTGGTTATGAACATGTCGATCCCATGAATGAAGAAGAAAGCCTTTTCGTTCCGGATACGGGCGGAGTTGGCTTGGATGAATGTTCCAATAACCGTTCACTAGGCCGTGTTAATAAGCCAGAAGATGAAGAAATCAACTATTCTTGTGCTACTCAAAACGCTGCAGCCGGAAACGAGGCCAGCATGGAGCCTGTGGTGAACTGGTTGAGAAGAAATGCGGATATTATGTCTCAAACCGAACAGTCGTTGGGCTCCAACACCGACCGGCGCTTGCCAGATTCTTTCTCGCCGACCGCTCAAAGAGAGACTGAGGACAATTCCAACACAGCGGCCAATCCTAAACCGAAGAGGGTTCACAAGAAGACTGGGCCAAGACCTAAGTCAGCAAAGGAATGGTATGCCAAACAGGTCAAAGTCGCCGAACGCCGCCTACCTAAAACTACCGCCGTGAAGCGAAAACGATCTAAAAAGGACGGTGACGATGAAACGTCTCGTAAGAAGAAGAGGAAACGAACGAAAAGGTCTGATGCCAAGAAAGGCTCCAGCCAGGGGGAAAAATCGAAAAAGGCGATGGCGGCAATGTTTAAAAGCCTGCGCTCGAATCCGATTGAAGCCCGTCAAGCTTTTGGCGACTTACCTGAAGCGGCCCCTATTATGGCAACCAAAAAGGGAGACCAACTTCAACAGATTCTCAATGGCCTACCGCAAGGTACAGATAAGCGAAGCATTTCCAAAGACAAGAAAGAACTCGATAAAGCGACTCGCTCGTTCGGTTATGGAAACTGTGTCGCAAGAGATGGAAAATGGCTTATAAAAGGGATGAAAACACCATTGCACAATCACCAGGTTGTTGGAACGTCTTGGATGTTGCGCCGGGAATTGTCTGGTGATGGCCCAACAGGGGGTATATTAGCGGACGAGATGGGCCTTGGGAAGACCCTACAAACTCTGGCATGCATCGTCTCGAATCAACCATCCGAAGATGACCGTAAAACGTACTGCCCTATAACACTAGTCGTTGCCCCAGCTACAGCTATTGAGCAATGGATGGAGGAGGTCGAGAAGCACGCCGACAAAAGTTGCATAGGATGGGTCATGCATTATAAACAGAGTTTGAAGATCCCGATCCAGGCTTTAGGTAGCCTGGGTGTTATGTGAGCATCCCGCAGAGAACTATTCTAATTGATTACTGACGAGTAGTCTTATAGTCTGGTCAGCTACTCAGAAATGTTGAGACAACTTCCGAACAAAAAGCTTCTCGCCCGACTCAAGGAACAATATCCAAAGAAGGCAGAGTTCGAAGAGAAAAAAAACGAAGCTCTCGGGTTGCTGTTAAAGATGAATTTCTGGCGTGTCGTTCTCGATGAATCGCAGAACATAAAGAATTACGCTAGTCAAAGTAAGGAATTTCGAATTTATTATCGGATTAATAGAGTGCTAATATTTATAGCATCGATTGCATGCCAAAATCTGAAAGCACGCTATCGCTGGGCATTAAGTGGAACACCTATTACAAACTCCGTTGACGGTACGAACAGATATTTCCGATCACGGCGACGAGGACAATACATCATGCTTACAATGAACAGAGATCTATCCTTACCTCAAATATCTGCAAGCCAATGTGCCTAACGATATGAAAAGTTTCCGAAAGCTTTACCTGAATACCGAAGACGTGTGTATTCTTTCTCACCTGAGCGTGACTTCGCATTTGACAAGGTTGTTTAGGGAACCGCGATGCAGTGTCTACAGAGTATTCTCATGCCTCTTTTATTGAGAAGGTCGGTACCTGTTCCGATCAAAGTTATACTCAAGTCTAATAGGTATTAGGACGATGAAAGATACGTTCATGGGCTGGCCGCTGTACGAGATCCCTAAGCCACACTACGACGTGATGCGTGTTAAGTTAACGGGAGAAGAGCGGATTATATACGGGTAAGAGATGAGTACGCCGTATCATGCTATCATAAAACTAATATCTTGAAAAGTACAGTGGAGAGAAGATTCCGAGAAATAATCAATAGCCTTTTGGAAGAGGACCAGGTGGGAGTGCATAAAATAATATACCTAGTATTATTACTGCGCCTTCGTCAAGGCGCAGCCCACCCGTTTCTATTAGAATCCACCATGAAAAAAATCTTGACCGTGGGAGATATCAAGCACATGAAGCGTCGGCTCGAAGATATTAAAGGTGTACAACCTTTTTTCAAGCGAATCGGAAAGTGGTGTGCCAAAGCTGCGATGATGGTCATGGACAAACGCGATCACGAAGATTCAGATGGCGCTTTCGGAAATAGCAATTTCGGCTATGAGTTCAATCTAAACACCCATTTAAGCCTAGTTTTAGCATCGATGCAAGAGGACGTGTGTCGAATCTGCTATCAGGCACCTGTGAGCCCTCAAATTGGCCAGGTGAGCACCAACCCCAGCCGACCTTAAGACGGGGAACTTGCTAACAAAACCGTGTAGTGCAAGCATGTGTTCTGTGAAGAATGCTTGATGGACCATATCAAGGATGAAAATCGAAATGGACGCATCTTGACCAGGTGCTTTGAGTGTAAAGGGTCTTTGGTCGATTACGAGCCCCTGCAGCCTGATGGTCTAGAAAGCTCCGATGGAGAGGAGTCCGTATCAAATGGGACCACCTCACAGATCCCCATTTTTGGTAGACGGAGACTAGGGCTGGACTACTTCAAGAAGCACCCAAGGCTGGAGAAATCGCAATCCATGTTCTTGAGAAAGTGTGACCAAGCTCATCCTGAGCCTGTAGTGCCGAGCGCGAAGACAGCAGCGGTCAAAGCTACAATACTGAAGTGGCAGTCCGACGCCCCTAATGACAAAATCATTGTGTTCATGGAATTCATAATGACTGGAGCAATCATTGGCCGCATGTTAGAAGCTGAGGGTATACCATTCCTCTACTTTTTCGGAGATATGAGTCAAACAGCGAAGCAGCACGCTATTCGAGCATTTCATGAGAGAAGCGATATCAAGGTTTTTGTAAGTTGCGAAAAGCTCAACATGATCGAGGTCACTTGCTGACTTTCTATGAGATTGCGTCTACTAGGTGCGGGTCAGTGGCTCTCAACCTGACTGTAGCTAACCGAGTCATCATCGTGGATCTATGGTGGAATCTTGCTATCGAGATGCAAGCTTTTGCACGAGTTTTCCGTATAGGTCAGACCAAAGAAACCTATTTTTGCCGCATTGTGGCCGATGCAACCATCGATAACCGAATTGAGGCATTGCAGGAAGACAAGGAGGAGAAGATTAGCAAGCTGATGGAGCCGGGTGGAAAGAAGAGGCTATCCATGGAGGAGACCCTCTCCTTGTTTGGTCGGGTCAAAAAGTCGGAGAGTGGAACTTTCCAGGTGGTATCGGATGATGATGGAGACGATGAATTGGATGAGAATGAAGCGCTTGAGGCGGCCGAGGAAGTATAGACATGGTCGATTGCCTGTTTTGCCAATACCCATGGAGATCTGCTGCTTCTGGTATTGCTCTAAGATTCAGCTTTTTCCAACACATTCATTCATATGAAAGGATTCCCCGTAACCCAAAACTACAAAAAAAGGGAAAAAAGAGAGATGGAGAGTAGGAGAAGCGCACCGGACACATGTTGTGAGCAGAAGCCTGAACCCTGCTGCAATACGAGGCACATTGCATGGTGCCCATTTCAACTACAGCACCCACGCCTTTTAGCCACTTCACGCAGATCTGAGCAGGATATTGACTTAGCACGTTCTAGGGATCTATAATAAGTGGTTATGATGATATACTCTATTACTAGATAACTTAGATTCAATGCGAATGATTTATTTCAAATGCATGTGATCCAACTTTCTGTGATACAAACTTCAGTCCCTTGTTGCTGGGAACTCACTGTGACTGTTTTCAGACTTGAATTTATCTTCATCTACTATGCCTCGTGGTCCGAGTTGAGGTTTGTGCTCTACCGCCACCCGCACTCTCACATAGAGCCAACACATGAAATGGCGCCGTTGCGATGTTTCCACATTTGCTGAATTTTACATACAGCGTATGTAGGAGTTCTTGACGTTATTATGTTATGGTCAAATATATTTTCAGATAGCTTTTGAAGATTTACACGTGAAATTATGCTGCGTTCCGTTATGCAAGGCTCATCACGGTATTTTGACCAAAATTCTCCACAGCACAGAGATGTGTATTATCAGTTAGTTAAAAGCCACAGTTGTAGCAGAGCGGATAGTTTATCATGTGACGCTGTACTGGGTACCAACTGCTTGGATCGTATAGATTCTCTCAAGCCAGAATTCCAATGATTGGCCCTCTGCGCAATGAAGGAAGTTCTCTATAACTGATGTATAGAATTACATGTTGGAAAACCTGAGTTTCTACTTCCAGCAAGTACGCAGACTCGGAATTTGACGATCCCTAAAGTGCTTGAGACAGGGGCTGGGCGGTGGAGTGGCAAAGCCCGAGACACGGTTGGTTATATTGCGTATTTCGCGTATTTATCACAAAACGTTGGCCGTTACGCTTAGCATACTATATTTTGCGGTAATGCTTGATCGAAACACATTTGGAACGTTGCAAGAACGGTAGGTATGATTGAACATCTGGAAGTTCTACTTATGGGAATAAGGTAAGGAGCGGGGTGACATAATGGAGGCTGCTAAGCGTCGAGAGCATGAGGGGAACGTCGCAGTAGGGCTGGTGACTCTCACTACCGACGCTAGGGCTGGTCTACTGAGCGCTGGGTGCAGTATCCGGCACTAGTGAGGACCGCTAATTACCTTGAGCAGGTAAGTAGTTGAATTGGCTCAAAGGGTTATTGTCAAAAATAGTAATGTATCCATTGTTCTGTTGATTGTATTACTGTAATAGAAGTAGACCTATGAATTTGTGCATTTTGGAAGCCGAAGGAAAACCATCTGTGTTGCCCTGTCTAATTGATCAAGGTCCTGCCATGCGGCGTTCTTCTGCCACCCAGGCCTCGCCAGGTTCAGGGCGGCAGACTAGGCAGAGGCTAGCTTTACCCTTCCTTGATCCAATCGGTATTCTTTCCTGGTATATTCCAACCCACTATTATTACGGGCCACTGCAGGTGGTAGTATGTTATCCGTTTTGACTAACAGGACAGTAGATAGATCACACTACAAGTACTTGACTTTCACCCGTCACTAAGGCCTTAGAGAAATTTCGATATTGGAAAAAGGCAGCAATAAAAAAATTGTTCTAATTACTACCGATAATTTATCGAAATGTAAAAGTTCCATTGTGGGTGTATTGTGTCGGCCAAATAATTACTTTCTGACACAACTTTGGGGGTTGTGGCTGAAAAAGGGGGAAGGCTGCGTGACAAGATTACAGGTGATGCAGGTGAGTTTCTGTTAGGCGCACGCTGGCTACTTCATCACTCGTGTAACTCAGCTGGAGCCGGAGAATCCCGATATTGATCCTGGAATGGAGTGTGAAACTCCCCCTGCATCTCATGTCGTCCAGATCGTGGGTCGTGTAACTCATGCTTGACTGGAGCTCCCTGGGGCTCTTCGAGGGGTGCTTGCACAAGCGTTGCACCATAGTCTTGATGATTCATTTGGGATTTCTCTGCAAGCTGCCTCTTTTTCCGTCTTCTCATAAGGCAAATCACCACAAGCAACGAGGCTGTGCCGATCACTCCCAATCCCACCCCAACTCCAATCCCAGCCGCTATCCCTGGGCTAATATGAGATGGTTCATTCGAGGACGGCGAAGGGGTGGGCGACGAGGACGACACCGAGATAGGATTGGGCGTAGTTGTAGGACGGGAACGAACCGTAGCGGAGCTGGAGGTAGTTTCTTTCGTCGTTGATGTAGTCAACTTGATATTCCAACCAACAATGGCAATAGCGCTGACTGTAGAGCTTTCGTCCAGACTCGTTGTCTTCGTATACCAAACCTCTGAATTATCTGTTGATGTAGACGCATACGTCAAAACCATACCCTCTGAGACATCTGACAAACAATCTCCGACAACGAGACCTGGAACACCATTCGCCAGATAATAACCTCTGAAAGCAAATAGTTTAGCGACAGCCACATACGACTACTAAGTTTGATCTGAACAGAACGTACGATGGACAGCACATGGCAACCGTGCTTGACTTGTCCTCAGCCGATGTGGCCACTGTTTTCCACTCATAAGGACAAACCAGAGGCCCCAAGCTGATAGCAGTGTGATCATCGTTGTTGTCTCCCAGTCGACCCTGTTCCCACCATGTTGTTACGGCTGACGGTACGCATCGCACCTGAGGATCGATATCTAGTCCATAGCCGGGATCGAATGCTACAAGACTAGGACCGTTGAGTCGAAAGTAGTCGCTGCATTCGGCCGACGGGGTGAATAAAGTTGTCAAAGGGAGGAAAGAAGTGACGGCACCGTCGCTTGTCACAGCAGGATACAACGTTGTCATGGCGTGGAAATTTGATGGTTTTGCACAATTGGTCGCGTATATATCTAGTTCAGATTGGTCAAGTTCTAAGGGGTACAAGTCATCGACAGATGTGCTATATAAGAGGCGCCCAGCTACCAGGTACTCCCGCATTACGAAAGGAGTTGATTGGTCAACAACCTAGTGACGACGCATACGCCACAGACTGCTACCATGGACGAAAACAAAATGTACTTTTAGTAGTGGTAGCCGTGGGGGCGATTCTGTTTTGATTGCTTGTTGGTAGCTTCCCTGTAGCCACCGACGTATTACTGCAGGGGCACAAGGCTTATCTCAGGGAAAACAGCGCATTCTGCTCTCACCTCGTACTCTTTACTTTCCCGTCCAGATAATCATCTTGTTGCAGTATTTCTATCGAATACGAACGCCCTCCCGACAGTCTTGCTAGCCACCAAGCAGGAATGGCAGCTCGAAGAGACAAGAGAGCTGCCCATCGTAGCTCGCAAAAGTCTCACCTCCCCTCTTTCCTGACACCTTCGTTCAAGCTCCCAGCAGCATTGATATTGGCTTTGTCTTTCGGATTAGCTCTGCTGACGTGGACTAATGACAACCCCATTGGATTTGCCCATCATGCTGGACGCTGGACAAACTGGAACAGTAGACGAGAGAAAGTAAAGAGTGCTTTCGTCACAAGCTGGGACGCCTACTATGCCAATGCCTGGGGTTAGTTGACGACCGCTAGCATAAAATGCGATGCTAATTTTATGTCAATCAGGCAATGATAGATACCATCCTGTGTCAGGAAAGGGCTCCCAGATGAGTCCCCATGGGCTGGGATGGATCATCGTCGATAGTCTCGATACAATGATGCTTATGAACCTTACCGACCGCTTGGTAGAACCTCGAAAATGGCTACAACGCAAGCTGGACTACAATCAAGACCAAGATGTCAATACTTTCGAGACGACAATCCGCATGCTCGGTGGACTATTGTCTGCACACTACCTGACTACGAAGCTACCTGATGCTGCATCTCGCAGAGACTCCGTGTATTTAGCCAAGGCGATTGAACTTGCAGACAGATTGCTTCCTGCCTACGAGTCGAGATCTGGAATTCCTTATGCCAGCGTACATCTATCGAAAGCGAAGGGACTGATATCCCATGCAGATGGGGGGTCTTCTTCTACAGCGGAGGCTGGAACACTGCAACTCGAAATGAAGTATTTGTCCTATTTGACCGGTAATGATACTTACTGGAGAAAAGCTGAAAGGGTTATGAAGGCCCTTGACGATAACCACGCTAGCAATGGCCTCGTCCCTATATTCGTACATCCAGAATCAGGAAGGTTTACCTCGAGGGAAATTCGACTTGGAAGTCGTGGTGACTCGTATTATGGTTGGCGTTTACCTGATTCCACGATCTAGTATAAGATATCTGACAATTCGAAGAATATCTAGTTAAACAATTCCTTCAGACCTCCGGGCAGGAACCTGTATATCAGGGAATGTGGGAAGAGGCCCTAGATGGCATCCAAAAACACCTTATCACTACCACGAAACACTCGGGCCTCAAGTTCGTCGCCGAGCTTCCGCAAGGAATAGGAGAGCCACTGTCGCCCAAGATGGATCACCTTGTGTGCTTCTTACCCGGACTAATCGCTCTCGGTGCCACGCGGGGACATACACTGGCTAAGGCCCGCACTTGGCCTAGCTGGGATGACAAGAAAGAGAATCAAATCCAACTCGCGCGCGATCTCACAAAAACATGTTGGGGGATGTATGCCGTGACTAAGACCGGTCTGGCTCCTGAAATTGCCTGGTTTCATGCCAAGGAAGAAGACCTACGCCCGGCACCCGGTGATCGACTTACGGCACCTACCAGAGATTCATTGTCGGCTTGGAAAAAAGATTATATCGTTAAACCACTTGATGCACACAACCTACAACGACCAGAGACTGTGGAGAGTCTGTTCATCATGTGGCGGATTACCGAAGACCCGATCTATCGTGAATGGGGATGGAAAATATTCAAGGCATTCGAGAAGCACACGAAGCTAAGCGAAAGACAGGGATATACTTCTGTCAACGATGTGAATGCCGTACCTCCACCCCCAAGGGACAATATGGAGAGCTTTTGGCTGGTAGGTCATGACAGCATCTAAACTCATTTTCGTCTTAGTCCTTCATATTCCCCTTTCCATAGATGAAAACTCACACTAACGTGTTTCAGGCCGAAACTCTCAAGTATTTATATCTTTTATTCAGTCCCAACGACTTTCTCCCTCTTACGGAAGTGGTCTTCAACACAGAGGCACATATCTTCCCGGTCCTTGATAAGATGAAATGGCAGACAGGGTGGAGTAGAGGTGGTTGATGGAGCTCGAATCCCCAAAAACCCCTACTCGTAAGTGGGTAACAGATATTTCCCAAAGGAAACTTAGTTATTGGAGATCAAGACAGGTGTTGGGTCTATCACTAACGGCGCAGTGTCGGTCATATGAACTCTGTAGTGTATGTAGCAGTTGTCAAAAGCAATAAAATATTGTGTGGTTCCTTATTTTTGCATGCTCTACAAGATCAACCTCCCGAACATCTTTACCCATTACTATCATACCATTATGGAATTTTCGTGACACCAACACAAGACTTCTTCGCAGTCTACTAGCTCTATTGTATTATTTAATATGAGTGTTCTATGAGGAATGAATTCATTCTTCAATAGTGTGCTCTCGTTCATATGTACAGTCGTTATAGTCATGCCCATCTAATAAACAAACTTGATCCCCTTATCACAGCAAATATTGGAATCTAGATCTACTACATAGAGAGACCCTAGTTGCGGCCTAAAGCCTTTCATCTTTCAGATGATCTAGAATATATGATATATGCCGAGGGGTGTGAACTTGTCTACATCCCGGAAGAATAGCAAATATTCAAAGAGAGTAGATGGATAGCTGCTCGACTTCTTTTCATTCACTCAATCGCCCCGTGTAATTTCGAAACCCGTCTAGAAATATCTTCAGCCTAGTCTTAATTTCTCTATCTATTTTCCCCTTTTATATCTGACACTATGTTCGTTAGTGTTGTTATCCACTGCCATTAAATCAGGTATTGGCTATTCTTATTCCATAAAGAAAAAAGGTCTACCTGTGTCAGCAAGTTTATTTCAGTGATATATATATAGTCTAGTGTGTGGCCTATGTCATAACCAGTACTTGATCTTATGTACTTCCGTGACAGGTATTGAAGCGAATTCCTATTAGTAGGGAATTCATACCGTACGAGAGAGACAAATGCATACACGTGTTAAGATATCAGGTACCTCGGTAATGAAATGATCAATGTGAAATCAACGAGGCCACCTACAGTGGCCGTAGGTCTAGGCTGGAGTGGCCGTGTCAGATTTGAGTCAATTACATAAAGTCTGGTCAGAATTGTCTGTGTATTCTTTTTCTGTTGAGGGCCTCTATCTTCTGGCTCCCTCTTTTAACCTGTGGGTGGCAATGCTCATCGTACCACCATGGTACGTTGTGATAGCGTGACTATACAGAGGTAATCGTTATATCCGACAGGCCGTTACTCCACCGCCATACATCACTAGTAACGCCACCACCCAAATTGGCTGGCAACCTTACAAGGGTCCCATATCCACCCATTGTACCTACTCTAAGTAATACATACTAAAAAATAAACTTACACGTTAAGGCAATTGCTGTTTGCTAATTGGGCATTTTTACAATTTTTTTTGGTATTGCTAAAGCAGTTGCAAAATTAAGTTATTTTAACGTATATATTGCTGTTTTAATAAAAATAAACAATATTATTGCTTATTAATATTATTAGCTTTTTTTTTTTTTTTTAAAATAATAATATTGTAAACATTATAATTATTGCTAATAGCTTTTATATTAATTAATTTTTAAGATTTTTATTTTTATATAAATTATAAATAGTTTTATATAATAAACAATGGTAAAACGCGTTATAATTATATATAAATAATTAATAACGTATTATATTAATAATTATAGCAATATTTTAATATATATATTGCTTTTAAAATATATTATAAATTATTTTTAAATTTTTTTTTAAATTTTTTATTTTTTGCTATTTTTATTTTTTTTTTTTAAATTATTAATAAAAAACTTAAAATATTTATTTTAATTTTATAATAAAATATTTAGTGCAAAAATTTAGTTTTGCCGCGTTTAAAAAAATTTTTAACTAGTATAAAAATTTTTATATTAATAATAATATATTTTTAAAATTTAAAAAAATTTTTAAATTATATAATTTATATATTTGTTTTTTTTGCTAAAAAATAATTAATTATGCTGTTTTTTTGCTAAAAAGCTAATATACGCTTGCATTTATATTTTAACATTAATATTAAAAAAAATCTTTTGCTAAAAAGCTGGTATATATTTGCGTTTATATTTTAATATTAATATTAAAAAAAATTTTTTTACTAAAAAATTAATATATATTTGCGTTTATATTTTAATGTTAATATTAAAAAAATAAAACAATTTTTTATTAATTAAATAATAAAAATTTTTAAGCAAATAAAAATATATTAAAAAATAAAAACGAAAATATTTGCTTAGCTAAACAGTGTTAAAAAAACTTTTAATATTTTTATGCTAACGAAATAATAATAATTTTAATATAAAAATTTTACTAAAATTTTTATTAAAATTTTTAAAAAATATAAAATTATTTAAAAATAAAAAACAAAAAACTAATAATGCTAAAATATTAAAAAGCAAAAAAACAAAAATAGCTATAAAAAATAAAAAAAACTTTATTTATTAAAAAAATAAAATAAAATAAAGCTTAAACAAATAATTATATAAATAATAAAAAATAATTATTATTAGCAAATTAAAAATAAAAAATATAACAAAAATAAAAGCTTAAAAAATTAAAAAATTAAAAATATAATTTATTATATTAACGTTTAATATTTAATAAAAAGTTATAATAACATTATAAATAAAAATATCGGTTTTTAATAAATTTAAAATAATTAAAACTAAATATAAAAATAAAATAACTAAAAAAAAAATTATATTTAAACTAAAAAAACAATTAAAAAATATAAAAGCAAAAAAATTAATTAAAAAAAAAGCTATAAAATTTAATTAAAGCTAAATCGCTTAAAAATATAATAAAAATAATAGCGTGTAAAATATAAGTTATTACAAAAAATAGTTTAAAAATAAATAAATAAACGCAAAAAATATATAGCGATATTAAAAAAAATAAATTAAAAAAAAATAGCTGCTATATAATAGCTTAAAAAATTTTTAATATTATTTATTTTATTAATAAAATGCTATATAAACTAAATATTTAAAAAAGTTATTTAAGCTATAATTTTATAATAATTTATAGCTGTTAATATAATTATATATTAATAATATTTTTAATAATATTTTTAACAGCATTATATTATTATATTATAATAAAATATTAATTATTATTTTATTATTAATTAATAATATTATTATTTTATGCTTTAACGCTAAAAAAAATATATTATAAACTTTTTTTTTTTTTTTTTTAAATATTTTTTATGCAAAATAATGCAAAATTTTCGTTTTTTTAATATAGCACCGTTAGCACTTTTTTTTAAACAAATATTTAAAACTTAAAATAAATGTTTAGCTACCGTTTAATAATATGCAGCTGCTTATAGCTATATTATTTAAAACAAAGTTAAAAATAAAAATAAAAATAATATAGTTAAACTATATAAAATTATTTGCGATAAATTTAAAATTTTTGTTTTAAAAGCTAAAATGTAGCTAAAAAAAATTATTATAAAAAAAACTAATTGTTAATTTGCGGCTAAAATATTATTTTAAAATAATTAGCAATATTATTTTAAAATTTGCGATAACAAATATAATTATTTTTTATTTTTTAATTTAAAAAATTATTAAACATATTAAAAAATAATTAAAATATAAAAAAAAATTATTGCTTAAAATATTAGCTTTTATTAAAATTTAAAGCAAATTTTTAAAAATTTTTAAGTTATTAATTTTAACTGCTTTATTATTTATAAAAATATTAATAATTATATTATTGCTTATTAAAAATTACTAAAAAAGTTTTTATTAATGCTGTTAATATATTTATAATATTTTGCGATAAGAAAAACTTTTAATTTTAAGTTAAATTAAATAAATTAATATTTTAAGCGCTATTTTTTTTTTATAGTTATAAAAAATATAACAGCATTATTTAAATATTTTTACGATAAATTTTACATATAGTATAAATAAATATAATATATTGTTGCTTTAAATTAATAGCTATATAAAAGCGCAAATTTATTTTAAAATTATTTATGCTGTTATATTAAATAAAACAATTAAAACAATAATATAAATATTATTATATTGTAAGCAATTTTAAAAGCATTTATTAATTTAAAAATTATTTATTATAATAATTATAAATTATTAATTTTTTAAAAAATTAAAAATATTATATATTTAAAAGTTAATTATTTAATAATTATATTTATAGTATATTATAAAAAACGTTAAGCTAAAAATTAAAAATAAATAATAAAAAAAAACTATTTTTAAAATTTAAAGCTATTTTAATATAATTTTTAATATTATTTACTAGCGTTATTTACGCGCTAAAAAACATATTTAAAAAAACAGCAATAGCGCTAAATATTAATTTTCGCAATGTTTGCAATAATAATAATTTTATTTATATTTTTAAAAAAATTAAGCAAATTTAGCGCCGCTATTACGAAAATAAAATTGCTATTAATTATAATTTTAATAGCATTTTTACGCTTTAAAAATACATAGCATATATAATAATTAAAAAAAAAGCTTTAAAACTATTAAATAAATTTTTAAACAAAGTTTTTTAAACAATAAAAAATTATTAATTATTTAAAAATTATATATATAAGCCGTTAAAAAAAATAATATTAAATTTATATTAAAAAGTATTGCAATTTTAAAACTTATATTTTAGCAAAATTAAAATTATTGCATTAAAAATTATAATAACATTTTTTTAATATTTAAACCAAAATAAAAACATTTATTAATATTATTTTTAAATTAAATAACAATAAAAAAAATATATCGCAATAAAATAAACAATAAGCAATAATACATTAATTTAAAATTTATAAAAATAATATTTTAAAATTTAAAATTACGTTTTATAATTATTAAAAATAGCTTTAAACTAACTTATAATTAATATTTTAAAACTATAAAAATTTATTATAATAGCTAAATAATTAAAATTACAAACATTATAAATAATTTTATAATGTAATATAGTATTTTGTGCTGGCATTTTTAGTTTTAACGTATAATCACTTTAAAAAAATCCCGTTTGTTTTTTGTTGAAGCTTAAACACCTTTTTTAAAAAACATGGTATATATACCGACTTTAAAATTAAAATAAATTGAGAAAATTACGGTATATAAAGTAATATTTAAACTTTAAATATTTTTATTTTTAAAAATTTTTATTTAATATTAAAGTAAATATTATACTTTATATAGTAAAAATATTTCGGTTTTAAAAAATTGCGGATAAAATTTTTTTAAAGCCACTATATAACGCTTAAAAAAAAAGGCTTAAAAAACAAGCCTTTTTTATTAGTGATACCAAGCAAAAAGCTGAAAAAACGCAATTTTTACCAATAATAATAAGTTAAAAAAGCTAATATATAAAAAATCGACGCGTTATTGCTTATTTAAAATTTTATTTGCTAAAAAAAACATTAATTATAATTTTAAAACAGTAAATTTTGCGTAAAAATATATATTAACAATAGCAAAATATATAAATATTTTTAGTTTATTTAAAATAATAACTGCTAAATATTTTGCTATAAAAAAATTAAACTTTAAAAAAAAAGCGCTATTTATAAGCTTTAAACCGTTGTTTAACTAATTAAATTATTTTATAAAAAAGCATAAATTAAAATTATTAGCCAAAATAAAAATTGCTTAAATAATATATATATTTATAAAAAATTTAATATTAAAATAGCGTTATTATAAATAATATTTTTAAAAATAATATATTAATTGCAAAATAATATATTTATTACTTTTTTAAAAATATTAATATCAAGTTTAAGCAGCAAAAACGCCCGGCTAAAAAAACTATAAAATTGTTATTTTAGTTTTTAATATAATTATTATTATTTTTAAAAGTTTTTTTTTTTGCTGCCGATTTTTTTAATATTATATATACCGGCCGTTTAAAAATTTTAAATATTAATATTTTAGCTAAATTATTTTAATATTGTAAATACCGGCCAGCAATTTTATAATATTTTTAAAAAAAAAAACAAATTTAAAGTTTAACAAATAATAAAATGCTTAAAAACTTAAAATAATATAAACTGGTATAGGTAATAAAGTAAAATAACTAATAATTTAAAGAAAAAGTTTTTAGTTAAGTTTTTAACAAAAATAAAAACCTTTATATAAACTTTTCCGTACTAAACTAGTAAGCTAGCGAACTTTAGTCAGCAAAGTGGGTAGCCTATATTAAACCTACCCCCTTTAGGTAACTGTGTTAAATGCCGGGGCACAAAAAAAACTTGTCGTTTTTAATATATTAACTAACTGTTTAATTAATATACATATAAATCAATTAATTTTTTTTAACTTTTTTGCAAGGTTTATTTCGTTTTTTCTTTATAAAAACATTTGTTGCTTTTAAAATTATAGCGTTTTTAAACAAGGCATTGTTTTTAGCTTTAATAGCTAGCTTATTTTTTTAGCGCTGCTAATATTTTTTTACTAATTTTATAAAGTTTTATATTTGCTATTTCGATTTTTACCAGTTGTTTTTATGCTTATAACTTTTTTATTTAATTAAGTATTAAAATTTTGTTTTGGTACGGTTTAATTAATGCTTAAAAACGATTTTAATTTTAAAATTTTTTTTTTTTTTTAAAATTTGGTTAATTATTAAAAATAAAACCAAAAAATAGTATAAAGCGGTAAAAAAGATTTTTTTTTTGTTTACCAGAAAATAAATAAGCGATAAAAATAACAAAATAAATGTTAAACGTTTTAAATAAGTCGAGTTTATAAACTAGTCGGCCGATTTGTTTTTTAATTTTTTAAAGTCCGGCATATTGTTGCAAAAACTTTTTAAAAAGTCGTTCAAGCAAATAATATTTTTTATATAGCTTTAAATATATTTTATTACTTATATCAAATTTTATTAAAATATATTTTTAATTGTAATATTGTTTAGCGCAAGCTGCGGCAAAATTTATAGCTAACTTGGCGTTTTTGCGTAAATATTTTTTAAAAAACCGGAAATTTTCGTATTTAATAGTGTTAACTTTTGTTAAAACATTGTTAAAATTAAATAAGCAAAAATTAAAAAATTATTTGTGCGCTAATAATTTAATTAAATTTAAATATACGCTATTTAAGTTTTATTGCAATAAAAGCAATATATTTATTTAGTTTTATTTAAAATGCTCGAAAATATAATAGCATAAAACGATTTCGACGGTTTAATTTTTACGTTTAAATAAACCGTTTTTTTATAGGTAATAAGCAATTGTTATAAATAATTTTGCGCCAAAAATTTTTTATAGTTTTTTTTAAAAATTAAACGTAAATTTACGATTTCGATTTAAAATAATATTTGTTAAAACTTTTTAATTAAGAAATAATAGCTGCTTAGCTAAAACGGTAGCTTAATTTTCCGTAATATACTTTATATTGCTTGGGATTAGCAAAAATTGCTTAAAAGTTACGCAAATAACCGTAATAAATACGTTATAATAGCTATATTTTTCTAGTTGCTATAAAATATTAGCTAAAAAAACTTTAAATAAACTAAAAATAAAATCTATAGTAATAATCTTTATTAGTTTTACGTTTTATAATTAAATAAATTAATAATTACCGTACGGTTTTTTACGGCTTATAATGCACGTTTTGCAACTGTTGCAATATTTAAAATAAGCAATAATTTTACGTGTTTTTAAATAAATAAAATAAAGTTCCAAGTTTTGCATTATATATTTTCTACCGAAATAATGCTTATTATTATATATTATAGCAAAAAATTTATTAACCTATGCGTTTAATATATATAGTTTATATTTGTTTAAACAATTAACGTTATAAATAAAGCTTTTTACGATTGCAAAAAAATAGCCGGGCTAAAAAAAATTATTAACATTTTTGTTGTTATTATAAAATGTTTGCAATATTTTGTTATATTTGGGGTTTTTATTATAGTTAGCTATAAATTTAGTTTAAACGGCTTTATTTATTATTGCTTTAGTTATTACTGCGTATGCTAATAAAACTTTTTATGTTAATTAAATATCGTTAAAAACTAAAATTTTATTAAATTATTTAATTTATTTATTTTTGTTTTTTTTATTTTTAATGTTTTTAAAGCGACTAAATGCATTTAATATAAAATTAAAACGTTTTAAAAAATAATATATTTATAATTTATATTGCAATAAATAAATAAAAATATTAATAAAACGCTTATTAACTTTATTTGTTAATTTTATATTTAAATTTATTTAATTTAAAATATTTTTAATAGTTAAATAATTAATAAGTATAACTATTAAATTATATAATGTTTTTATTATAATTTAAAGCTTTTTGCAAGCTTAAATAACGCAAGCAACCTTTAATTTTAAAAAGCCGTAACGCATTTTTGCTTAAAAAAAACAGCAATTAAAAAATATAATAAAAAGTATTTTTATACTAAGTATAACTTTACCCAGCTTTTATTTATATTTATTGCGTAAATAAAAAAATATAACGTTAAAGCTTTGCTTTAAAAATTTATTTATTTATATAAATAATATTTTATATAAATTGTAGTAAAAAATAGTATTATAATTATATATAAGTTTTTATACTGCTTTAAATAACTTTAATTTTTTTTATAGGCATAAAGTGCATGCTTTGCATATAAGCTTGTTATTTACTTAAATTATTATTTATAATGCGACTAGCTTTATGTTTTTCGTTAAAAAAAGCTGTTTTTTTTTGTTATAAAAAATTTGCGCATTATATATAATAAAAAAAAAATGCAAAAAAAACTGTTGTTACCGAAATATTATTTAAATGCGTTTAACTAATTAAAAAACTTTAAATTTCGAAAAACAGCAAGCTTTTTTTTAGTAGTAAATATGCTAAATATATTTATTTAAAACTTAAATAGTTAAACAAAAAAATAACTTAAAAAAGATTTTTTTTCAAAAAAAAAATTTTTTATTATAAAATAAAATAAAAATAATGTAAAAATAATCGATATAATTTTTTTTAGTGTTAAAAAAAATAACTATATTATTAATAAAAGCTTTACAAAAATTTTTATATAGCTTAATTTTTTTGTTTATAAAGCGCTAAGCGTAAATAAATAAGTTATAAAATTTTATTAGTGCTATTATAAATTTTTTAAGCTTTTAAAAGCTAATAACGGTAAAGCGGTTTTTATAATCGCGATATATTTTTAATTAAAAAAAAAACTTTGTAGCGTTAACGCAAATAATATATGCTTTTTTTTAAATTATACTAATAATTTTCGATTAAAAAGAAATAAGTAATTATTTAGCATTGCTATTTTATTTAACAAGCGGAAGTTTAAAACTGGTTAAATTTTAAGCATTTTTTTAACTTATTTTTTTGCTACAAAAATTAAGTAAGCAAAAAAAATTAGTTTATCGACTTATTTTATTTGTTTTTATTTATATAGCTTGTTATATACTGCGTTTAATGCTTTTTTGTTTTAGTAATTTAATAAGTAAGCGCGATTTTTAACTTTATATTTTTATTAATTATCGACTAAAAATATTTTTATTTGTTTTTTTTAAAAAATATTAATAATGCTTTGATTTTTTTAAACTTTAAATATATTATTAATAATTTAAATAATTTTGTTTAAAATTTTGCTTTTTTCGGTATAAATTAATTAGCTATTTGGTAAAACAATTTTGCTAAATTTTGCAGGTTTTTTAATTTTAAAAGTATTATAAACTTTAAATATTTTAAGCTTATTATTTTTTAGTTTTTGCAATTTAAAAAAATTAAAATTTTTAGCTTTAATGCTTTAATAAATTAAATCGGTAAATAAAATGCTTTTAAATGCGTTTTTATATGTTTTTAGTTAATTTATTACATTTTTAACAATTGTTTTGTAAAATATATTAAAATTGTTTAGTATATTAATAATTTTAGCGATATTATCTATAAAAGTTTAGTTTGCTTTACTATTAATTATTGTTTTAATTATTAAAGTTGTTAAATATATATATATTTTGTGCAGTAGTATTGTTTAGTATAGCTAAAGCTATGCTTAGCGTTTTTGCTGCTTTTGCGTTTTTAGCGGCGTTTAATATTATAAGCGTTTTTGCTACCAGTATTGCTTTTAGGCATAATTTTTATAATGCTGCTTTAACGCATTTTTTATTACTTTATTTTTATATTTTGCCGATTTATATACTTTTTAATATTTTTTTGCTTTTAATAATAAATTAATTATTATTACTTGGTGCAAAGTTGTAAATTTAACAATAGCGGCTATATTATTTTTTTAACTTGGTTTAAAATTAAAATTTCGGTTAAATAATAATAGTTTGTAAATATAAAATGCTATTATAGTTTTGCTTAGCTTAAATATAATATTATGTTATAAAGTTATTTTGCGAGTGTATAAATGCACGCAAAAATATATTTTAAATTTTTAGCGAAATTTTTTCGCGTTAGCAAAAATAACTTTTTGTTGCTTAAAATTAATAATTATTTTGCAAAAGTTAAAAAAACTTGTTTTTAAAAATAAAGATATACCGCAGTTTTTTAAGTGTACCTAAGCAAATTTAATAGTTTTTATTAAAACAAAATTGCTATATTTGTTTGCGCCGAGGTGGTATAATTTTATTATAGTATATTATATATATTAAATATGTTTTTTGCCGATATTTTTTATTTTTTTTTTTAATATTTAATAATATGTTTAACATGTTTTAAAAAATCGGAAATAATTAAGCTTTGTTTATACCCGGTATTATAGTAAATTTTAATATTTATGCCGTTAAAATTTCTTTATACCCTAGTTTAAAAAAAAAAGTGTTTATTGCTTAACTGTTAATTTATTGCTTTGTTAAATTTATATAAGCGCGGTAGCGCTTTTTAAACCGTAAATATTAAAACGCTTTTATTATTAGCGTTGCTAAGGTTTTTTTCCGTTGTTAAAAAAATATAACCGTTTGTTTAGCAATTTAGCAAATATTTAAACAGCTTATTTTTAAAGCTAAATATTATATAATAATTTTTATATTTGCGTTATAACTTATTAATTAAAAAAATATTTCCGATTTATTTCGGGAGCTAAAATTAGCAATAGCATATATAATATTTTTTTTTTTTTAAGTTAAACGTTTTATTGCAAAATTAACAAGTTATACTATAATTAATAACTATATATTTTTTTATTAAAGCTAAAATTTAAGTTAAAGTTTAAATAATATAATCGTTTGCTGTTATTGTTACTAAAAATATTATTTTTTTTTTTTGCTATATTAGCTTAATTTTAAGCGCGATTGCGATTGTGCTAATATTTTTCGTATTTATTTATATATTATTTTTTGCTTTTTTTACGCTTTTTTTTTTTAACTTTTATCGAGGCTGGTTTTTGTTTTTGCTTGATATATCGCGGTTTTTTTTTTTGTCGCGTTTGTTGCGCCGTTTATTTTTTTTGTTTTTTAAATATTTAAAGTTATAGCAAAAGTTTAATTAGCTTAAATATTTTTAATATGCTGCGGTTAGCAATAATAGCTTTGCTTTAGCTACTTAAGTTATATAATTAATTAATTTTTAGTTTAATTTTAAAGCTAAAAAATATTGCTTAATATTTAAGTTTATTATGTTTTAAACTTATGTTATAACGCTATGCTAATTGCTGTTATTTTAGTTTAAAATTTTTATTGCTTTTGCGTATCGGAGTTTTTTTTGTATAAATATAATTATAGCTGCTTTGTTCCAGCTTATATTATTAAGCTTTAAATTTTGTTTTTTATTAGTAAATTTTTTAGTCGCTAATAATAATTGCATAAAAAATTAGTTTGTAAATTTTTTTAAAACTTTTTTCAAGCTTTTTGCTTTTATTTTTTTGCAATAATCGGAAATAAATTTGTTATTTTACTATATAACCGCTATTTTAGCTAAAAGCATAAAAAACAGTACTATAATTTATTTGCTTATTGTTTTTTTTATATTGTTGTTTTTTATAAACGAGTTAATATAATCGATAAAATAATATATATCCGTAAAAATTAATTTGTTTTTATTTGCTATTATTTTTATATTTTTAGCGTTATATCAATTTAAGTTAAAAATTTTTATGTTTATTTTTTTAAGTTTATTTATTTTATTATAGCTAGTAATTAATATAAAGCTTACAATTTTAAATGTAATTTAGCGGTTAAAATTATCGTTACGCAAATTACGAAATAAGTTTAAAGCTTTGCCGTTATTTAAATTGTTATTAAAATTATTAAAGTTGTTTAAATTATTAAAATCGCAGTTTTTAAAAGCTTATATTTGTTTTATTTAGTTAAACTATTAATAATTAGTTAAAAATTTTAATAAGCCGTTTATATTTAATAATTTTAACGTATTGCTAAATTTTTAAGCTATTATTAATTAATATTTTATTAATTGTTTTATATTATTAAATTAAACTGTTAAAAAAAATTATGCAATATTTAAATTAATGTTTTGCAAAATTGCGCTAAAGCTAAAAGGTATTTTTTGTAATATAATAAATTAATTAAAAATAAAATATATTTAGCTTGCAAAAATAGCAGGCGGTACGCCAAACAATGCTGTTAATATTAGCTATATATTAGCTGCAGGCAGCAATGCTACTACATTATTACAAATAAAAATATTTTTATTTGCATTTTAATATTATTTGCTGTTTTTATAAAAGCTAAAGCATAAATTGTTAATATTAAAAAAGTTAGCTAATAAGCAAAATTAGCTAAATTTTTTGCTGCTTGCATTTAATTTGTTTTAAGTTAAAAGCTAAGCAATTAATGCACTTAAAGCTAAAGCTATTAATATTGCTAAGCTTTCGGTTAAGTTTTGCATTTAAGCATATATTAAAATAAATAGTTTATTAATAGCTTTAATATTTTTGTTTAACCTAACAATTTTTTTGTTTAGCGATGCAACATTTTTGCATATAGTATTAACTTTTTTTTTATTTGCAGCTTAATTAATTATTTGCTATAAATTTTTTTTAATTGTTTTTTATTAATAATTTTGCTGTTTAAACTTATTTTTAATAAAATTTTATAAATTTTGGTTTTATTTTAAGTTTTTTAAAACTTTAAAAAAGGTTTTTTGTTTAAAGTTTTAAGTTTTATTATATATTAATAGTTTTTTGTTTTCGATTAAAGCTTTTTTAACGGATTTGTTAGGCATGTTTTCTGGTGCTGCGCTTATAGTATATAATATGTCGCGTTTAGCAGGTTTTTTTTTAAGCTTAAACGGGCTTATTTTAGCTGTGTTTAGCTAAAATTTAAATAAATTTAGCTAAAAAAGTTTTAATTATATAACACTTAAAATATATTTTATTTTTAAAGCACTTGGTTTGCTAGGTAAAAAAAATTCCTTAGGCAAAAATGTTAAATATATAAACGGGTATAAAAGCAATAAATTATATAATTGTTTAAAGCGTTTTTTAATAAAAATAAATAGTTTTAATAGCAATTTATTTTTGCCGGTTAATAATAGCTTTTTAGCGGCTATTAATTTTAACATAAAGTTGCAAACTATAAAAATAACTTAATATTTTATATAAAAAATATCGAAAAGGTTTTTTTAAAATATGTTAATATTATGTTTTTATTACTAAAATTTACAATAGTTTTGTTATTTTATTGTAAATTTGTGGAGTATAGTGGGGTTTATGTGCTAGCTGGTGTTTACGCATAAATTTATTGGTTAGTTATTATATAATTTTAATTTTACGGAGTGCAAAATATAAAATTTTCACGCAAAATTGCCAAAATTATTTAATGTTTAAAAAAAATGTATAATATATTAAAAAAAACAAAGTATAATAAAAAAAATAAAATATAATGTTTTTAATAATATTTTATATATAATAAAGTAATTAATAAAACCGTAAATGTTAATTTTACTTAATAAAATTAGATGCGGTGTTGCAAAAAATAAATACGGCTATTTAAAAAAGTGCTAAAAATAAAAATATTATAATTTTAATTTATTTGCAATTTTAGCAGTCGATATTTAAAATAAACTTAACGTTAAAATACGTTTATGTTGCGTAGTTTTAACGTAAAATTAAAATAAATTATAACGTTTAAAAGCGATTTGTTAATATAACTTTAAAATAGCAGCGCAACTGTTAAAAAACTAATTTGGCGTTTTTCGCAAAATTATTTTATTTTAGCGTAAAGTTTGCGGCTGTTAAAAAACCAATCTAAAGTTTTAACTGTAATAGTTTTGTCGAGGTTTTAAGTACGCGCGGCTGTTAAAAAACCAATCCGAGCACTTAATATTACCGGCAAAAAAAATAAAAATAAAAAAACTATTAACTAAAAGTTGTAAAATCAATAGTTTATTTTACCATTTAATATAAACTAGTATAAATAGTAAAGTAAAATAATTAATAATTTAAAAAAAAATCCTTAGTTAAATTTTTAACAAAAATAAAAACTTTTATGTAAATTTTTTCGTATTAAATTAATAAGCTAGCAAATTTTAATTAGCAAAATAAATAACCTATATTAAACTTACCTTTTTTAAATAACTATATTATAAAAATAGCAGCAATAATATTTTTAATTTTTTATTAGCTTATTTATTTATTAACGCTATAAAAAAAAATTATTTATTAAAGCTATTTAAATAAAAATATATTATTATTTTTTTAAATTAAACAATTATTTTTATTAAATAAATAAAATATAATTTTAATAAAAAATATTAAATTTAATAAATTAATTAATTTAGCAATTTTAAAAAGCTAATATATAAGCTTTTATTAATTATATTAATAGTAAAACAGCTTTGCAATTATTTTTAACACCAATAAAAATCGCAAACTTTTTTAATAAACAAGCAGCAGTTGCTTTAACGTGCGACAAGGTATCTACTTGAGGTAGGTATAATAGGTGGATATGGGACCTTTGTAAGGTTGCCAGCCAATTTGGGTGGTGGCATTACTAGTGATGTATGGCGGTGGAGTAACGGCCACTCCAGCCTAGACCTACGGCCACTGTAGGTGGCCTCAAATCAACGAGGTTTTATTGCTTTAATCAATGAGTAGAACGTGCGTGCATAGTTAGATAACCCCCGTATGGTTCTCTTCTAAGTTCCCCTTTTCTTTTCTTTTCTAGTATTTCCCTCCCTCTAGCCACTAAGTCAGCCACTTTCTTGGCACTCTGCTTCGGTATTGGCTCAGAAGTAAATTTGATACTACCTGAATGGCACTCACTCGATTTCATTAGAAATCTTAGGTAGGCTTAGGCGCCACAGGACGTGATGGCTAATACGAGAAGATCCTTCAAACTCGAGTTTCATCTCATGTACTATTCAGGGCGAATGTGTCAAAGCCTTGGGGCTCAGCAACAAATCCTACGTGAAGAATCAGCTAACATGTAGTATGCGCCAGCGCGTAAAAAGATGAATGTATCTAGCACTCCTCTTGTATTCTCGTGTTTATTACACTCACCTGGAAACACGCAGAAAAAAATGTCCCCGCCTGAAGGCCTTGTCGGTTCGTTGACGAGCGAGTTTACACCTCCTGCAACATGCCTAGGGCAGGGCATTCAGACCTTCCAGTATTATATATCAGATCAAACACATCACTCAATGCATTTCAACCACTATCTAACAGTCGGACCCGGAGCCGCCGCTTGTTTCCCCTCAAACAAATTCCCATATTCAGGGAGCTATTACTCTCCTGGGAGATGCCCGTCAGGATATTCCGCAGCGTGCACAACCACGGGGGAAAACTCTGTTGACAACGCAATTGAAACAACTGTAACATGCTGCCCATTGTCTGCAAAAATTACCTGGAGGATGTTTCTATTTGAGACTGACGTTTTCTCAGGATACCGTATTCTTTCAAATGCAATACTAAACCAATAGGTGGCGATTGGGGGGCCTTTACCGATTGCATCACATCGACTTCTACCTTAGAAGTCGATCAGAACATGGTAACCAATGCTGTTATCAATGCATATGGCATTGAAGTCCGCTGGCAACAAACAGACGAGGCGATACTTTTCAGTATCACGTCATCATCGACTGTGGCTCCCTCTACATCACATTCAAACCTACCAACAATGACTGATCAAACGGAAAGCTCGTTGAATCGCAATGCTGGAACAATCGCAGGGATAGTTGTGGGCTCAGTTGCAGCCGTCCTGATATTGATCGGCATCTTAGTAATGGTCGCACGATTGAAGAGAAAACGGCGACTAGGAGTGGTCAATCAAAAACCAGCAAGCTATAACAAGACGCCTTATGAAGCGCATACGGGGGTGATAGCAGAGCTCGCTGAACCAGATCGAATTGGCGTCTTTCCGAAGTATGAGTTACCTACTCCGCTACCGACGGGCGTGATTCCAAGACAAGAACTGTCTGCGGAACCAGGATTAATGAATAGAGCATATGCGGCACAAGACTGGGTAGATTATCAAAAGGATCTACAGGGAGGCGTCAATGGTGGATATCTTGCAGTTATCAGAGAACTTGAAGCATAGGACAACATGGAAAACTTGAGGTGGAGGTGCACATAGCAGAGCTTGGTAGTGACGAGCGACAAACACAAGGCTGCCTCTTGTAAGAAGTCGAGTGCCTGGTGATATATCTATAGGTCTGCCCGTGTGGCGCGGAATAGATCCCCACGACTGGTTATCCAAGGAAGAAGTGAATAATACTCATGATATTATCGCATGCATATCGAGAATAAGCTGCGAAATTTATCTATGCGCGTAGGATATCGCTGCATGGCTGGCGCATTTGAAGGTTCTCTGGGTTCTACTCCTGACTATTGCAGTTCAGCCAAACAACTCGGCGCCAACAGTTGCAATTGACTCATTACTGCGTTTATACTACATGTGAATGGAACAAAACAACCAGATATTACAGCATGTTTATCTATGAAGTCAATTGCGGTGCGTGGGTTTTGCGGTATGCACCGCGAGGGGTCGCTCATCGAGCTCCTCATGGATCAATGCAACGTCCCTACATCGCCACTCGAATGCCCGTACGAAATCGCACAATTCGGTGGCGCCCCAGCCCGAAATTATAAAGACGCCACAGGTAACAGGCCGTTTCAAAAGCTTGGTGCATTTGCACGAAATAAGCTCTACGACAGCTTTCCCAAATAAAATTCCAGCTGCCCAGCCACCTCAAAAGGGGCTCAAAAAGGGGCTTACAGCAATGGGTCTTCCTGCCTAAGGACTTTATTAGCAATCCACTAACTCATAATGTTTTGGGCATCTGTCCGGAATAGCAAATGGGCCCACGCGCAGCCAACAAATCGCGAGATTGGGATCTCGCCAAGCTTTTAGACGCAACGGCTTCACCAATAAGGGAATGCCAGCAGAACTCGAGGGACAAGTCATCCAGGTACGACAGGTCCCGCGGTAGCATGGGGGTAGAGAAATGTAGTCGTTCATAGGCGGTCTGCAGGGCATAGCGGGATTAGGCCACGACTGGTTTCAGATCCGGTGGCCACTCCGCAGCCATTCTCACCGCTTTCTATCTACAGCAGGGTGTCTATTTGCGGTGAGGACGCGCTACGTGCGCGTCATTGTATGGAACAAGCCGTCGACAATCTAGTGGCAGGTAGCTACTGCAGGAACCGAAGCATCGGAAGATGACGAAAATATCAAATGGCTGGGCGGTCTATAAAGAGTAGTCGAAATCCCACACCCTGGGAATTTTAGAAGATCAGAGGCTGCGCCTTGAATCGATCAACACCTTTTTAAACACTTTCACCAAACAACTTCCCCTCAACCGACAACAGCCCAGTAAAATGGATGCTTTCAGCTCTACCATTGCTGTTGTTATGGCCGCCGTGGCCTTTGTCTCGGTCCGGTCATTTGCCGAGGGGAAGGTAAGCTCAGATTTTCTATAGCGGAACACTCGCTCGCACTATGATGAAAAGTCAGTCCGTTTGACTAATGCGCACTGGTTTAGGCATTTGGCTCCGGTGTTAGCGCCAAGAGTTGCGGTATAAGATCGTGACAATCAGCCCCCGGGGCACGAAAGGCGTTCGCGGAGTCCCGAAGTGGCACAATGCGGATGTCTATCGTGGTAGTAGGAGTCGGATGAGAAATGGCTCTCCGGAACACCAACCACAACCCACAAGTTATGAGCAATATACCACCCTGGAAGTTATGAGCCACACATCACATCGACAGTTATGAGCATCAATGGGGGACGGCGGAATCGGAGGAGGAACGGCTTAGGTTCCGGGCGAATCAGGTTATGAGCTACGATATTGGGGGACGACGGATTCGAATGGGATGGCTCAGCTTCCGGAGCATGGACATGTTATGAGCAGCACGATACCTTCGATTGGCTTGTAGTTTACCGACGACTAGCTGCCTGATGTGGCTGCAACCCAGTTAGCAGCCTCTACAGGAAATTCCCTAACATTTATTTCACCACCACGTTACTCTTTCCTGCTACTGTGATGACCTCTATACCCGAAGCGCGACATGGCAACTCCATACTTTCCACATTGCATCTACTAAGTTCTAACACTTCCGTGGCGCTTGAGTATTTGCGTAGGTCACCTCGCTATCATCTGGCCGTTCTCAGGCAAGCCCACCGTATGTCGCTTGTAAACCCTTCTTTTCCCTTTCCAGGAACTCCTGGAACGTGTGAAGAGGTATTCCCCACTTCTTGATCTCTTCTAAATCATAGAGCTCATGCAGCACTCTCGAATTCAATTGACCGTCCAAGAGAGGCTCATCCTTGATCCGCGCAGCGATCTCTTCTTCCGACAAGTAATTTGCCTTCAGCGGCATCCCGGTGGTCTCAGACAGAATCTTCAATATCTCCTCCGTGGTGAGAGACTGGGACGCAACCGGGATGTCCAAGCCGTTGAATCTGGCAGGGTCCTTGAACACAGCGATAGAAAACGCGGCAACGTCGTACTCGTCGACGAGCGGCATCACAGTGTCGGGTCTTAGTGCCGTCTGGAACGTGCCAGTCTCCGCTAGGCCGCTGTACATCGCAACCTTGGGAGCAAGCCAGTTGGCCATGAACGCCGAAGGTCGCACGAAGGTATATGCGTCGAAGCCGGCTGTTCTAACCGCCTCTCCGATTATCTTCTTTTTGCCGAGGATTATCGATACCATGCTGTTGGCGCTAACATATTTCGCTACGACACTAAGGATCAGCGGTTGCTATCTCGAGAATTCTGTGAAATATTGAAAACAATAGGAAGCCTCAACGCTAGAATCGCAGGTGAGGGGAAAAGATGTTCGTCTAGTATTCCTGAAAAAAGCAGAAAATGTTTGGGCGACGTACAAGCGGAGTTCCCGGCTGCGTAGATTACGTGCTTGACGCCTGCGGCCTTGGCGATGTTAAGGATGCTTTTTCCTTGTCTGATATTGGCATCCCAGTCGACGAAGCTTGGCATAAGATTCAGGAAGAGGCCATCGCAACCTGCCAATCCATCTTTCAACGCCTTCTCGTTATCCCAGTCTCCAGGGAAAAGCTTCACCCCGGCGGCTGCGAGGGTCTTTGCCACGGGGGAAGCTGGGTCTCGGACAGTCGCATGAACATTCCAGCCAATCTTTCTGAGCTCTAGGGCCAGGGCCTTGCCAAGCGTTCCAGTAACTGCAACGACGAAGATTGTAGGTGCCATGGTTTTACCTTGTTCAATGATTGTTTAACAACGTAATTCGAGAAATGAGGGTTAATGGAGCGAAGAAATGTTACTGAGTGAGATTCTTTATTCCTCTTGCAACCCGTGAAAGACGAAATGGATATTGGCTCTTTATAGGGGATGCCTTGCGACCATAAACAATGTATCTTGGTGCTCAATTGGAACTGTTCGCCATTCAAAGCAACTCAACGCAATCTGGCGGAAGTCCGCCTGAATTTGAAGAGCTGTATATCTCTGAATCCCCCCTATTAGCAAAAGATTTGAGATCAGTTCCAGTCTCCGCGGCCACTTACCAATCTTAAATACGTACCGGCGGCACGGGTCAAGGTACTATTGCTGAGTTTCGAATAGACTGCTACGAGATTCGTTCGTAAAACATAGATCTAGAAAGAGACAAGACCGCTTAGTAGCCAATACATATAGAATGTTCTCTTTCAAGACTACACTCTCGTAGTAAATCCAACGCCTTCTGGGGAAGCACTTCCAATTAGTCACCAGGCATAGTGTGGCATATGGGCTGAATCGCGCTTCCTAGCGGTATATTCAATGAAAGGCTCAATAATTGACCATTCTGGCTACTAATTATAAACATCGTACGTTACACTCAAGCAGTAGCACCCGTCAGCGTCACAGTATAGTCCAGTCCCGCCTGGACGTCACTCCCAAGACTAAACGGGTCAAAAAGGATAAGTGCCGCCGGCGTATTAACAACAACAAGACTCGCCTCCTCACTGGAACTCACGGCCGTCGATCCAGAGCCGTTAGCCAAGTCAACGTACCGTGTTGTGCCGGAGCTCGTGTTGCGGACCGCCAAGGTCGCTGTGAAGGCTTTGCTAGCGGTCACTTTGGCCGTAACAGTGACGCTGCCCGATGTCTTGAGTGGAATGACTAATTATTCAAATTCAGTATGTCATCGAGTAGCCTCTTCTTGTGTACCACTTTAAGGCGTGCCCTGATTTGAGAGGCGATTCACGTTCATACAGATAGAGAGGATAGAAAAGACGCGGAATATAACTCACTGTTAGCCCCAAGATATCGCGGTTGCCTCGCGCTCTTAATCTTGTAGGCTCCCGCAGTACTCTGAGCATCAAGATTGGCGTAGTTAATGCTACTCCGCTGCTGCAAGAAGACCTGCTGCGCAGTAGCATGTCCAATATCGACATATGCCATGCGCGCCCAGTAGCGCGCAACGATCTGCTGAGCTGTATTGCCCGTAGCCACGCGATCGAGCGAGTGCAACGGCGTCTCGTTGCTCCCCTGGCTATACTGACGGATCATATCGCGCACAACCGTCTGCCCCAGCCCAGCATATCCATCAAGGTTAGCCGTGATGTAAGCCAGAAACGGCCAGGCCTCGTAGTAATTGCCCGAGTCGGCCGTCCCGTCGACTATCACTTGGAACGAGTCCCCGATAACTTTCTGCAGATTGATCTCGGTAGCCGTCGCGGACTGACCGTGCGCGGCCCGCGCGCTGGCGCACAGCGCCGATGTCTTGTACGTGTCCGCGACCCAGTTCGCGACAGTCTCCCACCAGGCCCCCGTACGAGTTTGGTCTACCCAATACCGCTCTGTGTACGTTATCCCGTGGCCCCATTCGTGCACAACGACGCTCGGATCCGCGATGTAGCTCTGCTGCACCTCGAGCCAGGCCAGGCCAGTCGCGGCGTCGCTGTGCATGACGCCTGCGGCGCCCGGCAGGCTCGCGACAGAGTAGACGTTCACTTTAGTGTACGGTCCGTCGTCATTATCTGAATTGTACGATAGACCCGACGAGCGCCAGCCGATCGTTGTTACGAGACAGTCGTATGCGCCCTCCAGCATGTTGAGCGACGAGGTCGCCTGAGTGCCAGTCGCGCCATATACGCGGAAGTGTGCCGAGTCTGTGTAGACGCTTCCTCCGGGTCCGACGCTCGGGTTTGCTGTGAAGGTAGCAGGGGGGCGCGGCAGCTGTGAGTGTGCCCGTAGTTTGATTCAGGGGCGCCGCGGCGGCGCAGGAGGCGTAAAGCAGGAGAAGCTTCACGGATGAAGTGCTCTTGGATGCCATTTTGATGAGCGTGTCTCGCAAATAAGACTCGCTTCGGGGTTAATACGCCATCACATGGCCTGGGCGTCCCCGGCTCAAGAACCTGGGATTATATAACCATACTCCGGGATAATTTTCCCAACATCGCCGCCCCTACGGAGTTTGGCATCACAGGAGTCGACATACGTGCCCTCGGATAAAGTAGGTTGATGGTCCTTCATCCCAAGAAGTGTTGCCAAGAGAGAGGGTACTGAACTCTCGGCAATTGCTTGGCTGTCTATATAGTGTAAGGACCGTGTCATTGTCCTTCTTGATATAGCAACTAGCTTTCTGCCTATTCCGCACCATAAGAGGTTAAATCCACTGCTATACGTGGAATTGAAACATACCAAGACTGTGTGCAAGTATTTGTTGCGCCAATACGATCATGAGGGATCTTCGCAGGTCACCCCATGTGTGGGAAGAGCCTCTCAAATGCAGAGTTATATTATGCGCGACTTGGATGGCAATATTGCAATGGACTTCAACATGCGATGCTCGTGATCGAATTGGTTTTTTCCATCTTTTCTCCCACATCTCGCAGGACTTATAAGTAGTTAATTTTTGGTATGCTTAACTGATTAATATTAGCATGCGTAACTGAATCGCGAACATCAAGAACGATAAGGCAGTTCATTCGTAAATACTGCCATAGTTAACAAGAACTCACAATTGGATGCTGAGAAACCATCCGGTTCATACACTTCGCACAAGAATTCTGGAACGTCGTGAAGGCCAATGTTTATCGCCCGTGCTCTCTATGGGGCGGACCTACAACAACAACAATACCTATTTACTTAACAAGGCACAAGTCGCTGCCTGCCGGTCGGCGGAGCTCCGCCTGAGGATAACTAGCCCCTTATCTCACCTAACAACCACCACCAGACTTTAGCAGGACTTCTGTTAGCGCTTACGAACCCGTACAGCCCCAGGAGACGGAATTCCGACAGTCTCGCAACGGCAAGTTTATGAGCCGCTGAGATTCCACTGTCAGGGACTCAAGAGCACCGACCAAATTAGCACCATCGAATCAATCAGAATCGGATTTCGCCCACTCATCAATTTTCATCCATTCCACTCAATTAAGCGAGAAGAGAAAAAGAAAGAAGTAGTAGAGGGACAAAACATGACTCCCTCTCTCTCAACTATAGAGCGTGGCAACCCGCCGCCGAGGCGGAAATCCGTAAGTTTTGTCATTGATCCCATGCACAACTATCTACACCCACATTACACTACCTCCGTCCCTACCTACCCATCAAACTATATGGTATGGGATATCTACATGGGATGACATGGGATGGGATAGGATAAGATGAGATGGGATTCGGGTGTGTTGGTCAACTGTAGAGTAGATAAACATCCTTCACTTGTATCATCATCACCTCTTACCTCACACTAGTAATGCTAACATAAGCCGAATTGACGCGGTATGTAGTGCGCAGCATGCATCAAAGCCAAACGCCGCTGCGATCTCCGCCAGCCCTCATGTCTGCGGTGTTCGCAGCGGCGGATCGACTGCTCTTATCCGGTGCCGCCTCATGACAGGCGGCGTGGCAACGATAATGGGTCGACCTCATCGTCAATGACTTCATCATCCTCATCATCACCGAGCGGGACGAGCCCAAATGTGCAGCAGAATCAACACCAGCAGGTTCAACCGCAGGAATTCATGATGAGAGATCTCAGCTTTGCTGAACCATCAGCAACATCAGGGTCATCATTATCGTGGGACTCAGGCTTCGACTTCAACATCGATCTATGCTCATCATACCATGACGCATGCCCGTCTTACCCGAACCTCTCATTCGACGACCCGCCAGGGTTCCAGGGGCTGGAGTTCCTAGATGACGATGTGATGGTCATGGGCCACCAGCAGCAGCAGCACAATCCAGTGCCAGTGGAATTTCCCATGCCACCGACTCCAGACGGTCCGACGCTAGATGTGGGACTCGTCGAGGAGCCGATGCCTCTAGTCCCCCGGCCGCCACCCATGCTGATACCGGGCGTGTCGCGGATCCAGGTGCTGCGTGCGGCGGCCGAGCTGAAGGAGAAACGACTGCGCTACACCATCGATGCCTTCAAGCGCGCGCCTGAGGAGATGGTTTTGGAGTGCGGTACGGCGTGGAGCCATCCTGCTCTGTACCGCGACTCGATGCCGAGATGTCTGGAGGGTATGTAATCCTTCCTCTCTTCTCCTTCCTCTCTTCTCCTTCCTCTCTTCTCCTTCCTCTCTTCTCCTTCCTCTCTTCTCCTTCCTCTTTTCTCCTTCCTTTTTTCTTCTTCCTCTCTTCTTTTTCCTCTCTTCTTCTTCTTTTTTTCCCTTTCCTCTTTTCTCCTTTTTTTTTTCTTTTTTTCCTTTTTTTTTTTTTCCTCTTTTTTCTTTCCTCTTTTCTCTTTTCTCTCTTCTCTTTTCTCTCTTCTCCTTCCTCTCTTCTCCCGTCACCTTTCTCCTTCTCCCTTTCCTGTTCCCCGTAGAATATGTAGTTTCAGAACATACACATATACTCCGATACCGATACCACTCATTCAAATATCCCTCCGTCCAACCTGCACAACTAACAAAAAACCACCCTTAGATGCTCTAACAGCCTGCGCCCTCCACCGCGCAAAAAACCAAACAAACACCCCCATGATCCAACGCGTAATCCAAGAACGCTACACCCGCCTCCTCCAAACCCCATCCCCATCCCCCTCCAGCCCTCAAGCAAACCCGCGAGAAATGCTAGCCCGCACACACGCCATCCTCCTCTACCAAATAATGTTATTCTTCGACGAGTCCTCCCGGACCGCCCGGCTCCTAACCCAAGAAACAATGACAGCACTAAGCGACTCGGCGCGTTCCCTCTTATCCTTCGCGCGCTACGAGAGGGAGACGGATTCCGCTTCCGACTGTGAGGACAATGGTGATGGCGGCAGTACTCGCAACATCCCCCTCTACCCCCTAACAGCAGCCCGCGCGCTCTACAACGACTGGACCTTCCAAGAATCCCTCCGCCGCACCCTCCTCGTCTCCTTCCTCTTTACACAACTACAGAGCCTATTACGCGCAGACTTCACCAGTCTGATCTCGCAATCCTTCACGCCGACACCGCACGACGCAGCAGCGTGTTTCGCGCCGTCGGACGCGAGTCTACCAGATGGTTCGGCCATGGCCGTCATACGACAGGCGTTGGTAGAACAAGCATCCCCCGTATACACCACCAACGATACCGAGGAGGACGAGGAGGGCGTGGAGAAGGCGGAGGAGGCCGAGAGGAAGAAGAGCAAGGATTTGGGAAACGGGGATGCGCAGATGTTGCTCTGCCAGAGCTTCACGTTATCAGCACACCTGTGGAACGCGCGCGACCCCGTCGACTTCGCCGTCGCGTGGCGGGATAAGAGACACTTCGTGGTGCAGCCCTGGAACGTCTGGAAGCGCATCGATAGCGCGCAGGCGGATGATATCGATCAGCTGGGGCGGATCATCATGACCTCGGCTATGGGCATTGAGGAGGCGAAGGGGTGGTTTGCCTCGAGAGGGGGTAAACTTTGAAATCAAGTAACGCGTGTCAGCGTGGAAATAAGATGAATAATGATTTTGAGAGCGGTTTGGCGTTTTGGGTATTGCATGTATAACATCTTCGTCTTTGACCAGGATGCCAAAATACTGGCGCTTGGGGTACGGATAGGTATATATAGAGGAACCTGATATACAGAAGTGAAAAAAAAAAAACAGCTCGGTAACGTCAACCTATCAGATAAGTTATGCTCATTGTCAGACACTTCATCTCTCATTATTCTCATAATACGTCATCGTATGTGCATCGCTGCGATCAGCTAACTGCTTCTGTTCTCTAGCGATACAATCGTGAACAATGCTATCAAGTGAATTTCATGGATCACACTGATCGAACATGCCCCTCCAATATCCCAAGTGATATATATAAAACTGTAGATGCAAAAACTGGGGTATCACACAACATCTTGCCAGCTAAATGTCAACATGCATCACATATTTGTGTCTTTCCTGAAGACATGCAAAATATCAGTCTAAACACCGCCCACACCACCATCTTCTAGGCTCTCATCCCAGCCACCTGTTGAGAGAAGCCACTCTCCGACTCTCTCTTTCACGCCTCGCATGCCGTCTCCAAGAGCACCATCCCACTGGTCTTGGACGACGCGAACTTTTTCTTTGAGATCATCAGTCAGCTGCTCACGCTCACGTCTTCGCTCATCCTCAATCGTGCGAGGATCACGGCTCTCAGCCTCGCTGACCTTGCCACGCGCAGTTACAGCCGCTTCCTTGACTTCATGCAAAAGACACAACAGATTCGTCTGGGACTCGATAAATTGATACGTGCTCTTCTCGGCGTGTAATAACAGGCTGTAGAGGTACTGGTGAGGATGCTGATGATAGGATGGGTTCTCCTCAAACTCGGAAGGCGGAATCTGGATTCGGAAATGGGCGTCGATGGCTGCTGGGATCTTGTCAAGCAAACGCTTTAGTGGCGGCGCAATGTCCCAGAATGCGTTCAGTTGCATGTCAACACCGCGCGTTACATTCTCCTCCACAACATCTCGGAACTCGCATGTCCGCTGCAACACCTCGTTCGCGAATGCCGCCTGTCGCTTAGCTGCATCCTCGGCGAAAAAGGCTTCAGCGTGGCGTAGCTTTTCTTCGTTACCTGATAGTCGGTACGGCATCATCACCATTTCGCGGTACCGATTATTACGATCACTTAGAAGCTCGTATATCTCACGATGCAGAGCCTCACGCGCCTCAAAGATCCATTTGAGAAGTGTGAGCTTTTCGAGTAACTCTGGTTGCTCATCACCTTCTTCCTGAGGCATATTCGGATCGGGCGCCTGTGTCTCGACGAAAAGCCGTGAACGAAGCTCGTCGAAGAGAGCAGTAGCCTTTGCGATACGACCGGTGAGAAGGTCGTTCAGCGGCATGACCACCGCATTTTGGAAACGCTCGAACTCTTTCTTTTCTAGCTCTTTTGACTGGGCCTTCTCCGATTCCTGCGTGTCGGCCTCAATCGCTGCAGCTTCGGCGTAGGACATGTTTCCAGAACTTATCTCCTGTTGCAGATTCACTCGTAGCGCCTGTCGTCTCGCCGAGACTGCCTCAGTAGCTTCATCACGCGCTTTTTGGCTGTCACGAGTAAACCCTTGCTTAGCCGCCTCGACTTCAGTCAGATCACTGACCGATCGCACCATGGTTCGAATTGAAGTAAGTTCGGGGTGATTGTTGTTCACCGCTGGGTGATGACGAGGATACGGAGGAGGCAACGTGACCAGTCTGGAGACGTCAAGATGAGAAGGACACGGCGTATTTGGCGCCGAAGATGCAAGAGATAGCAGCGACTGTCGAAATGGATGTGATGCTTTTGACTGCTCTGTTTCATGCCAGCCAACCTTTTCGGGGGGGTATTCGTCAGCAAGATATCCCTCGGTAGAGGCCGAAGGTCCGGATGCACTTTCGGGCGCATCTTGCCACTGCAATGCTTCTCTCGCCTCTTTTGGCACACCCATATATTTCGATTCCCGCTTTGATCTTTCCATCCGGTTGCCCTCGCCTGTTGAATCCGACTCCCACCATCGACTGGCAGGTCTACCTCGAGAATCCGCTTCATCACGGGCGCTCACACTCATACTAAGGATTGGCGAAAGCGACGGCATAAATTGGTTTGAGGGCCAATTCGTATTGATTGGTGGTGGCCCGCTAGGAGACATAGGCAGATTCGCGGACGCCGGTGCAGATGTAGATGCAGATGCGGATGCGGATGCAGAGTTCGGCTGATGCCGCTCACGGCTCATAGATGTCATAGAATTCCTGTTTGACTTGGTCTCGGATACCTGAGGTGTCCAATCACTCATTTGTGAGCTGTTAGAGTCTCGCCGGGCCTTCATGGGACGGAAAAGATCCCTCGTTAGATCAAAAATCTCTGACCCCATTGCGCCAATCGCCGCTGCATACCTCTCGCGTCTCAGCCTAGACTCGCTAACAATGAAATCAGTGAACAGCTTCACTCGGTCAGCGTCTGTCTTTGCAGAGGCTTCTTTCTCGGCAAAGACTTGGAAGCGCTCAATTGTCGCTTGACAGAATTGTTCAGCCGTTTGGCTCACGACAATTTGTTTTGTCAGGGGCTGAGATACAAACGGGGTAGACGCGACGCTGTTAATCGAGCTGTACGTGTCTGGCCGGACGTGGGACGAACTTGAAACCGATCGACTTTGAGGTGGTGGTGTAGGTAGAGCTTTCGGCGCGATAGCATGTCCCGTCTCCGTGGCAAGAAATGGTTTCTGCGGATGCGGAGAAAACGGTGGTGTGGCTGACTCTACGGGTAATCCTGCTGAGGCTCGGGGCGTTGAATTGCGTGAATCTGCATTGTCGTCGGGAGACTTGGCTAGTTCAACTACCATCTTTCCCGCACTGCGCGGCGTTCCTCGATGTACAGAAAAGCGGCGAGAAAGGTTTGAGCCCGGGGGCACTACAATGTCCGATAGTTGTTGCGCGTTCGTGCTTGATTCGGCCCTCTGATGTCTAGTTCGACTTTCAGTCCGTCTTTCTCGCAGGGTCTTTTCACCTCGGACCGCACCAGTCCTATTCAGGCCACTATTGGGACTTGAACCTGTAGCGGACTCTGGGACACCCTGTGCCTGAGTATTATTTAATTCAGACGTCTGTAAAGTTAATTCAGGCTGATTAGGTGTTGTCGCCCGTGGCTGCGGGCGCTCTTCGTCAACCCAGTTAGCCGGGGTGGGAGGTACAGGACCCAAGGCCGTAACTCCTCCTGGCGGAGGCCGTCTCGTAGGCGGGGAGACAATAGGGGGGTTCATAGCGTTTGGTCGATTTAGACTCTGGGACCGAGACTGTGCAGAGGGAGGGGGGCCCGGTGGAGGAGGCGGGAGTGGCATAGCTGAATCCCATCTCACCTGTGACCCTGATCGAGACCGAGCTGATATAGGCGTCTCTACTGCGCTCGCAGAGGCAGCTCTACGAGCGTTGGGCGGTATTATTGGTACCGTATTGTCGGCCGGATCCATAGGCGGGGGTATACTGATCATCAACGTCTGTGGTCTGGAAACAGAGGCCAGTGAACGGCTGTCCGGACTAGGAACAGAATCTGACTGATCCCGATCCCGTCGTCTGGAAAGAGAGGGTAATCCGAAGCGCCTGTCACGAGAAGCTCTTCTTTCTGTTGTTCCTGGTGGCGGCGGGAAATTCTGAGCAGTAGCCGGCTCGGGTGACGGTCGGTGGCCACTCGATGGTATGCGGGCAGCGGATGTATTGGCCGGGGGCGTCTCATAATTCGTGGGAGCGGGTCGTTGACTTCGCGGAGGGGAATATGGAGGCGGAGGCGCTGGGGCAGCAGCTTTTGCTTGAATTAATACCACATCAATACGCGAATGAGTAGGCGCGAACACTTACCCGAGGAGTCGCGAAAAGCTGACTGCGCAGGGTATTGGTGTGTCCTTTCTGGACCAACGGCAGGCGAAGGGATCCATTCTTGAGGATTGTATCGCTGAATTGCGCTGGCTGGCGTCGGACCGCCAAAGGTGTGCGGAGAGTGGAGCGTCGCAGCGGATTGAGGCGTGTTCAGATGGTTGTTATTGTGGTATCCCAGCGCCGACGTCAACAAGGGATTGAGAGTCTGACGCAGTCGCGAAGTGGCATCGCGATTGCTAGTCATTGTCGCTGGTGTCGAAGTCAACGATGTGGAGGCGTCGAAGAATGGCTCTTTCGTAAAGTGCCAAGTATTGTTCGGTTCTTGGTTTATGGTTCGACGTTCTCGCCAGATGATCGCGCCCCTGTTTCACAACTCTGGTCGCCTCGCCTTTCACAATTCCCTTCGACCGCGATAGGAGAAGACAATGTCTCCAGTCGTGCCCATGACCCGACAATTCCCAAAGCCGTAGCTTGATCGACAAAGAGAGAGGTGGCTTCAAGTGAACGGGCAACGGCGACAGCGACGGCGACGATGTTACGGAAGAATTGAACAAACACGGGAGGCGGAAAGGCGAGCATCAACTCCTATGTAACAGATAGGCAGGCATGATAGTCAGTCAGTCAGTCAGTCAGTCAGTCGGGTAAGTAGTGGGGATATTAATCTAGTCTCTTGGTTCTCTTGGCAGATCTGTGCTGCATCCAACGCCTCCTGCATAAACCGACGTGAGCGGTGCAGAAGAGCAGAAGGGAGCCAGTCCAATTCTGGACCGAACGGCCGTAACAGAAGGTATTGGCCGTAAAAAGAGAAACGAGGGGTTGGGATGTTGTAGTGTCGGGTATCTTTCGTAGTGTTTAGTGTTGAGCTGTGACCTGTGCTAGGTAGATGGTCAGGGGTTCTGTAATACCTATAAGTACAAACCTAGGTACCTAGAGTAGAGTACTGTAGGTAGTGCAGTTAGAGCAAGGACAAGGGCAGCAGAGTCACCCACCGAATGGAAGCTCTTCCAGCACCGTCCGGCCTGCCTGTTTTGGCTGGCCTATCCTAGGTCTACAGTATATTGGAAAATGGGATTCGCAGTGTGTTGTAGTGGAATGTATCAGAAGATATGCAAGGAGACAGGAGACAGGAGACGCATAAAGGGAATATACCCACTGGTGCACATACTCTGATTTGTCGGCTCTTGTTCGTTTCTTTCCTGCAGCTCTGATCGGCCAGAATGGATCCCAACCACAGTTTACGGTGGCCGAGGGGAATGAATCGAATAGGTACATACATAGGTAGTCGAGTAGTGTAGACCACCTGTGGTGATTAGTCGAGGGAGCGGGAGGATTGAGAGAAAAGCACCAACCCCCAGTAAAAGCAGTTTAGCCCTGTCAGGTTCCGTGCCGGCGATTGGGTACTTCAACAGGGGTGTGCCCAGCTATATTTGGGAAGTTAAGGCCTGATCCCGGTCTCATTGGCGCGTCTCTCGGGACCCCTCCACGACCCCTCGTCGTGTCTGGCGCTTAAACCAGGTACTAATGTACACTACATACTTACAGCTCTGCACCTCATTGCTGCCAGTGCTACACCACCATCACCACTACACCCTTCTTTCTACTAGTAGTAAGTATGTGTGCCAGTGTAATTCAGGTACCTACCCCTTCACCCATCGGAAGTCAAGTGTGACAGATCCATCCTGTACTCTATTACATAGCATAGGTTTGATTCAGAGCTGATGACATCTCATTCGTCGTCGACGTTGCCGTGCTACTATACTACCTAGTATGAGTCGAGAAACTGTACCGTATCTCATCAGCTGTCAGGCGTGACGATCGTCTGCAGTCAGACTGCTTTCCCGTCCGGCCCGCTGCACGGTCACCCACCTTCTACTAAGATTCTCATTAAGCATAGGACTACCTATTCTTAATACCGGCCCAGATTATACCTTCTGTCTACCTAATCTCACGTTCATATTGATATAAAGTGGTACGGTAGGTGTTTTGCTTCAGCTCTACGATGCCTACATATCTTTGAAATGCGGCCATATAAATCCTACAATTATGGTAATGGGAGTCAATGTGTGCATAATGCGTCCTGATCTTGTAAGTGGAAGGTATTGTCTCGTTAGATGCAATTGGTCGGTAAGTTATAGGTACCTATAATTAATTACCTTCATACCTCCTTCAACCCCACACGACACACAGATGACCAGCATAAACCACGCTATCTACCTACATACTGTGCTTCCCATCACATCACAAGATACTCGCGCGAGATAGGTAGTGAAGTGTAAATCTGCAACCCATCGTTGTGGACCAAGATCCGAAAATAGAACAAAGTGTGACGGGAGGGCCCCAATCTGCCACAGCCGTTACCCGAAATATGCTGGCCGCATTGGCCGAAGCCCTCACCTGCATGGCGGTCAGATCATAGGTCACAGGTTAGAGCTTCCCAAAATCTAAAATCTGCCGAGTCTGGCCCTTGTGATTTATTTTATTCAAGGCCACCATAAGGCAATGCGACACGAAGTGTACATACAGCAGTGGTCCGTGCACCGACAATGCTTCCCAGAATCGCAGTGCCGAGAAGCAAAAATAACACCCGCGCGGAAACTCCAGGAGCTTACAGTATGTAGGTATAGGTATTTTCTTTTGTCCTCCACGAGCCGGCCGCTTGGGTCTCCCTCCTGTGGACCTCCAATATACCAAGCATGCTCGGCAGGCTTGCATGACGAACCAAGTTTCCAAAGCTGTCCTACCTATTACTGTCCTGCATCGCGTGTTACCGGGTATTTTGATACAAATACCTTTCCATTAGATTATCAATTCTAAATCAGGCAATCGTGCTACTCATGTATGGCGAATATCAAGTCAGCAAACAATACTACCAGGTGCCGACACTGTGTCTGTGCTCTTTAAACCGTTGATTCAAACCCGCATATAGCAGGGCATTTGAACAAGGCAAACCCAGCCAACACAACTTATAAGGCATCTGATGTTAGTATCATCAAACTAGTCCGTACCTACCTAGATAGTATGTATAAATATAGCCATGTAGCCGCCCAACCCCACGGTACGCTAGCGGCATTAGAAGACGCGGTGAACATCAATCACACTACCCATTTACTAGCGAGGATTCAACTTGATGCTCTCATCAGGTGGAGAAAGTGATGAACCAGTAGATCACGAATCAAGTAGTGTCTTTGTGACGGGCTTGATTTGAAAAACATGGAGTACATAGCATATGCATTGCCTAAGGAAGCGGGTTGGACTGGTACCAACCTGCTGCCTAATATAACTTGCGACTTTCAAGATTCCCTTTCTAAAAATAGATATATCAAAAGAAGAATATCATAGGGTGCACTTTTCGAGAAGTCCGCGTACACAGATCAACTTGCAGCCAGGTCTTCGAGTTAACTGGCTAGGAAACATTGGCCGTGAAGATGGCGTTATATCCCGGACAGAAAACCTGGTGGGCGCAGACGTCCTCGATTTCATGTCGACAGGCAACGACATATAAACAAGCCCCTCGGGTAGCGAGGAAAGTCGGATTTCCAATGTTGGCTGCCTAGGGATTTACCTACAACGACTTTCTCTGTTCACTTGCTTCCGCGTTTAATACTATGATTCACTCCGCCTTAACACTATCGTCTATGCTTTTTAGCAGGAATGAATCTAACATACACCTGGCGACTTAAGAAAGGCACGATGACACACTAAAGCTGGTATGAGCAAGGTGTATAAGCACATACATGAATAGCACATCTTCCCCTTCTTCATTTGTATTGCATAGGACATATCACCGAGGCGGCATACTGTGTACCTAACAACTGCTCACTGATTGTAATGACATATGTGTTTATCAATTCGGTGTGCATATAATACCATGAAATAATCCACGGAGAGGAGTGGTTCTATACGGAGATCTCACACAAATTACACGTAATTCGCACTGGACGCGAGTCTCGGTGATACTGGCAGTGTCTTGTTTAAGGCTATTTCGCCCCCATGCATCGAAGATAATATCTGCTCAGGCTTCCCAGGCCAGAAATGCTTATGGGATGCATATATAGCCTCGAAATTCCAAGGGGCGTCCGGAAGGTCTCCGAGTGGCCAAGAGTTTGACCATCCCCAATGAGTTATTTCGTTGAATTGAATTAATCGCTAGGCTCTCATTACGTGTTATGATGTATCCCGTAATATCACGAGAGTATGCACAGAGAGCGGTTCCTAAGCGGGGTGGAAGATAGAAACAAAGATGGCGAAGAGGATTAACAGTCTATAGTTACACTACAGCTTTTCCTGAGACTAAATTTTGACTTCATAAGCTTAACAACTCATGACTTAGTAAGAACAGAATGTCAACTGTCATACGGATAACTCCGCCACGCTAACCAACTACAGACCGACACTACCAACAGCTAAATAATTAGATACAAAGAAGTCAGAAAACCAACGGGCATATGCAGGCCTACAACCAACAAACAAAACTAAAGCAAAAGCAACAAAATATATATAGGGTGCCATTTGCATATAAATAAAAAGCAATTTTCCCAACAAAAAAAAGTATGGCCTTGAAGACCTTTAATATATTATTATATTGAATATAACCAAGTTTCAAGCCCTCTATAAAAGCCTTTGTCACATCAACACAGAGGTTTTGCACGAAGAACTAAACAAACTAGTAGATCCAAACAAATATGTAAATAATTCTAGCTAAGCTGGTGAAAAATAAAACGCGAAGCAAAGGCTTGAGAGTATAGACAACCTAGTGGCTACACTAAATCCTACGCCTAGACTGTTATAAAAAACAAAAGATTGTTCGCAGCTTTATGGAACTAGTGCAACATATATTATCAAGCTTATTGGTATCTTCGGTATAAAATCAGCCTGTTGTGAGAATGAGGCTGAAAATGTCTCCGAGCCCAAGGATGGACGCCTAGGTGGTTGGCAAACAAAGAGACCATACTCACCCTTCAAAAAGACGGAAGCCTTAGCTTTGGTTTTCTGTCTTTACACTCAAATACTCATCGTCATAGACGTCCTCTGGCTTGACACCCGCTCCTCCACGGTATCTTATCTCATTTACTGTTGTCTGCGACGACATCTTGAACCCAGGTTCCCTATCATCTAACCAACGAGCAAGCCGTAAATGGCCAAATCAACAGTTGTGCTAGTTACCGCCGCTGGCAGAGTCATACTTGTTTCTGCTTCACTTTTCGATACACTGCACTAACCCATGAGCGGATAGGGTATCGGGCGCTTCTTGGCCGAAGCCTTCCTGTCGCGACCTAACCACATCGTAGTTGGTAGTATTCGCGATGAGTCTGGTGCCACCGCGCAGGAGCTCAAGGCCTTCAGGCCGGCTGAGGGAAGCCGTCTGAGCTTGAGAAGTCGAAAGCGCCCAAATGGGTAGCAATCACCAGTGCCGTTGGCTCTATCAGCAACATGGGTAACTTTGGGTCCCACGTCGCCCCTGCATATGGCATTGAGAAGGCCGGGTTCAATTGGATTACCATGTACGTACATTTTCTCGACTTGAAAATCCCCATGGAGAAGCCGAAAGCCTCGCCCATATCCCTGAGGACGTACATTATTGACACGTCTACGCTGACAGGGCGACACACTGCGGAAACAAGACTCTGATTGCCTTCGTAGTTCATCCCGCATAGGTTCGCATCCCTTCATTTCGGCCTGAAGCTGACTGAATGCCCAATAGAGCCTGCTTCTTCTTCTTCTTCTTCTTCTTCTTTTTTTTTTTTTTGACTTTGAGAACTTGATACTGACTTTGATGTTCACAGTGGGACTACCTGAAGCCCCCAACACTAAACAGCAGAGTTCCGACGGCATCCTCAAACTGGTAAGCCCACTTCGTGCGCAGTCTATTCCTTTGTACCCTTGGCGACTGACGATGGTTAGATTGACAACGCGACACGCGCCGAGACCTCCGGAAAGTTCTTTGATGTTATCAGCGGAGTTGAGATTCTCACGAAGTTTGCCTAGAGACCTTAGTTTAATACCTACGCACCAGTCAACTACTAGGGTCCTAGTAGCCTTCTGAAATCAACTACTCTTCTGCGCCTAGAAGTAACTTTACATACAAATCACCTTACGAGATACCTTGGCTACTGGCCCAGGACTTTTCCACTGGAATTATAAGGCTTAGTAAACTAAAACCAGGTAGGTAAGCTATCTGCTACAACAGACATATAGCCATACCTCAGACTGCTACATCGAACAATACGAACCTACCAAGTAGGTACGTACTTAAACCATACCTACAGTTGACCTAGATGCGTTGCGTACGCTTAGGCCACAGCTAAGTCTGACTGTATTAACGGTATCTGCCCAGCGTTGTAATGTTGGTCCTTTTCGTCTATGCAGACAGAACCAACCCAAGCTGTTATAGCGCCAAAAAGATTTCGAATGGAACGCAGGGCTTGGTAACAGTTTAGAGTGATGTTTAGTTTGACTTGATTAGGTCGGATTGTCAATTTGGGGCTCGGAATTATTTCAGACCACCACACATATGATAACGTAGTGAATAGTGGTTGATCCTCAAGTCTGGCAACATAGAGTTCCCCGGTCAGAGGTAGATCAGTCTCTTCGCCAGGGCAGCATCGAGACGGAGAAGCCGAATTGAGCCTGACGAGGATAAGAGAGCATATTTAGCATACAATTGCTCACTCGCCAGTTTGAAACCCGGTGCCAAAGGTTGTTCCACCAGTGGCTGAAGTCTTATGGTGTCAACAACAAATTTCTCTGATGATGTATGAGCCGTCAGCGGATAGATGAATAGGGAATAAACGAGACCCGGCCCGAACCGTAGACGAATATAAATCTCGGCCTATGGTCTGCTTCAGTATCCGCCTTATTATATGCTTTTGGTAAAAGAGAAGAAAGACCGGTCACTGCTTGCACACAAGGTTTTGGCCCGTGAGGAGAAACTTATCCATACCTACCTATCCAGCCTTACAGGGTAACTTTAACAAGAAAGGGGTGGCTTAGGTCGGCATTTATCAAGATTTCACCTCGGCCCCTTCATCACCAATCAACATCACTTTTTGCATGCAAATGGGAGCATATCATGAACAGGAGGGTAGGCTCCCAGAAGGAGGCTGTACAGGGCTGTGCTACGCATAAGCAGGCCGGACGAAAAGAGACTCATACCGAAGACGCCGGAAAAAGTGACGACAGGCTTCTCGCTTACCATTGCGCCGCGCAAACAGCCCATCACGGCTGCAAGTAGTACTAGTGGTTGCTGCTTGCTTTGCAAGGTATTACAGGCATTCGGAACGGAATTTCATATGGTCCATGAACGTGCGATGCGTTAGAACAAAGATGAATTGGATGGCCCGCGGGGCTGGCTATTCAACTATCCAGATCGTGTACAGGTCCGTACAGCTATTCACTTACACTCCAGCCCGTTGTAAACACCCCTCCACCCACGTTAAAAAGTCTGTTTCCATCCACTTTGCCAGAATACGTAGGACCGCAAGCAGGCGATAGGCCTCGTCGAGACTATCCGTCGACCCAATACTAATCCGGCCGCAGACGTCGTAGTGGGAACCCTCGTCAAATGCAAAGTAGAGCTCCCAGGATCCGGCCTCGATGAGTAGGATGGGGAGGACGGGGGGTAATACCTTATCGTGACCCGTAAGATTGGGAAACTCGGACACGCGCCCGTACCATGACGCCAGCCACATGCCGAGCTGTGCTTTGGCCTCGGTGGCTTTCTGCGTATTGACCTTGGTTTCGATGAAGATCCCCGACGGCATGTGGCATAAAGGACTATAGGACGACTGGTTAAAACTGGAGTAATCAAGCTTGTCGACGAAATAAATGACGCGTTCGAGGCTTAGTTTATTGTTGCCTTCGTGGTCTTTATCTCCGTGTCCGAGCGCAAGAGAAGGCTTCAAAACCATAGCGTAGTCAATTAGCTTACTTCCAGCGGGAAGAGAGACATGGCGCGCAGACGTGGGCGGGAGAAAGTCCTTCGCGATATTAGCGCGAGTGACATTTTCAATGCCGACGCTAGGTGTGTGAGAAACCGCCAACTTGAGCATGCGGCTATGGATGCTTTCGTTCCAGCTTGGCTCCGCTCGTGGGACAGTGCTGTAGTCTTTGGTCGTGGCTACGATTGTTTCGAGCGCCTCGAGCTCGGATAGAAGCGATTGAAGGTGTACGAGGGACGAGAGCCTGCTTTCGGCTTGCTGAGCAGGGCCCCACGACAAGTCAGGCATGGTACGCGCTAGGAACCCAGCTCGCCGTGGTTGTGCTTCCGAGGTTGGAGCAGAGCGCGTTTCCGCATAGAGTATGTCGTCCCCATCATCGCCGTCGAGTCCCAGTTCGGGGTCTAGGATGTGGCGAAGCTCCAGGGGCAGATAGCCTTTGCGAAGTACACCTTTAATTGATTTCAGAAGACTCGCCGATCCGCGATCATCCAGTCTGCGGTTGAGTTCAGCGGGGGAGAGGTCCCGCCAGTATACCGGGATGTCCAGCTTCACTAGGTCGTTGGCCTGTTTGATTGGGCTCTGCGAGCGCGCACGGCTCGAGCCTGTTGCCCCTGAGCGTCGGCTTGGATCATCGGTGTTGGATGGTTCGGAAAATGTGGTTGTTGATAATTTGTGGGAGAATAGCGATCGCGATTGGGATTGGGATTGCGATTGCGATTGCGAGTTCGTATTTGTAGAAACGGCGAGGGCGTTCAGAGGCGTGTCGAGCTGATCGTCTTCTTCCTCTGCTGCTGCTGCTGCGGTCACCTTCTTCCTCAGGCTGCGTCGCCGCGGGGGAATTCTCGTGGTTAGGTGTGGGTCGGTCGGGTTGAATGTCTGCAGCTGTTGGTTCTCTCGCGATCGTAGTGGTCTTCTTGACTGGTAACGAGCACGCGACGGCGGCGGCGAGGACGAAGGGGAAGGGAGCAACTCGATAGATGAGGGTGAACTCGAGCAGACGTCGGTCAACCAAGCAAGCACTACAATCGGATCCATATTGATCGTAGGTAGGGTTGGTTGTGACGCTTGTGATAAGGGATGGGCCGGATGTGTAAGTACGGTACTTACTGTGTAGAGTTGATGACATGTGATAACGAGGACTAATCGATATCATTGGCAGAAGCGACGTTGGGGGTTGGCACACCAACAGCCTCCACTTACTGTGACATACCGGTAGTAGGTACAGTAGGACAAGTCGCAGCTAGACTGGATAGGGTTAGTATGAGCTCGCTTAGGGTTCAGTGCCAAGCAATCAAGGACGGCGAGGACGGGTCCACGTCTCGGGAACTTTTGTACACAAACTCCTTACAACTAGACTTTTACAAAAAGACAAAAGATTGTTGCTAGACTTAAAAATGTAGAATAATTGAAAACCGACAAAGGAATTGCATCAGCCGTGAATCGAACACGGGGCCCATCGATGGCAACGATGGATTTTACCACTAAACCACTGATGCAGGAAAATCTGTGCCTCTCAGACTGGGTGATCTTCGTGACCATTTTTAAAACTATATAGCACCATCAGCACCTTTGTCAGTCTGGCAGCCAGACTGACAGCTCTAATTCGATATCACCTCTTACTTTCAACCAGAAACAGCTCGTTTCATCGGCCGAATAAGACGTCAAAAATGATAGGTTTACAACAACCCACAGTTGGGAAATGTAGAGTTTTGGGACGTTGAGATTACTTAGGTACTTAAAGCAGCAGCAGCAGCAGCAGCAGCAGCGCCCTATCGTCGTTTATAAAGCACTTTTAGCTGCTCAACTTTCATGCTACAGAGCACTACAAAGGAGTTGGTTACTGATGAAGCTAGTAAAGCCTTGTGGCATGTGTGATTTGTACACGGCTTGTTTCTCATATTTATACAGTCTGTTCCATAAAGCAAACCCAGATCAACATCATAAGTGCCCAACAATCGCAAGGTAGTTAGTTGATGGTATGTGCATCCAAATGTTAATCAAGTATCTTATGACTACCCACGTAGACAAATGCTTCCGGTAAGTCGTCAGGAGGTGTAAAGGCTGCACCATATTTGTTTTAAAACCCAAGGATAGAATGACGTATTGATGAACGAGATGCGCCGACAGCAAGCATGAACTTTTCTTTTGCACGATTTTTATAACATAGATCGAATGTAACGTGAGTTGTGTTTATATTCTAGGTAATTAGTTACAATCAATCTTCAGAGTGATAAACGGTCACTTACACCATAACTCCTTGAATAATTAGCTCCTGTGTTCATATCTTAAGTTCATAGCCGCTAAATGCTCGACTAGCTCATTGTACCCACTAGTCTCCAGTGACCAAGACGACGGAAATCAGTTTCACTCTAAATTACCAGCCAAGAGGAAAGAGACGGACCAATGTCTATTATCAGATCATAGATCCGTTCTTCCGTAAGAAAATGTCCTAAAGGAAAGCTCTCAGGGTCTTATAAGGGTCCAAATTCCCCCCTGAAGATTTAGCTGCTCGTTATATATGTCATCACTACGTCATGAAAAGCGATGCCACTACTAGAGGGAAAACCGGCATGATATTGTAAAAAAAATTCTAAGACGGCTCCATACTACACACCAAACGTCATGGATATCGGCAGATAGTCTCAGATGCATACTTTAGTCATCATAGGTTAACGCCGAACAATATGCCTGAGATTCATCTAGTACGGGATCCAGTGTGGATCAGGGATACGGAAATGTATTGCTATATTAACCTCCAATTCTACGCTCATACCTACCTCCATACTCTAGAAAATCACCTATTGTCCATCCCGTAGCAAAATGGCACCAAATCGTTTACCGGCACCCGACGTTGACCCGTCGCCCTTGGGGCAGCCCCTACACTTCGACTTCGGAGGCAGGACAGCACCCAATCGCTTCTTGAAAGGGGCAATGACAGAGCGCCTGTCATCATGGGATCCGAAAGACCTAAGTAAGCGCGGAATTCCATCCCAGGAACTCATCAACGTATATCGGCGCTGGGGCGAGGGCGGCCTAGGCCTGATATTGACCGGAAACATTATGTTATACGCGGACCAGCTAGAAGCGCCCGGCAACCCGATCATACCGCAAGACGCGCCGTTTGAAGGAGAGCGGTTCGAGAGATTCAAGGAACTAGGTGCACAAGCTAAGGCGCATGGGAGCCTGATCGTTGGCCAGCTGTCTCACCCCGGTCGGCAAGTTCCCGAGCAAGTCCAGCCGCACCCGGTCTCAGCCAGTGATGTTCAGCTGGAAGGAACGGTGATGGGGATGAACTTTGCTAAGCCGCGGGCCCTGGAGAAGAGCGAGATCAAGGATATTGTTGGGAGCTTTGCTCATGCTGCTGAGTTTCTGCACAAGGCTGGATATGACGGGGTTCAGCTTCACGGCGCACAGTGAGTAAACAGACGCTCAGTTCAACCAACCACATATATCATCAATCAAACTAACAAACACGCAGCGGATATCTGCTCGCACAATTCCTCTCACAAACAACAAACAAAAGAACAGACGAATACGGCGGCTCACTCCTCAACCGCGCCCGCATCATCTTTGAGATAGTAGACGAGATCCGCGCACGCGTAAAGGACGAGTCCTTCATAATCGGCATCAAGCTCAACAGCGTAGAATTCCAAAACGGCGGGTTCACGCCCGAAGAGTGCCGGGACCTCTGCGTCGAGTTGGAGCAGCACCGGATGGACTTTGTCGAGCTCTCGGGCGGGACGTATCAGGCGCTCGGCTTCGAGCACAAGCGGGACAGCACCAAGAAGCGCGAGGCCTTCTTTATTGAATTCGCCGAGATGATCGTCCCACAGCTGAAGAAGACGAAGGTGTATGTCACTGGCGGGCTCCGGACTGCGGCTGCTATGGTTGAGGCTCTGAAGACTGTGCATGGCATTGGTCTCGCCCGTCCGGTTACGCATGAGTTTGATTTTGCTAAGAAGTTACTTGAGGGGAAGGCCAAGAGTGCCATTGACTATGGGATCGATGAGCAGAACTTTGGGATTACTAATGTGGCTGCGGGCACTCAGTAAGTCCTCTTCCCATTCTTTTACCTTGCCGGTACCATTTATCATATCGAGTGTAACTGACATTTGGATTCCGCACTAGGATGCGATTAGTTGGCAAAGGCAAGGAGCCTCTGGACCTAGGCAGACCAGAGCATAAGGAAGCCTTCGAGAAGGCATTGGAAAAGTTTCAGAAAGACATGGCGGATAATGCAGATGGGTCTAAATATGGGTACATGGATATCGATGGCGTCAAGCTCGAACCGTACGGAACGCCATATGCCGCAGCGTCTAATTAAGTAAAGAGCATAACTTTAGACTTTATAAACCTAGATTTACTTGGTAGACATAATAATTGTTGATATTTTTATTTTTATTTTTTCCTTTTTTTCCTTGCTTTTATACTAAACATTTAGTTGCAAGTAGTATCACATTCCTCTATGACGATTGCAAAGGCTATGTTATAAGCCTACCACTTTGGGTTAGTATCTTTTAGGCTGTGACGGACCGACATTGAACCGACAAGACCCCATAACAGCCCCTCCAGCAAGCGCAGAAAACCCTTCACGGTTAGTGGCAGGGTGGGCAGCGCCTTTAAATACGCATTCTAGTCTGAATTTCTAGAGCTTTCGGCGGCATCAACTCTTGGAGCTTCAAAAGCGTCAGTTGGCATGTGAGCCCCCCATGCCGACCATTTTCTCTCCTCTACTACTACTACTGCTACCTGCCTACCACGCTCACCGGATGATAACCGAGTAGCTACACCGTCCCACCTCGTCCCGTCCATCTGTCATTTGTTGTTGCATTGGTATGTTTGTCTTCTTTTCTGCCTGTCTGTTTGTTTTTATTGTTTTGTGCATTTCTCGATCCGTTTATCTAGGCCTCCCTTTGAGGGAGGCTTTACTACCCTTTCCCCTTCCCCTTCCCCTTCCCCTTCCCCGTTCCCATACGGCAAGCAGCAGCGTTTTTTCCATGATGATCACACCAGCTGGCACCAGTCATAGAGCGACTTGTACTCCCTTTCCTTGATGACCAATATGCTGAGGTCCTTCGAGGCCGATATCTGACTCTAAACGCTTGTTTCTGCTCTGCTTATCCCGTCTCCTCCACGCCCATCTCACACTTCGTGATCCCATTCTACGATTGCTGACACGAACACACGCTCTACAGCATCCTCCGCGAACAACTCGTTGCCGAATATTGCTCCGCTCCTGTCAACTTGCGTCACCATGGCCCTCCACAACCCCAATAATTGGCACTGGGTTAGCAAGAATACCTCGCAGTGGGCGCAGGATTGGTTTCAGGAGAATCTGACCCAGCTCCAAGCGGAAGATGGGGAGGTCACAGCCAAGATCAGCAAGGTGCTCAGCATGGACGGCGACGTGGACGTGAGTCAACGAAAGGGAAAGGTCATCACTATCTACGATGTGAAGCTGGTGCTTGAATATTCGGGTATGCTCTAGACACATACAACAACATATATCCTCCAGATCCCGGTGTCTGACTAGTCCTAGGATCGGCACCCGAGGCAGACGAGGTATCGGGAACCATCACCATACCCGAAGTTGCCCATGACACCGCCGAAGACGAGTTCGTCGTATGCATTTTCTCCTCCTATCAACAATGACGTCAGTACCTGTCGTATTAACAACACCGCAGTTTGATATCGACATCCACTCCGAGTCCAAAGAGAAGCAGCCTGTGAAGGACTTGATTCGCTCTAAACTCGTATCGCAACTGCGAACGGAGCTGTTGAAGGTTGGACCAGCAATGATTGAGGCGCATGGCAAAGACATCCAGCACTCTGCTGGCTCCAACCCGTCGAGCGGGTTTTCTACACCCAAACTCCACGCGCCCACGGGCACGACCCCGAGATCCGAACCCGTGTCCAGCACACAGAAGAACTCAGGTAGCACCGTCAACACTACGAGCTTGTCTGAACAGGAGGAATTCAGGACGACCGCCGCAGAGTTGTACCAGACCTTCACCGACCCGCAAAGACTGGCCGCCTTTACCCGCGCCGCGCCGAAGAGATTCGACGGCGCCAAGGTCGGTGGTGCGTGGGAGTTGTTCGATGGAAACGTCGCTGGTGAATACAAGGAGCTGCAGGAGCCCACCAAGCTCGTCCAGACTTGGCGGCTGAAGCAGTGGCCCGCTGGTCACTATTCACAGCAGACCATCAACTTTGACCAGAACGACGTCGATGGCGTGACAGTCATGCGCGTTGAATGGAGTGGTGTTCCCATTGGACAGGAGGAAGTCACCAAACGCAACTGGGATGAGTATTACGTCAAATCTATCAAGAGGACTTTTGGGTAAGTCGCGATGTATCTGTCATAACATTTGCAAGTCTTTCGTTGCTGACGTGGTTTTAGATTTGGCACTATCCTGTAGACACATCATCGTTAGGGGATGTTTCGGCGTTATCAGGTTTACTGGTGCACTGGCCAAGGTCATCTGGAAATCGTTTCAGGGGCGTTGAGTTTTCAGATAAACTTCTAGAGGTAAACAAAAAATAAATGCGGCTCTGCATTCATGTTACCATAGCGAACTACAATATAGTAAAAACCTTCGATTGGACAAAATGATGTTGATGCGAAGATGTGCTTTGAAGATATTGCCTGACTATGAATTTTAAATCATATTTCGCTGAGTTGTAGGGCTGTTTTAGTATTGTAATGGACTTATTCAAAACTGGCGAAGATGTTTAGAATGACGTATTTTGAACCATGTTGGCTCCGCGCACTTTGATAAATCACGAGCTCAGCCCAATCGTAACAAGCATATACCGTAAAATGCGTGATTCAATAATGACAAGCAGCGTCCAGATCACTCACTCCTCTCGTCAAGCAACAGCATCCTTTCCCCCGACTACCTTCCCTTATCACTTCGCCCATTCGCAAACCCAATCAGTCAGCTGATTTATCGGTCTGATCTGGTTAGTCGGTTCGCTCGCTTTTCACGCCTGATGCGCGTCCTCGCGGATACCGACCACCTCCCCGTCCCTCGTGACCTCGAGCTTGACCTTGCGCGTGCTGTACTTGCGCGGGTTCGGCGCCTCGAAGATGTCCGCCAGCTCCTCGAGCGTCTTGCCCGCCGTCTCGACGAAGAAGAAGTAGATTAGGATTATCTCTACTACGATCCAGCCTATGTATACGATCTGGAGATTACGTGTTAGCTATGCGGTGCGGGGAATTTGCGGTTCTGGGGTCTTAGGGTGAGGGGAGGCGCAGATATTGGGATTTCGGGATTGGTTTATCACGTACTGCGGCAGTGTTAGTCTGGATTTCCGATGATAAGGATAGGTAGGGGATGGGGGGGATGAGAGAGGAGGAAGCAAGCTGGCGAACGAACCGTATAATCTCCACTGGATCACTTTAATGCCAACGCTAATGCCGTACGTGTTGACAATAATAGCAATATTAAGAAACAGGTAATTCAATCCCGATCCTTTTGCTCGCGTTCGATTGACCAGACACTCGACGGCGTACAGCGTCTGCAGCGGCGTGAAGCCCCATGCGAAGCAGATGCCGAAGAGATAGATCGAAACGATCGTCCCGTAAGAGAGGGAGGGGTGGTTGGCTGTCTGTGCCGTGAATGCTGTTAGGAGGATGTAGAAGACGCAGGACCCGATTAGACCCCATAGCATCATGGGTCGACGCCCCAGTTTGTCGAGACATGTCGCGCCGTATACGGCTGCTATGAGCGAGAAGATTGGGTTGATGGCGTTTATTAGCAGTTGCGTATTGGTGCTGGTGATTCCGGCTGCTTCGATCATCTCCGGCTTTGGGCCGTGTTAGATAGGTTGTGTAGGATCAACATTTGATTGGGGGGGATAATAGAGATCATCTTACCAGAAAGTAAGAGACGACGTTGTTGCCGCCTTTGATTGACATCGTGATCAGTAAGAGTCAGGCTTCTTATGTGAAACGACGCCAGACTTACTCCATTGCCCACTGAATAGATCCCCCGTTAGTATTTACTGCATCGAAAAGGGAACGTGGGTTTACTCACAAGAAAGACATGCCAATGACCATGGCCAGTCGATAGCGAGCAGCCCTCGTGTTGACTAATTCACGGAAGTCCCACCAAGGATTCTCATTCTGGCTCGCATGGTACTCCTGAAGGACCTCATGGTATTGAAGCTGAGCTAGCGGGGAGTTAGGATCTCCCTCGCCGTGATACTTGGCGAAAATAGCGAGTGCCTCTTCTGCTCTGCTCTACATTAATCTCATAGTTCACACCTGTTTTTCATCTGAAACTACATTATGTTGACTCACCTGTCATGATGAATCAACCACCTCGGGCTCTCCGGGAAGAACATAATGAACACAAGTACGACGGTTGGGAGAGCAGCCTGAACAACAGTAGGGGTTCTCCACGCCCAAGAGTTGTTGATGTGTCTGAGATATGTCAGTTGACGTACTGTTTGACAGAGGCTGAGAGAGATTTACAAGTTCGTCCCGTATGTCGTCCAACCTGCTAGGATATTTCCAACCCACCAGAAGTTATTGTACCTATGAATGACTCAGCAAGCAGCTATCAGAGTGTGCTTTAGCTGTACAAAGCTTACATTCCTGCCATGGTCCCTCGATACGCGGGATGTGCTAATTCGACTATATACGCAGGTCCTGCTGCGGAAGCGATGGATGCTCCGAATCCGAGGATGAATCTACCGCCAATGAATTGCCCCAGCTGGTTGGAGGATCCCCTATTTAGCGTACAAAGGTTAGAGATGTGTGTGTATAAGAAGAGCTTGGCTTGTACTAAGAGATTATGAGATGTGTGACAGTACAAGTAAAGTTAGAAAGTGGCGCGACTTCAAGAATGCGTACTGAATAGCAGTTCCAATTAGAACGATGAAGCAACCAATAAATATACACCATCGACGACCCCAACCATCAGCAAGCAAACCGCAGACTACGTAAACGAATTAGAGTTGCGCAGGATGATCATTGACACCTCGGACCACCACGTACATGGAAAGCTGGCGATCTAGTGGAAGGTCAGCACGAGGTTTTACCGGGTATAACAATTGACGAACCTGTCCTAGCTGATAGATAATAAAGACGATACCGGTAGTCGAGCCCGCGCCATCCAACCCAAAGGTCTCCTGATAAGTCTCCATGGCGTTGATGGCGCCCATCAGGGAGCTGTCGAAGCCGTTCATGGTCGAGACGAGGTAGCCGATGCCCATGATGACGTACAGTCGAAGCATGTTCGGCGAGAGGAGCTTGGGCTTCTGCTGGGCGACGGCAGCCTCGAGTGCCGCCGAGGCCGTGTTGATCTCACGAGTCTCTGCATAGAGTTTCTCGTCGGCCACCGAGTCGGTGGGTTTAAGGTCGTTGTCCATGATGGTCACTTTGGTTCCCAAATTGTGTTTCACATTGGCGATGGCCTTGAAGGTATGATAAGTATCCCAAGGAATTCAAACTAGTGATAACTATCCCCAAATAGATCTATAGGATAGGATGGGGGGCATGGTGCGAAGACTCTGGAAGGCTACACGAGGGGCCTCGTGCTTATAACATGCTCGGTCAATAGCACACCGACAGTGTCTCCTTCATCATCCTATTGGGTAGCAACAACATCAAAGACATGCCACCTTGGTTCGGAAGGACTTCTGATAGCACAACGGCGGCAAAGCTATAATGGGGATAGTACAGGCCACCGATGGACTGGACCATGTAACTTGAAGTGCGGAGATGGCTTGGGGAAGTCTGGGCATGCGTGCCCTGGCAAGGAAGTTGAACAAGGGGTCCGGCCATTGGGTCTTGAGAGTATCGTTCGAGTTCCTTGGTTCTCGGCCCTCTTTCATGTAGGGTAGTATTGGCCTATATAAGGAATAGCTGTAGTCCTACCAACCAACATGGAATCAACCCCTCACTTGAAGATGAGTGTAAGTGAAAAGCGCGTACGTAAGTGGCGGGGTAGAGGTTCGCATGCACAAAGAAGTGCTGCTAATGCACTATCAAGAGATATATGGCCTCGCAACCCTGGATCTGGGACAAAACTTTGCTATGTATTGTGGTATTATTACGAGCCTAGGTAATCAGAAAATAAGTCGTTTACAATGTATATGTCTGTTGAAGGCAGTGCTAGTCCCACCAACCATACTACTACTGATAAACTATACGAAAAAGTTGATTGTATTCGCTTTACAGTCCTTATTTACAAATCGGTTATAGATCTCAGGACTCGGCAGAAAGAAACAATGATCCGACCTATTCGCGATTTTTCTAATGCCGTCCAAAAGTCCCTCGGTGTTATGTCTACTACAGTAGGTGAATACAGTAGATGCCCACTGGTAAATAGCGGTAAATGTACAGGGTGAGTTGAGATGCTGTACAGGCGAGCCAACCAGAGTCGATTTCACCAACCCCGGATCTAGTGATATAAGCTAATCCGTATAGGGACTAGATCAAGATTCGGCTCCAGCTAACTGTCCAGCTACATACAGTCCTGCTTGGTATCGTCACTCTCTCCACATTTCAGAGTAACCAGGCAACGCTGCGTATTTATCTATTCAGTAATGATCATCTTAACGACACATCATACGTCGTGTTTAGAATTCTGATGAGAACAACTTGATAGCTTTGTTTTTCAAAGGGGAACTGCTTGCTCATTCTTGAGATTTAGCTTTCACCATCATTTAGCTTTATTTATGTGTCCTTAATAACCATCATTTTCTGGGTGCTCTTCGCTCAACCTCCCGCTAATATTTCCGACGATCTCACCATTTTCGAGCCTGTTTGTTCAGTACACCTCAAGCTCGTCTTGTATTAGTATTTATCTATCATTGGGAATTCACCATGTCCTCAGGTCCGAAGCAGTATACATCTCGCACGAAAAGTACAAGAGAGATTCGCGAGCGTGATCGTTTGCACGTCGACTTGGAGCTGACTAGCCCCAGTCTAGCCGCTGACGCATCAAGCCATTCGGAACAGGCCATCTCGGAAATCAAGCCGGATCATCTCCCCGATTGGAGCAATCTCAAGGTTATCCATCGAAACACATTACCACCCCGTAGCCATTTCAACTTATACGATACCGAAGAGGATGCCCTTGAGGGTGATGTCAAAAACAAGTCTCGCGCGGCCTTGTTATCTGGCACGTGGGGATTCCACCTCGCTACAAGCCCCTTTAAAGGGCCTCGCGATTTCTACAAGACTGGTTTCGATCATAGCGAATGGAAATTGATCGACGTCCCCGGCATGTGGCAGCTGCAGGGCTTTGGGAAAGGTCCTCAATATACCAACGTAAACTATCCTTTCCCTGTGAACCCGCCACACGTTCCCTATGATGATAACGAATGTGGCCGTTACGTCCTGCACTTCGAAGTGCCCGACCGCTTAAAAGATGGCAGCATATGGCGGCTTCGCTTCGAAGGCGTCGATGCTGCTTTCAAGGTGTGGGTAAACGGTCGAGAAGTGGGTTACTCACAGGGTTCGCGGAATCCTAGCGAATTCGACGTTTCGGAATTTCTCGAGATTAACGACGAGAATATTCTATGTGTAGAGGTATATCAGCGGTGCGATGGCAGCTACATTGAGGACCAAGTCAGTATCTAGCTCACCCTAGCCGCAATCGCACTAATCTTGTTATGTACCAGGACCAATGGTGGCTGAGTGGGATATTTAGAGATGTTTGGCTTCACTCGTTTCCTTCATCTCACTTTGAAGACTTCCATATCAAAACCCTTCTAGATGATGATTATGTAGACGCAGACTTAGTCGTCGATATCAAAGTGAACCAACCGGGCGAAACAGTGTCAATGAGACTTGTCGATGTCGACGGCGAACTTATCACCAGCCAAGAACAACATCTAGAAACAAATAGCGGAGAATTCAGGCATCGCATGAGTAACCCGCAAAAATGGACTGCAGAAACGCCGTACCTGTATACACTTATCCTCCGGGTTAAAGATACCTATGTTACTCAAAAAGTTGGGTTTCGCCGGTCGGAGCTTATCAACGGCGTGTTCTGCGTTAACGGGAGCCCTATCAAGATACGTGGCGTCAATCGACACGAGCACACTGCAGAATCCGGCAGAACTGTTCCCTACAGGGCTTTGTTACAGGATTTTGCCATCATGAGGAGTTTTGGCATCAATGCAATTCGAACCTGTCATTACATCAATGATCCTGTATTCTATGATCTGGCTGATATCCTAGGATTTTGGATCCTTGATGAGGCAGACTTGGAGTGCCACGGTTTCGGAGAAGTGGGTGGCGACCCTGCGAGCTATCTTTCGGACAATCCTGATTGGCAAGAAGCATACGTGGATCGAGCGCTTCAAATGGTGATGCGTGACAAGAACCACCCCTCCATCATCATGTGGTCTCTTGGTAATGAGGCTTTCTATGGAAGGAACCATCAGGCTATGTACGACGAGATCAAGAAGATCGATGCAACGCGCTTGATCCATTACGAGGGAGACCAAGAAGCTCAAACTGCTGATGTTTTCAGTCGAATGTATACCTCGGTAGACTCTATGACCAAATACGCCGAAGAAGAGAAGTGGGAAAAGCCATTTGTTATGTGTGAGTTTGCTCACGCCATGGGCAATGGGCCGGGTGCGGTTCAAGAATACATCGAGGCCTTCTACAAATACCCGAGGCTTATGGGAGGGTTCGTGTGGGAATGGGCAAACCACGGGCTCAAGACCAAAACAAAAGATGGTCAGACATTTTATGGTTATGGCGGTGATTTCGGCGATGACCCAAATGATTATAACTTTGTCATGGACGGTCTATGCGACTCTCGACATTTACCTGGCCCCGGACTGTCAGAGTATAGTAAAGCTATCGAACCTGTCCAAGTCCTTAGCATCGACGGCAATCAGGTCAAAATCGTCAATCGCTATGACTTTCTCACTCTAGACCACCTGGAGTGCTACTTCGAGATCATCTCTGATAGATACCAATACATTGGGAGAAACGTGCCCATTCCAAAAGATGTCAAGCCGCATACTGAGGCTACTATCACTCTTGGCGGAATCTTGACAACACTAACAGCAGATTTGACGGAAGTGTGGTTACAATTGAACTTTACGGTGCGGCCGGACTCGGAATGGGCTATCCCCAATCGTGTCGTAGCTCGAGGACAACTACAGCTCACTCCTCCCAAATCACTAGTCCAGCTCAAGATGCTGGCTCCGGCACCCACAAACGGCCCAAAGATTGAACGCAAAGACGATTTCATCTACGCCACAATCGCAAACGGGACAACGTTCGGGTTTGACACGAGCACCGGGACATTATCATCTCTAACAAAGACCTCGAACCCAGAACGAAACCTCCTCACGGTCCCCTTCACGCTAGATTTCCACCGCGCACTAACAGACAACGACCGCGGCGGCCCATTCGGTAAGCAATGGCTCGACAGCCGCCTCCACCAGACGCGGAACCACTTCGAGCAGATCCACATCGACGAAACAGACGCTGTCTGCACGATCGAAGTCAAGAGCCGCGTCGCCCCGTCGGTGCTAGCCTGGTCAGTAGACACGACGACAACATACACCATGACCTCATCGCACTGCAGCGTGCGCATCCAGGCGCGGCCTCAAGGGCGTCTGCTACCCGAGACATTCGCGCGCTTCGGGCTGACCTTCGGGCTGCGCGACATCCGCATCGTAGAGTGGTTCGGGCGCGGACCGCAAGAGTCGTACGCCGACAAGAAGCAATCGCAGTTCATGAACACGTGGGGCTGGCAGGCAAACGCCATGTTCTACGAGTACGAGTTCCCGCAGGAGGCCGGGAACAGGACGGATATTCGCTGGGTCGAGCTCCGCGAGGAATGGGGCGACGAGGAACAGGGCCGGTTGCTGCGCGCCCGGTTCGGGGGTCATGAGGGCGCTAGCTTTACCGTCATGCCGTATACCACGAAAGATGTCGATGAGTGCACGCATCCTCATGAGTTGCGTGCGCGGAAGCGGGATGATCACATTGTTCGTCTGGATTGGTTTCATCATGGCTTGGGGACAGGTAGTTGTGGGCCGGCGACGCTGCCTGAGTATCAGCTCAGGACGGATCGCGAGTTTGATGTTGAGCTTCTACTTGATTGATGATCCCAACCAGTTTTATGTGTTTGGCAGCTTTGACCGGGCTTAGTTAGGGTGCAGGACACTCAACTACTCAGCTCAGCAAAACAGCTGAATGAGCGGCCCTTGTGTCTATAGTTGGATTAAAAATTGAGCAAAGCTATCCATCGTAAATGGAAGGATATGATTTTATTAAAATAATTGTAGATCCGCCTAAATCTAGAACTATGGTTCCAATATTGGCCAACTCTGTCAATCATTGACTACAAATACACTCAAAAGCAAATCAAAGTGAACAAGGCGCATTCATCATACTTCGGCCACACATACATGGCCTTCGGTCCTCTATCACGTATATTCCCAACTTCCGACATTGGAACGCGACAAGGCCAAGTTCAGTCCTCCGATCTCAGTGCAACCCGATTGCTTGAAGCGTACCGTCTTCGCAAACAGTGTCAATCCCTTCGTCGACGACTCCGAGGGACAGAGGACGAGACCGCCGTGGCCTTTCCCATCGGAAAAGTCAACCACATCCCGTGCTGCAGGTCCCAGACACGCAGAAACGATCGACTTGTGAAACCAGCCGCCAACTATAGCGTCCGGCGGAATGCTACTTGAGTGGGGGACTGAGTATTTGACCTGTCCATCAGCTTGGACGTAGATTTTCTGGCCCCCGGGTACTTCGACCTGCGCGATTACAAGAACGTCAATGACAGCCATTGAAGGGGAGCAAGTCAAGGTGCTTTTCCAGTCGAGAATAATATAGCAGCAATCCAAAGCGGTAGTGTAGTTCTTTAGAGCTAACAAGGGGATTATGTGGTATTTTGTCGGATAACACGTACCGCCATGGCCTCCATATCCTGGCTCACCAGCGTCCCAACGACCTTCGGACAGCTGGAATTGGGTTTGAGAGGGCAATAAGTAGACGGCCCATCGAGCTGTGTCGTGAAGCCGTTTTCGGCAGCTTGTAGGATTTGACCATCGGCTTTTGTGTTTGGCGCGAATGCGAAGATCTGGAAAGCCTCCGCCGAGATAATGGTAGCCTTCGCGAGACACAATAGGAGGCGCATCTTCAGATGTTCAGGCAGAAGAACCTTCGTCGGGTTGACTGGGGGGTAAAACTTATTTACGAGTGGAACAAAAGAACGTGTGCCCCAGGACTTTAATCGGCAGTTTTGCTGTTTCTGGGCGAATCGTCGACTTGTTGAATCAATGAATGCTATTGTGATGGTCGGAGCTCTCTGTGATCGAGGATGGTGCTTCCTGACTCGAAGAGGACGAGGGGAAGAAGAAGATGAAGGACCACGAGGGGCTCTCTTGAAGACACCAGTCTTCCTCCTTGTTGCGTTCATGATGTCTGTTCCTTCCTATCATTTTCTGGCGCCTACCGTGATAGCCTGTCGTTGTTTCTGAACTCAATCCATTTGGCGCAGTTAGATGTCAGTCGTGGTTGACGTCAATGACCAACTGCCAACAAGACATGGAAGCGACCAGCTCTTTACAATAGGTTTGTCGTCGCTACTTTGAACCGATGATATTGCAATATCCATTCCCAGTCCTTTCCCGCCATCGCTTGGATTTGTCGTATTCGGCTAAGCATTGTGCTATGCCTGACCGATAACCTGATGCTCTTGGGTTCTAAAATGGTATTCGCGCCATAGCGATTCATCGTCGCATCATTCTATGAGAACCCTCAAGTTTGTTCAATGTCAAATAATGGTGCGACTTCTCGCCATCTGCCCCTTTCGCTTGAGATATTCCGAGCCGTCAATTCTCGGACACCTCGGTGATCTCCAAGTCCATCACTTTCAAGCCCGACGACAATAGGTATTAGCAATAAGGGTTGATGGTCATTGGAACACCCATCGGTATGGACTGCTGGAGGCCTGAGCCACGGCAAGAAACGTTCATCTTCGTCTCCCGCCTCCGTTCTGCCAAAATCGCATGCTTGGCAACGCCAAGGCTCGTGCCATTTATATGAGGCCTCGCGCGACCATGGTAAAACAACATCCCTCCAATGACTCTATATTGATTCCCTCCCTGCTCCCCGTCTAATTTCGCGCCAATGCCGTTTCGTACTTTCTGCTAGATGCCGGCATGATTCGTTCGTGGTGCAACCCTCCACATATACTGACAGGATGCCCGGGCCCCTAGTGCGGCTTGGCAGAATCAGGTACATTAGCACGGGAGGAACACGTTTGTTCTTTCTCCTACTGAGTTGATGATGAGCTGATCGAGACATGATCCTGGGAGAGTCTTGCGCGGCTTGATTCATTGAAACAAGTGCTTGGCATTACAGTAGGCTTGGCTGTGCAACGAGAGATCTACTAGCTTCGCTGTATAACGTGGGCAGAAACCTGGGGTTGTAGATACGTTGCCGAGAATGGAGGAACCCGAATTCGAAATATAAGCCACTAACATGGCAAGGCCAGGGAGCCTTAAACAGCAAGAGAGAGCGTCGATCGCTTGATGAATGCTTGTTCCCAGAGTGTCATTGCAAAGCCAAGAGACTAACCTCCAAAGCAAAGGAACTCCCAAAAGGTATTGTTAAAACCCAGTCAGTCCTCTTGGCGTACGGATCAACTGGAGTTAAGGCGTGCTCTCAACCTTCAAGTCGCAATATTAGCAATATCTGTTAGGTAATCTATAGAATATGCTTGTGATATTCCCTTTGGAGTACTCTGAGAGTCGAATGCTACAGCTGATTCGAGGATAATTGTTTGTTTCCATTTCCAATATCGCGTGCTGTAGAAACAGTTTAAACTCCGGAGTCAAAAAGGATCATATTATAAACCTCACGCCACGATGCATATAAAGGCACCAGTGTCGTCCAGAATGAAGAGGGAGGAGTAGTCTAATAGGAGACCAACCAGCCTTGCACTTCAGATAGTATCGTGATCTTCAGCTTATATCCAGATTCTGGTCTCTTCATACAACATGAGGTTTACTTCATCTGCTGTCGCCGCCGTGCTGGCAGCTTGTGTGTCTGCTGTTCCCACGCCCACCGCGGACGAGGCCCTCGACGCACGAACCATTGAGAAGAGAGCTTCTATCACTGATGCTGCAAGCGTTGGTTACGCAACGTTGAACGGCGGGTAAGTTCTCCTGTTGACACGGTCAAACATTGACCTACTAACTCTTCGTCAGCACCAAGGGTGGCGCAGGTGGTACTACGACAACCGTCTCAACCCTCGCACAATTCACCGCCGCCGCTGAAGCTGACGATGCGTATGTCATCGTCGTGAAGGGAGCTATCAGCGGGTCTTACCAGACACGAGTGGGATCCAACAAGTCTATCATCGGCGCGTCTGGTGCCAGTAAGTTTTCATTTCCCTGGGCACATGTCGTTAGCGTCAGGGCTGATCATCTCCAGGTCTCACTGGTGTCGGTCTCTACATCAAGGACCAGAGCAACGTCATCGTGCGAAACCTGAAGATCTCCAAGGTCCTCGCCGACAATGGTGATGCCATCGGCATCCAGGCATCGACGAACGTCTGGGTTGACCACGTCGACCTGTCGAGCGACCAGGATCACGACAAGGACTACTACGATGGTCTCCTTGACATAACCCATGCCTCCGACTGGGTTACTGTCTCCAACAGCTACCTCCACGATCACTGGAAGACCTCTCTTATCGGTCACAGCGACAGCAACGGCGATGAGGACACTGGTCATCTCACCGTCACTTACGCTAACACCTGTACGTAACATCAGTCTCATTTTTTCGCCCCGAAATTATTGAAGACACAATGTTCGTTCACAGAACTGTAACCTCTACCTACCTACACTCGCACATATTCTCTCTCGTCGGTGTTAAGCATTAACCTGTACCCCTACAGATTTCGAGAACATCAACAGCCGTGGCCCCTCGATCCGCTTCGGTACCGGCCACATCTTCAACACGTACTACAACAACGTGAACACAGCGATCAACACGCGCTTGGGCGCCCAGGTCCTCGTCGAGAGCACCGTCTTCGAGAACAGTGGTGACGACGCCATCTACTTCGCCGACAGCGACTACACCGGCTATGCCGTGGTGAGGGACGTCGACCTCGGCGGCAGCACGAACTCGGCCCCCACAGGAACTCTCACGAGCGTCCCTTACACCTACTCGCTCCTTGGATCTGGCAACGTCAAGGCATCTATCGTGGCCAGCGCTGGTGCCAATCTCTCTTTCTAGGCAATGCAGTAAGACAAGATGAGCATGAGAGCGTATGGATGTTGGTGGTATGCAGAATGATGAGCGGGGGCGTCGTGGGGACAGCGGGGAGTGATGAAAATCGCTTCTGCAATATATTTCTTAGGGAGGAAGTAGGCGAAAGGATATTATTAAGTAATGCGCTGTCCTTTTAGCATCTACATCCTCGTTGATGGTTGTCGTCCACCGGGCTCCGTCAACTTGCTTGGATATATCATAGCTAATTAAATTGTGAATATTCTTATCACAAAACTTCGGATATAGTTCGTAGAAGTGATATGTAGCAGTTAGCTGAGTCCTCATACAGCACTCATACATGATATATCCACGTGACTGATTATAGTCAAGGTGTTACGGCACGTACCGGGTATGTGGAAACTGTGCATGATGCCAACACAAAGCTGACAAGTGCCAAGCACCTTACTAGGTATGTAATCAATCAGTTAGCTTCATGGGGTAATACCGTGATAGGTAAATCGTATCAGTTAATGTAACGGGGATGATGAGTGTGGGCTAGACATATCAAGTACAAGCCTAAGGTGATGAGGCGGGCTGACTGAGCCCAGCTGACTGACTCAAGTGGCGGGCGGCCTTGTTTTCCCACTTCTCGCAGCTACTTTCGATCACCTGTCTCTCTTCCTAATGGCTTTGGTGTATTCACCATACCAGGGGCGGCTGTGGCTCAGATGGGGCTCTAAGATAGTGCTTGTGACACGCTAATGACAGATATTAGGCACGTACTGTCTGTTGTCTACTTACTGTAGCTTCTGACGGGTGTTATTAGCATCGTGATACAAATCGTGTGTAGCGCGATCGAAGGATTTACGATGCGTACGTCAGCACGTTACGAGACAGGGGTCTTTCTTTCCATCCGCAACTCAACCCGGTAGATAAGCTCATCTGCTCTCTCTTTTGCCTGCCAACAAAAAGCATGAAGCCGAGATGATGTTGTGTCAATATTGCTCATTGGAATTCTTAGAATGTAGGTTCTAACATACCTATAAAGTATATTCTACAAGAAATCAACAAGTGCTAACTACGGAGCATTCTGCCATAGGTAGCCCCTCAAGTGGAGATGCCCCGTTCGCACAGTTGTTTGACGCCGGCACTCAAGCTCGTCACGAGTTTATCGTGGTTGGCCTCGGCTAGATCAGGGAATATGTTTCTCTATCTGCACTTGACGCATCCGAGGCAAGACAGGTTGCAGATAAAGTAGGCAATCCTAGTCACACCACAAGAGCCTGAGATGGAACAAGGTCCCAGGTTCTGCCCAGGCTGTGAAAGCTTATAAGTACACTAACAGGGGAACCAAACTACGCCAAACCAGTCAAGAATGGCGCGTGGCATGGCCCAATCTAGATATGTGCGTCATCCCGGTATGCCTGTGTCCCCCCCACAGCTGACAAGCCTAAGCTGGGGTATGTTGTACACAATGTTATCACCCATTAGAGAAACAAAGGAGGCATTTTATTTCTTTACATAGTCTAGACTTGCTCTGAAATACTGCAAAGCCTAGCCCAGCTGGCGTCAGCTCGGTCACTTCGCCTAAGTACTTTAGATCACGCCCACGATCATGCAGCTGCTCTTAACTTCAACCAACAAGTTCAGAGTTCCATATCAAGACTCTCTTGGCAGGCGTACGTGATACGTGAGGCAAGCCAGTCTATGCCCAACCTGACCTGACCTGTCCTGCAACACCTGAGAACAAACAGCGTTATCTCCATCTCCGGGCCTTGTTGAACAATCGTATCACGGGTGGCACTGCCCTTCTGCTTCGGAATGTCTACGTCGTAGTTGACCACGTGTTCTAGGTGCCATGGAACTATCGTGACATCCGTGTTAGGTGAGTGTATAGGGTGTGACAATATCCCTTTGTGTTGTGATACACACCTGTCATCGGGATGTTCCCTCAGCTCTGTGTATCACACCCAAGCAGAGAACTAAAGGCAGACCTGTGGCAATGGCTGCCTCCCAAGGCTCCAGCCATCAGCTATCCAGTGACCTCGTTCCCTCAGGATCACTAGGTAGATACCCGGGGCCTCCTCTCATATGATATGCCGTATCGTCCTGCAGGAAAAAACAATATATAACAAGCGTTCCCATAAGCGCTTCTCACTTGGCTACATACCGCTATACACTTACTCATATACTACTGAACAGTCATTTATACTGTGATAGACTCATTTATACAACATGGCGCCCCATATGTGCACAGTCGTCCCGCCTTATCTCCTCAACGCCCTTGCCGAGAGCGAGCACAACAGCGAGGAGATCCGCGCGTCCGCTCGCCACTGTCTCAACTTCAGCAAGAGCTACCTCGACAAGCGCCAGCGTGTCTTCGCCGAGCTCGCAGTGCCTCGAGGGGCCCGGGGCGCCGCCGCACCCCACCGCCCTCAAGGTATTGTCCCCGACGTCTTGCTAAAGCACATCGCGGAAAGCGAAGATGTCGACGAGGAAACCCGCTCCAATGCCAAGCGTGATCTCGAGCACATCGTCAACGTCCAAGCCAAGTACCAACAGGCACAGGGTATCGCGGCTGAGCAGAAGACGCTTACTGCGTCTTCGAGGGAGAAGACGGAGACAACGTACCGGGCTGTGTACAATGCCAACAACACGCAGGACGAGAATGACCTTCCAGGCACTGTTGTGCGCGTTGAGGGCCAGAAGGCCGTTGATGACGAGGCTGCGAACCAGGCCTACGACAACGCCGGCAACGTGCTGAAGTTCTACCTTGACATCTTTAACTGGAAGTCCATCGACAATAACAACATGAACGTCATCAGCTCCGTGCACTTTGGGAAGAACTACGAGAACGCCTTCTGGGACCCCGAGATCGCGCAGAGTAAGTCTAGGCTCCTCCTGCTATCTACTAACTACCATTAAACACATTATGAATGTTATAGCCAGCGCTATAATCACATTGAAAACCATCACCGTCATGCTTGAAATAGCCGAACATAACTAATCTGTTGCAGTGGTCTACGGCGACGGCCACGACTTCCTCGGCAACTTCAGCGGCGCCCTGGACGTGATCGGCCACGAGCTCACGCACGCCGTGACAGAGCACACCTCCCCGCTAGATTACTATGGCCAGAGCGGTGCTCTGAACGAGCACATCTCGGACGCTTTCGGTGTCATGGTAAGGCAGCGCGTGCAGAACGAGACAGCCGACGCGGCCGACTGGCTGGTCGGTGAGGAGTGCCTCATGCCCGGCGTCAAGGGCGTCGCCCTCCGCAGCATGAAGGCGCCCGGGACCGCGTACAACGACCCGCGCTTCGGCAAGGACCCCCAGCCGGACAACTTCAAGGACTACGACAAGTACACCTGGGAGGACAATGGAGGCGTGCACCTGTACTCGGGCATCCCCAACAAGGCCTTCTATCTTTCCGCCGTCGCCTTCGGAGGCTACTCGTAAGTCCAACTGCCTTAAGTTGAGATACGAATGCTAACTACAGCGTGATAAAAAAGCTGGGAGAAAGCCGGCAAGATCTGGTGGGCGACACTGCAGAGCGGACAGATACCCCCCAGGGCAACCTTCATCCAGTTCGCTGATGTCACTGTTGATAAAGCCGAAGAGCTATTTGGCGATGACGCGGCGGCTATTGTGCGCAAGGCCTGGAACGAAGTGGGCGTTGTGCGCAAATCACACGCATAGATTTAGAAAGGGGGGACGCCTTTGTTTGGCAAGCATAGATTATGTAGTAAATCCAGGGTGCGATAATACTTAGAAGATATACACACTCTTTATAATCGATTGGTATGAGGTATAAACATTGAAAAAAGTCTTGTGTAAGCCAAGCCTATTTTATACCTGCTTTCTCAACACAACTTAGATACTGTGGGCTACGCTGAAGATATATCAAAGAACAGTAGAATATACACCAGTTAGAGTCGCGAGTACTTCTTGGGAATGCTAATGCCATTCAGTGTTACTATCAGGTACTCGGGTTGCTTATTTCATCCGCCCGTATAACCCGTAGACAGCCATGAGTAAAGTGAAGGGTTATGAGATCCTCAAAGAAGCGATGGGTAAGGACCAACGCATACGCTTCTCTTTTCTCGTTGCAGACGGTTGCTATCCGCCTAGCGGGACCCGTTGCAGAGGTTTCTCTTCGGCAAGGCATTGCCTTATTATCTCCTGGAAACCTGCCGAATAGGTGAGACTGAATCTACTCTTGAATATTCTATCCACTCTGGCCATACGCTAACAACTTGTGCTAGATTCACCTACCATGCCTATCGGCGAGGACATGGACGAGAACACAGATTCGTTTGACTTGTCACCATCATCAAGCTCACTGCCACCGACCTCCGGGGTGACACCGTGTGACGAGGAAATGAGTAACGTCGAAAGCGTACCCGGCTCAATGCAGACCTTGTATGCGCCTCCGCCTACTACTGTCCCTACAGAGTCAAATATCTCCAATCCTTCTTTCTGTTCACAATGCAGACGACAGCTACGATTACTGACAGGGGCAAGACGTTCCTCTAGGAGACTACTTAGCCCTAGCCTGCTCCGAGCAGAACGACAACCTTACCGCAAACAAGCCAAACCGTACGCTGTCGCTGCTGTGCCATGAAGTTATATGATCTGTTTGCTTGAAAATTCGATTATGGCCGGTTGCGACATATGCCCTACCGCAGTACCAGTAAAATAGGGGGTGTTGCAGAAATAGCTACCTATCAGCCACAGTAGCATCATTCTGCGATAAACAGCTACATGCCTACCTCATAATGCTCAATGGAACATGAGCTATACTCATTCTACCGACATCTTGAACTCATGTTGCATACAAATGTTGAAGTTTAGGTACCATGCATGAGGTCAAGGTTGCATTACTATACTCACAGCCGCTCGTCGGGTTGCGCGGTCGGCCTTTGAACCCGTAATTGCACCTATGATGTTACATAAGGCTCCTGTACGAGTGTACTAACTGTTGTTTCTCAGACAAACTGGCCAGCTACCTGGCTAAGCCGTTGGTTTGACGAGGGAGGCGATCGCTCACATTAGTTCGTACATAGGTGCCTCGGTACGTAGGACTCCTGGAGCTGCTTGGTACACTTCAGTATTTCCTACTCGAGCCCGCGAAACACGCCTCGTCATTACCCCTTTTCTGGTCTTCATCCCTAGTCCTCCCGCTACCCGCACCGAGCTTGTATAGGGTTACCAACGTACGTAGAGTGGCAAGATGTCCAAACAAGCCCGCATTGCAGAGCTATCGGCGCGCATAGCTGCTAACACAACCGAGATTAACAACTTCCTGTTCTCGCAAAGGCTGCCTACCCCTTCATTCGACCCAGATGCGCCGCTGAGTCTGTTCCATCCTAATACGGATGACCGCATTCTAGCTGCTCGCAAGGCCGTCATACAGGATACCCTCGAGCTGCATGATCTCATGCTCGGCCCTCGCGAATATCTATTCAGCAGCCAACCCAACCATCACCTCAGCCAGCTGGCCATCGTCCGCTTCGGAGTGAATATGGTTAGGGTTAGTTTCCTCCCACCCTAACTCGGGGCTACCACCTCCCAGTGTAGACCCAGGGGCTCTCCGTACGTCAAGTTGATACAGTGTCAGGGCAATCGTGATCTGCATCTCTGCCATGGCCAGATTCTGCCCAACGCAATTGCCAGGCGCTCGGTATGTTCGACGTCCTAGCCGCCGACCGAGAGCGTGCAGCACGCTTCGCTGCCGGGATGCGCCTGTATGCGGCGCGTCCAGACCTGGACGTTCATTACCTCGTGGATGCATGGCCCTGGGGCGGGGCGGGCTCAAAGATGGCGCCACGGTCATCGACGTGGGAGGCTCTCACGGCGAGGCGGCGATAGTGCTTGCGCGGGCCTTCCCGTCGACGAATCTTGTCGTCCAGGACATCGACAAGCCCACGATCCTCGAGGCAGATTCGCGCAAGCCCGCTGATATCGCCGACCGCGTGCGTTATATGACACACACGACTTCTCCACCGAGCAGCCGATACGCGAAGCTGACGTGTATCTATACCGCGCATGCCTTCACAACTGGTCAGATAAGTATGCCGTTCGAATACTGCGGGCGCTCATCCCGGCGCTGAAGGTGGGTGCGCGAGTCCCGTTGAATGATGTGGTCGTACCCGGACCTAGGGAGATGCCGCCTGGAGCGGCGTCCGATGTACGATCTGGTGATTTAAATATGATGATGCTGCTCAATGCTGCAGACCGCGAGGTTTCTAACTGGGCTCGTCTTTTCGAAAAGGCTAGCCCTGGGTTCCAGTTTAAGGGAGGGAAGCAGCCACCTGGGTCAGGTCTGTGCGATTCTAGAGGCATCGTGGAAAGGGGTTTAAACCAAACTATCCGTGCTGTAACGTAGGGTAGCCTAGACTGATATTCCCTTCGATCCTAACATTTAAATGCAGGTATCTCTCATTGATAAAACGTATAATGTTTTTATCAATAAAATAATTAAAATTAATATAGAACATGTGTATAAAAATGATTTGCTTAAAAATATAAATTCAGCTTAGCTAAAAATTATGTAAGGATTGTAAACACATCAAACATCTCCTACCACCAAAGCTCAACCCCACCGAAAGCATACCTAATCAGTAAACGTCAGTAGACATGGGCAGGCAACATCCTCATTTAAGTTCATACTCCCCAAGAATAATATCCGCAGCCCTCTCAGCAACAGCATAAACAGTAGACTGCAGATTCCCCACCGGCAGCAACGGGACAACACTGGAATCCACAACCCGAAGATTCTGCACCCCGTGGACTCTCAGCGCCGCATCAACCACGCCGCCGATATGCTCCGGCAACATCGCGCATGTGCCTACCGGATGCCACATTGAGATTGTCCGCGCCCTGATATACTTCTTCGCGGCCTCGAGGTCGGCGACATACTCCAGCGTGGCGGCCTCGAGGGGCTGTTTGAGTAGAGTGTTTAGCGGGGTGGATTTGGCGATGGTAGCTATGTACATGACGTGACGGGCGAGGATCTCGCTGTCGAGCGGGTGCGAGAGGTACTTTGGGTCGATCTCCGGCGCGTCGCTGGAGTCGTTCGACACGATGTGCACGGTTCCTCGCGAGAGCGGCTGTGCGAGTATCGTGGCTATGGTGAGGTGATTACCCGGCTGAGGCGGTGTCGGGACACCAGTTTTCGGGTCCGGGGCGATAACATCCAACGCGATGACCGAGAGGTATGCAGCGGATGGTTTAGCATGGTCCAGCAGTGTCTTCTCCGCTATCTCGTAATATAATCGAGTCCTAGCTTTCTCCGAAGCGGCAGGGCGATTCTCCTCAAGTAGCTGAACCAGACGTTCTCTATCGGGACCTTCGAGAGATTCTACAGTGGGAAGATAAGCGTATGTCAAGATGCCACCAGAGGTGAGCACGCCGTCGTGGTTCTGGGCGAAGTCGATCATGGCCTTTTGGAAGGCCTCGGGCTCCTGTCTAGCGAGCGCGTCCAGCGTCTCTATCTCGTCGACTGCTGGAAATGTGAGATCGCAGATGAGATGGTCTTGGAGGTTCTCTCCGACGCCTGGCAGGGCTTTCACCACCTCGATTTTGTTTTTTCTCAGGATATCCGCGTCACCGATTCCAGACAGTTCAAGCAGCTTCGGAGACTGTAAGGCGCCAGCGGAGATAATAATTTCTTTCCGCGCCCTGACTACCTTGGTCTCCCCTTCGTGGCGATATTGGACCTTGACGGCCTTGGGCTGGGACTGCTTGTCGTCGAATATGATCTTGTCGACATGAGCACCTAGAATAACGTGCAGGTTTTTTCTGTCTTGGACAGGGTGATAGTATGCCTTCGCAGCATGGCATCGTTCCCGTGTCACAGGGTCAATGCTCGTCAAATTGCTAAATGCACCAGCCGAAGCTTCAGTCCAAGGGTCCGTCGTCATGCGATACCCCTTTTGCTCGAAAGTCTCTGCCCAGATCTTTCGGACAGGATGAAGTGGACTTCCGGGATACGACAACTGGAGAGGCCCATCGGTGTTGAGATCTTTAGGAGAGTTCTTGTCAATCCCCAATGGCGTCCGAAGCTTCTCCGCCGTTTGAGGCAAAGTAAACGCTTTGGTGTAATAAGGGCCCATGGCATCCCAATCCCACCCCTCGTTGCCCAGCTCAGCCCACGCATCAGGTATGGCTTTAGTCGGAGGAGCGTAGACATGTGCATTTATGACACTGGAACCCCCCAGAGCTTTACCTTGATTCAAGTTGACAGACCTTCCATCGAGGTTCTGCTGGGCGACTGTCCGAAACCCCCAGTCAACTTCGCTCCCCAAAAGAGCGGCATAGAATGCCGGGATCTTGACCCGCGGGTCGTCGCTAGAATCCTGCCCCGCCTCTAGCACAAGCACAGTTTGATTAGCAACCTCAGAGAGTCGGGAAGCAAGTGCAATCCCAGCGGTCCCACCACCGGCAATAACGAAATCAAAAGTCTCTGTTTCCATGTTGCTACCTGTTTGCGGAAGCGACTGATTGAAAAGGGTACTCAGTGGTCTGCGTGCAAGAAAGCAAGAAGCTTTGCTCTACTTAGTAAAGAGGGGGAAGATACGCTTTTCTTTTCTTTTCTTGAAGCTACGAGAGAGACATAAACAAGGGAGGCGGTAAAGAGAGACATAGGAATCACGAGCAGTTGATACGATTGGTCGACGGCTGGTTCTTGCTAGAGGCTTGCAGATGCTGAGCCGAATGATACGACGCTGCAGGGAGACAAGCTACGGGCTACAAGTGCGTTCCCCACTTCAGAATTGGTGGTTTCTTAAAACGGAAGTAGAAACATAGCTTGAGAGGGCAAACAAAGGTGACGTGATAGCTTTGTTAATGGGCACATCCTGATACTGTCAAAGAACGATGTGGCATAAGACACCTTGTATCTTAGACTCAATGCATCCACAATTTCATAGCTAGGTAAGTGCCGAGCCATGCAGCGAAAGCATCAGGTAAACTTGTACGTACGCTTAAATGAGTTTGGAGGTAATATGGTATCAGCCATCTAGGTACATAATCCCATAATTTGAACAAATATGTGTAGCAATGTGATGAACAAATGACAGCCATTTCGAATACCAATTGCCTGTTCCAGCGCTCGAGCTCCTAGTCAACAAAGTTAACTAGACCCCGAAGACTTTCAATTAGCTCTGAATCAAGTTCAGCAACCCAAGCTGGCTCGGCACACTCGGGTGGTTCATGTGCGGGGGCATTTTCCCTGTCACTTTCTAGCTGTCCAGGGTGGCTGACACTAGCAGGGCGGCTATCGCCTTGGGAGAGACGATGGTCCGATAATATTTCCTGTGTCTGATGGGAAACTGAATCCAATATGTCGAGCTCCAGTAGAGGGGAGCTTGACACGGAATGTTTCGGCTCCTGGTGATCACTTGCGATAGGTCCAGATCGTGATTCTTCTAGAGCTGAGGGCAAATCAAATCGATCAGATGCTTTCCGCAACTCGTCAATGGTAGTAAAGCTGAGATTCGGCTCCTAGCCATACTCTATGCTTTCTTTTAAGCTGTCTACTACACCAGGATAAAGAGTCTCGTCGCTCGTCCGGATTATTTGAGGCGATGCAGTTTCACTGAGGCTCGGCTGCTGGATATCCTTCTTGATGTTAAAAACCTCATCCAGATCAGGTAGGTCAGATTTATCATCATATATATCACTAAATGGGTCCTCTTCGCCAGATTGGCGATAACTCTTACTGGGGAGGGAATGCCCCTCACCATTCAAACCACGGTGATTGCTGCGTTCTGAAGGACTCAACTTTGCCTTGTAGCTTTTAGTCAGACGGGGTGACTTAATTCCATCACCTTTCACTGCCTCGTGAAGCTGTAGTAACTTTGGTCGCTGACTTCGAGCTGTGGTGCGAGGCTTTTTCTTTATTCTCGGCGGTGTGGTGTCGTTGTCGCTCACGTCGCATAGGTCAACATATTCGATATTTGAGTCGGAACCAAAGGGCAAATTAAGACGTGCTTGCTTAGCTCTTTGGGGTGTACCGACAACATCTAGCGAATGTTTCTTAGATTTCGAGGTCTTCTGCGGGCGGACACTATGCTCCTGATCAGGAGGCATGGCCTTTGAACCAATGGTCGATGTAGACAGAGTCGAGTTTCCCTTCTTCCCATCTTCTCGGTTTTTACCAGGCTCAACTTTAGGTGGTCGATATTTATCAATTCCTTCCCGGCAACACTTGTGATTGCAGGGCTTCCCAAGCTTCGTTAGTCCTCCATTGTGGCAATGATGATTGCAAATATATTTACCATTGCCCATTCTCACTGGAGTAGGTTCAGATGGCTCAGCCCGCTCATCAGCTTGGAATAGGAGTTCATCGATCAGTGGAAAGTCCTCTTCAATGCCATCCATGTACTCTGGGAACTCTTGGGAAGGTTCCAAGCCCAAAAGTCTCGGCGGTTCTAGAGCTTCCAGCATTGCTTCGTCCGAGATATCTTCGTAGTCTTCGACATATGGGGCACTTGATCTAGACAATGTTGGTTGAGCTTTTTGGCTCAACTTATTTGTAAACACAGATTCTGGAATGTTCGGCTCCAGGGCCTGCGTTACCTGCGTTCCTACAATATTCTCACAGCTAAAGCGACAAAGTATCGCCTGATTTGGTTCTGTGAGAGGAACAGGAAACTTGATGTCAAGCCCGTTTGACTTTTCAAGCTTCTTCATATTTCCACGCCAGAAATACGCAAGGCTTCCGTTTGAGGTCAGAGCGATGAAAGTTAATGCAGGAGCTTTATCTTTCCAGTATGGGGCTGCTCTGGTATTGTGGTGCCCCAGGCACGCTTTGACCGTAACCGAAATAGCTTCATTTGACTCGGAAACTGATGCCCTAGACTCGACTATATGGACTTTCAAGGTGAGGCGTGGAAACTTGTCCAGTACTTTCTGAACATTTCGGCCATACGGGGGGTTTCTGCTAGCGATTCGTTCGATATCAATGATGCTCTGGTCTGCTACACCCAGGACAGTATGGATGCCATGGCTTATCCACTTTCGCACGGCAACTGGTCCAAAGCCGGGGATCTGGGATAGTTGTGCCGGTTTGTCTTCCCAGGCCTGAGCCTCTATTGAACGGTTGAGCTCGAGTGCCGCTTGGGTCCCCAGCCCGTCGCCGTCAAATGCCTTGCAGTCTATCACACAACGTACAAGGCGCTTCAAGCGATCAAACACCATTCTCCGCTCTCTCATCAAATCTTGACGTATGATATTGACATCTTTGTCTGCTGGCAGTTCAACGCCTCCGAGAAAGATTTGTACTATCATGAAAATTTTATGCCAAGTAAGGGTCAGAGTTTCTCGAACTTGATGGAGGATGAGAGGTGATTTGTTTAACTCTCGAAAGATAGCTCTCTCAGTCGGCTTAAACTTGAGGTCTTTGAATTCAATAGCCTTGCAAATGATAGTGAGCTATAATAAGTTAATATGCAGTTACATAATGAGGTTTACGGAGTTGACGCACCATCTCTTCTATCTTAGCAGCTCGAGGAATTGAAAGAAGAAGCTTCATGGTGTCAAACTGAATCATGTATTTCGACATAGCTTGACCATACTCAGTGCACGTGAGTGGTATATGTTCGGTCACCAGTCCATGATCTTGCAAGAGTTTGACCTCATGCTCACACCACTCCTCCATTCGTTCTTCTGCGCCAGCTGCATTGTGTACATGCTGGAGGTTGTATAAAGAAGGCGATTGTTGTAACCTCACACTCAGAAACGTGCCACTGATCCATTTCTTCGCAGTTTGCATGTCTTGGATCGTCCCGAGCCCGATTTCGGAATTGAGATGCTCTAGTAGATTCCGGTGTAGTGTGCTTTCGAGGAGTTCTTCGCCCGAAACGAGTTTCTTATATCGTTGCACATTCGCCAGTCGTGTCATGATGATCGCAATAGCATGACTATCGAATTGTGGCCGGCCAGCGCGTCCCAACATTTGCATGACCTCCAAATCCGAGTACTCCTGAGGGCCATCATCTGTGTAGTGATTGGTTCCCTTCAGGACAACCGTGTGGCAAGGCAAATTTACACCAACAGCTAGAGTAGAGGTGCAGCAAATCAGATGAAGTTCCCCATACAGAAAGCCTTTCTCAATTGCGGATCTGTCATTGACGTCGAGGCCCGCATGGTGAAACGCAACACCATAGCGGACGAGTTCCTGCAAGTCCTGAGACAACACAGCAACGCGGTTTTTGGGTGGTGGCCATGGCCGGTCATCATTTCGACAGGTAGACCACCACTCCGCTAGAGTTCGAGCTGTTCGTTCGCAAGATTTTCGCGTAAAGCAGAACACCATCATGGGTTTTCCCTCGGAATGTTTTGCAATTAGAAGATTCAGCTTTCCATCGAGCATCTTTTCGAAAATGAAGTCATTAGGTGCACCGTCATAGCCGTATACGAACCTCTGTAACTTGACTGGGCGCATCTCTTCTCCAAATACCTCGAATCTTGCGGGCTCGACCTGGTTGTGGTGATCGCGGCCAAGCCATTTAGCAACGTCATTGATGTTCGGAACCGTTGCACTAACAGCCACAAATCGAATGCTGGCGCCAATCGTCTTCATACGAGACACTACAGCCTCAAGGGTTGCACCTCGAGTATCCTTCAGAATGTGTACTTCATCGATAAGCACGAGACGGACTAACTCCAGCAATTTCCTATGATCCTTCCATTTCCTCGTAATCGAATCCCACTTCTCAGGCGTAGTTACAATAATGGATGCGCTGCCGATACGGTGAGCCTCGGCTTGGGAAGTGTCGCCGGTAAGTTCTACACATTGTAAGTTCATATGACTGAACTTCGCCTGCCAATCTCTCGTCTTCTCAGAGCATAAAGATTTGGTTGGAGCTTGATAGACGATTTTGAAATTGCCTTCGCCCTGGCTTGACACAAGCTTGCAGATGGCCAACTCCAAAATCACGGTTTTACCAGAGCCAGTAGGTGCAGAAACGACGACGTTGTCATCGGTACCATAAACTAACGGGAAACATTTTGACTGAACAGCATTAAATAGCTCAAATGGAAATATGGCACGGAACCTGTCAGGTAAAGATTGTCGCGGGTCGACCAGAAGCGTATTGTTTACAATAGGAGGTACAGATGAAGAATGGTCGAGATCAAGATGAAGTTTTTGGTTCCATTTCGGAACAACTTCATGGCGTTTGAATATCTGCTTTTTCCTCTCTTGGCCTATGCGAACCGAGGGACTTGAGTGTCCAGCTCGCGAGGGTGAGCTGCCTGTGAGAGACGAGTTGATTGGGGGGGTTGTCTTTGCTGAAGATATGTCAGCTGCCCGCTTGCCGAATTGTCCAGTTATAAGCCTTACCATTCTGTAACTGGGGTGCAAAAGTTTGTCTCGAATTCTGGTCCAGAATCCCTTCAGATCTCTGTGTGTTGTATCGATCTAGACTCCGCCGGGGGGTCGGGATATATTGTGTTTCCACCTGAGCCAAAGGGTTGCGCGCTAACAACTGATATGGGAATATCGAAGAAGGCTGAGTGCCGTGGTAAGAGGACACGCCGTCAGGCTCCAGAGACTTATCAGTATGGCGGTGAGGGCCGATTTGGAATGGCGATCGGTGCTCAGAGTCTCTAGACATAGATTGTCTGAAGTAATGACTTGCATCCTGCAGTACGCGACGCGGCCCGGGCAGCGAAAGGCGCCCGGGTTCATTAGTACTGCCGCTGCTGAGAAAGCTTCCGTGGCTTGAAGGGGGATATACAGGCTGTGGGTAGCCTAGTATCGTTCGATCTAGAGAGCGGACAAATTCAGGCATCAGGTCAGCTGGCGAAACTAGTTCGATAGATATCACGTAAGCAATAGACCTACCAAAGTCATCGAGGCCCCTATATTCAACTTCGTGATCTGTGGTCAGACCGAGCCTATTGGGGATGCTCTCTTCGTCACGGGAATTGCTGGCGGGCGTGAATGTCTGCGGTAGGGAATATTGGGTATCGGGGAAGAGACTACTGGTATGATCGATGATTCGCTGTATATGCTGGTCATGATCACTACCGGGAGGTCTATAGAGACCAAAGGGACGGTCGCGCCCGTCAGTTGGAGACATGGGTGGCTATGGGGCAGGGTAGGACATTCGGTGGGAGAGGATACTGAAAATGAAACAGATATAATATCAGGCGGTTCCCTGTGGTAGCTAACTAGATATTGACATAGTGAAAACCAGGGAGAACTTCAAAAGATGGGCGGTTGGGATGAGGTGGAAAGAAAAGGGTTGGGGAGGAGGATGAGAAGACGAGACAGAAGAAAAGACGGGGTTGCCAGTTGTGGTGCAGTCGAAGTGCGAAATTTCAAGGTCGTTTCCATCTTTGCTCTTTCTCTCTTTCGCTCCTTCCCTCACCTTGAAATAGGGGGTGCTCCTCCCATCACCAAGAATCCGTGTTGGTGATCACGTGATGACCTCTCGAGGCAGCGCTCGCATGTGGTGAGCATCTATACTGAAGATCAGTATAGGTATAGAGCTGGCCTTGAGATGCTTTCTCGTTTGTTGTCACTTTAACTGAGATTCGAGCCTAGCAGTCGTCTTAGTAGGCCGCAAATATCATGTCAACACCAAGATTGCTTCAGGGACCGGGAATCCGTGGGTTTGATACTGACTAACTCTGGGGGACACAAAAAATAAATATGCCGAGGGTGCGAATATCTTTGTCGAATGTAACAATAGTCTATTTGTTCTTCTTATTGATGTATTCTCTTGCAGATGCATGCTAACTTGGCTTCTCCGCCATGGGCTGTGGATGCAAAACGCCGCGAACACTGTACATATATGTATGCCGAGTTTATCCTGTATTCACTGCGCTGGCGAATCCGTCATAGCTCCGCGTCCTACCAATACGTTGCATTCTAGCGTGCACCAACTCAATGGTCACCGGTAAAGGCCACATCGAATAAACGTAAAGGGTAAGATGTGCCTTGTGGGAGATTCCGTCCCGTTACGCGGCAAAAAGCGGCGCGGCGCTTATACGATATCATCAGTGTCGTGACCATTCGGCACGTCCATCTCGCGTATTCTCATGAACTTCATCTACTCAATTGCCATGTTCATTCATAGCAAATCATCAATCGTCTCGTCCCTTGTCTCTAGCCGAAGACCCGCGACTATGATGGCGCAGCGGCGAAGACGGCCGCGACGTCGAGAGGCCGAGAGCCTTGGTACTATCCAAAGAGTTCGGCACCGTGAGTCTATCCCTCGACTGAGGTGTTTTCAAAGGGTCAATTGTGGTCTTTTCGTAGCTAGCGATGTTAATCGGCGGCGGACGCCCTCGTTTGCGATCTGGACCCGTGTAAAGATACGTAGCGAAAAGGACTAGCCCTGTACCCAGGATGAACTAGATCAAGTTAATACGCGTTGCAAGATGCAGGGAATGCGGATTAGGTCTTACAGTGAAGGTAACCTCGCAAGTGAAGAACAAAACAGTGAACAAAAAGCTGATTATAATGCTTATGCTCGTCGCAAAGTTTTTGGCGATGTTGTCGGCATAGTGAATGCACAGCGAAGCCAGCACGCCACCGAAAGCTTGGAGCAGGATCAAGGTCCAGACGACCCAATTATAACCATCGAAAAAGCCGTGCTTCGCGATCTCCTCGCCATCTTTGAACACGACTCCGACGAGGAAGGCAGGGATAATGGAATAGAAGGATAGTTGGATATTCCGAATCCATACGGACGCGGATGTATGAGGATCCTTGAGCACTTTCTCGAAGAAAACCCCCGTCAGACCCGACAGTGCGGCAACAGAGAGGACGGCGAACAACCCAATTGAGTAATTCATAGCAGGTATGTTGTCCTGGTCTTCATCGATTCCCTCGTATGTAGCTGACCGCTTTACCAGCAGCTCACCGGCGTCAGCCAAAGTCTCCGTACCACGCCGCGTTAGCTCCATGGCTACTTCGGCGATATTGTTAGCGGCCTGGCCCAGTTCATGTACGGACCGAGGGAAGAAGTGGTCTGTCATGTCTTGAATGACGAAAGAGCTATTGTTCTTGGAGCCCGACGAAGGAATCGACACAATTGACACCCCGATCGTCAAAATTATCAGCGAAATCCATTTCCTAGAAGACAGGGGTCTGCCCAAAATTGTCACAGTGAAGAGGGCCGTCGTGAGGATCTACCCAATTTCGGTTAGAATTCGAGAACCAAGATCGCGCGTCACCGATGTCGCATACCTTGAGCTGTAATATAACTTGATAGTGAACTGGATCTAGATTCTCTACAGCTATGTACTGCAAGGTATTCTGCAAAGTATAGAGCATTGCTGGTATGGCAAGTTTCCATCCGTCCCCTTTGAATACGGCATTGTAGATCTGCTGGAATAGAACAGTCGCCGGTGTGGAGGGTGCCAAGGTTCTCGAAACTTCGTAGATGGCAAAGGTCAGAGAGATGGAAAGCTTGAAGAGCTCCGTGAGGAATACGGCGGTGGATGTGAAGTATCGATGATCACCACTCAGGGGCATCGTTCGCGAATAGTGCGCAATCAGTGTGACGGCCGAGTTTTGGAATGTCAACTGGCCAGCGACAAGCGTCAGCGTTGAGAATAAATACGGCGGTAGACTAGGCGTCATTGCGCTCTAGCTACTACATAAAAACGCAGCGGGTCGCAGCGCAACTTCGTCAAGATAGCGTATACGCACCGTTATCAAAGAAACTAGCTTCAAGGGCATGCCCAAGAGCGTTGGGCCCCGTGCTATCTGGGGCAAACCCGTGGGAACATCAAGAAGTGCCATATTGAAGCTTTATTTCGGGGGGTATCGGTAAGAATAGGTTTCCCTGTTTGCGCCTCCAGCGCCTCCTCTCGGTGGGTTTTCCTACTGTCCCACCCCGGTCTGGGGCTTCGTGAATGGAGTAGAATCGGCGTATGGCGTCAGTATAAAAAGTCGGTTCGCCAGCGCGGTCTCAATTGGCCCCTAAGAGCTGTACTAAAGTCGGATACTGCACTGAATCTGTCGCGACATAAACATAAGAATAAGAATTCGTGGGAAGAACAAGCCGCGCAACAAGTGTGTATCTTCAAAGGTAATGCTAGCCATCAAAAATCGGGGCAGACCCGAATATGCGTGTCACCAAGCAGGCGAACCAGAAAAAAAGCTGCATGCAGGTTTCAGTGCGTGGCCCAGCTTCCCCAGTGCAACCAAAACGACAAGGGCCCCGGGCTCTCGAGCAAAAGTGCCCTCGAGTGCCGTCAGCTCCAAAATGCTTCACCACAAGTCGAGGATGCAGCCCCGTCTTGACTTATACCAAGGTATCTGAATTATAGCAAGGGGCTGTTAGTGGTGGTAAACAAATACCTAGACCAAGATACTTGGAGGACTAGTGAATTTTGGTTTGGCCAGAGACGACAGAAAGACAGGGCAAAGTGAAGAAAACGTACTCAACATGGATTTCCAAGATTTTCTCGGATGATGATGGGCAGGTAGGGTCATTGGAGTTTGCTTTGTGGTTTTTGTTCATTCATCAGAGAGTCGGGTGGAAGGTGGAAGGGGGATTTAGCGATGATATCAATGGCGCTGTCACGCTGGGTCCCGCCCTGGCTTCAGGTACGTAATAGATTTCAGGTGTACTGTAGCGTCCGACTGGGTCCCCCCCAAGATCCCACCTCCACGGCACAAGCTCTTGCGCTACCTACCTGCTGTAGGTTAGTGGTAACCCCAACCTCACAAAATAACCTTGGAAATCAGTTTTCTGAATTCTCCCCATAACACAGTACTCACCGGAGGAGGTTCGTTCTTTTCTTACCTCTTTTTCTCTTACCTAGAAATTAGACATCTCTTTTCACCATTATGTTTTAATCCTTTATTATTTTTTGAAAAGACAACATCAGCGCCTTAGGTTCAGCATCCCGTCTACTGCCATGAGTTTAACTTTGTGGTTTACTGCATCATTACGTGGTGCTCAGGCCATTGCCTTGCCCTGTGGGCGGACTCCTTGGTGGTACTCGGTACTGTACCTAAAGTGCCTTGCACTACCATCTTAGGTAGTCTTGTGGGTGGTGCTATTAGTGATTTGATTAGCGTAGATCTTCAAGGCGCATCATCGAGAAGAAGTTGGGGAAGTTACAGTAGTCCATGATGATCTTTATGCGCAGTAAAAGTACCTAGTCCAGATCTCCTATCACTCGAGGTCACGACTTGTCTCTGTGCAGGTCGCCCCTTAGAAGGCGTTGGTATATCCAATCTACCTGGGCAGATCACTTGAATTAGGTACTGCGTCACAGCCCTATCCATTCCATAGATTTAGTAGGTAGACTTGTCGCAGTCACCAGTAGTATTATTATTTAGTTGTTCTTCGCATCATCATCCATCCATCCTTCCTCCTCCAACAAAACGGCGCCGATCAGAGCCAGTATCGTCGTCGCGCCAATCTAAATCTCTAATACACGTGCCCAAAGCCCCAACCAACGAATTCAGCTTTACATGGGGAAATGATGCGGGGGTGGACTAGAACCTCCGGTACCAACTCGACTGTACTCTTCTTCGCTAGCCAGGTCCTGACTGTATCCAGCCAAGCCAGCTTCATCTTCAGCCTGCATTTACAGTAGGTATCTCTAGATGCGTGTGTTGGCCGCATCCAGAGCGACCCGATGCAGGCTGCAACACACCTCCATCCACCAGTGAGTCGTAAAAGGTACCGTCACCGTCTTACGTGCATGTAGACCTACATGTCAACCTCCATCGTGGCAGTCCCCCTTCCCCCGTGCCGCACCAGCCTGCGGATCATCTCTGCCTACCCGTCTGCTGCATGGTTTGATTGCCGGGGCTAAGAGGAGGCGGCAGCGAGCGGGGGGTGTCACTGGGGCGGGCTCATTTACTGGCTTTTTGTGTACTGGCCCAATCAGCCGCGACAACGTGTGAATGGGACAGCAGAAGGAGGATTCCAAAGTATGCGCAGAAGCATCCAGGTAGGTAGATTTCATGGTATGGTGCTCAATCACTGACCGACTTTATTGCGTCGTGAAAGTGTTTCGATTCATCGATAAAATGGATATGTTCTTCAATATGTAATTAACTGCTTCGCAGATATGGTATCGCAAAATCATCGTCTAGTGGATTACATGAAATGTCATGCAAAGTTGCGTAGGTGCTACATGCTTCGGTGTCGCCTACTAGACGAAATCTTCGTACGAGGCGAAGAAGAGAGCTCATGTCGTATAATGCATCATCCATTAACTTATATCATCCCGTCCGTCCAAGAGCTTCTCGAAAATCCATTTTCTCCCATTTCCTGCCCAGTATTAATATAATAATGCCTTTCTTTGCCAGATAAACCAGGTACCGCTCAATGCAATCAATATCTATAGGTACAAAACAAAATTATCACCCGGTGTATTGCGCCGACCGAGTAAATATGAGTAGAAAGAAAAAGTCGGATGCGACACCTCCAAGTTGGGGAGGGGTAAGAACAAATCATCCGTGGCTAAACCGCCGGGTTGTGTAAAGTCTTAATAGTTACATAGTAAAGGTGATTGATAATGGCCAAATGGCTAGGTTGAGTATCGTCGTGGCGAGTATGAATTAGAGGTCAGGAGATTATATATATATGTATATATGCTCTCAGTCGTCGTCGCCCCACCATGGCATTGGGGAATTAGAGTGTCCCACGGCACTCAATCGTACCATGCTCCTTTTATTTTTCATATGGCCGAGTCTACGCTCCGGCGAGTGGCCTTGCTGGGTCGCCCTCGATGGATGGAGGAAGTGCGCAGAAGCAGGATTCTTCAGTTTCGCCGCCGGTTGTCCAGGTCGGGGGGGCAGCGGCCAGGACGGCGGCGGCATTGGGGGCTGCGGAAATTCATCCAGAGCTTCATCGTCCGGATCGTCGGCGTCCACGTCCTCATCCCATTCGGGTTGCGATTCTACTTCGGGAACGTCTTGTAGTCTATGTGCTTTCGAGGGAACGGCAGGAAAACTAGCGGAAATCGAGTCCCTCCGAGACTGGCCACTGTGACCACTGCTGTCCCGCCTAGTACTTGTGCTTCCGCTGCCCTGTCCCCGAGCCGCACCGGATGCGCTGTCACGCCGGGATTGCATGCGACTGGTTCGTCGCTCGTTGACAATGAGATCTTCTCCATCGCTGTCCTCCATATAGTCATCGCTCAAGTCTACGCTCGAGTCGGTCGTGTTGGCGCCATCAATGGGCTGATCAAAGTACGAATGAAGCTGACCGTTCCCAGAGTCGTATGCCGTCAAGGTCGTAGATCCACTTGCTGATGTTGAAGTCCTCTCAGTTACATCGCTGCGACTCGCTGTCGAGGGTATATCCACGTCACGCAGCTCCTTACGCGAACCATTCTGCTGAGCCACTTCACGGAGGTTTTCCCGAGAGCCTGCGATAAAGAGCGAGGAGGCCCTCTGCGGCCAAGGGTTGACCAGAGATCCAGACACACCCCTACTACTGCCTGTGTTTGACTTCTTCGTGTTCCCGAGACTACCGTGGCTGGCGCCGTCTGTTCGGTCCTTTTCATCCTCTTCAGCTTCCGAGATGACAGTCTCACGCATCTTAGCCCTCTTCTGTCGTAGCGCCGCCAAGAGCATCTCTTCTTGCCTCGTGACTGCCATCAAGCGTGCGTTGTGGGCTTCACTAGAGCCATTCGCCAACGCATCCCTTTGAAGCGATTCACGAGACGGGACATAGAACTCCACGCTATTAGGTGATAGGGGCGGAGTAGGCTGGTCCGACGAATGGGAGACATGCGACGTAGCGTTGCTATTCTGCCGCGCGAGAACTTTTTCTAGATGCTGAACACCTTCGGATAGAGAGACCTTGGTGGCAGCTTCGACTGTAGAGGCTAATGGTACAAATGCTACTGTCCTTGCTTCTTGCACTCCGTATCCTGTCTGGTAGGAGGAACTCAACGTATCGATAGTCTCGTTGGACCTCGTCGAGACTCGAGGATCGGGAACTGAGGATGATAATAAATGTCCTGGAGTTAGTGTGCTCATAGAAGATTGGCTAGAGCGTAAAGTGTTGTTCGACGGTGATCGGTTAGTCTGAGTCCGCGGTGCAGACTTAACAGCGAGATGTTCGTCTACTTGGTTGAGTGAGGGCGTGAATCTCCTAGGACTTGTGGTTGCATGCAGGTGATTTAGATTCGGCTGTACTTTACTTGGGTTGGGATGTTGAACCACTTTGTCGTGAGAAGGACTTTCGCGATAGGAACTAGGTATCGGCGGAGTTGGCTCTGTAACCTCGTCGTCTGAAGAGTCTGATAGAGACAATACGCTGTTTTGTAACCGGTCTGACTCGATTAGACTTTTACTTGACGGCGATGCCTTGGACGTCCGTGTATGGCGACTTGATATACTACCGGCATAGTCTTGTCTTGAAGAATACACCTGCAGACCGGCCGACGATTCAGCAATCGAGGCAGTTTTCCGGCTGTCACGGGAGTTATTGCGCGAGTGACCCCAATTCCTATCTTGAGACGGTGGTAATGGTACAGGTATTGGTGCAATGAGACTATGCGTAAAAGTGCTGGCTGGTCTTGGATTGTTGGAGCTACGTTTAGAGTAAGCGTTCAGATGCCCTCGTTCATTCTCCTCCGACAATGGCTCCTCATTTTGGAACGACATCTGTTCATAGTTTTGATAGAGTTGGCGCAGTCCGGTAGGTTCAGTGACGCCCCTGGATCGGGGAGACTCCCGTGTATCTGGTTGCTTCGTGAGCTTTCGTGGTGTTCTCTGGCGCTCTTCTGCTGTAGAACCGGACGGCATCGACGAGCCTGGAGTTCGTGTCATGGAAGATGGTGAGCGCATAACATATGTATTGCCGAGAATGGGTTCGGCGCTCGGAGCGTTTCGACTTCGGTCTCTAAAACCTTTCGGCCGTAAACGTGACAGGTCGAGCTTTGCAGGTTTCTTCTTCTGTTTTGCTGTTTGCGGACCCGCCAAGCTCCCATCTATGTCCAAGAGCTCGGTAACCTTAGTCGGAAGGCCCTTCGCCATAGCCGAGTTCGATGTTTGTTGCGATATCGAAAGGGGCATTTTCGCCGAATCGTAGTGGGTATCAATCGTCGACGAGGATAATCGCCTGCCTCTAGTAGATACATTGGTTATATTATCATGCGACTCATTTGTACCAGTAAATGGTGGACGTCTCGTCGCCACACCTCTCGGAGCGGAGCCATGTGCACTTCGAATCTGTCGCGGAATGATCGCAGACTCCTCTTCCCAGCGTGACCTTCCTCCATTTTCATTTTCGACGCCAACATCAAGCGCGGCTTGGCTCGCACTGCTCTCGGATATTGATATGCTGATACCACCGGTAGAGCCTGTCTCCCAAGTCCGTCCAGGATCGACTGCCAGTCTAGACGAACCGATATTGATTCCGTCTGCTCCTAATACCCTTTGTGCTTTCGACAGGGGACCTGAAACAGAAACCGCTTGCGCCTGTTGCTTTTTGCTAGATCGACCTGGCACAGGAAATTTGAATTTAGACTTTATTCCGCCGCCCATTTTGAATGTTCAGACCGAGTCCCGTGGCATATGCTTCGTGCAAGCTGTATCCTCGTTGTGGCACTCCCCTTCCTACTGTATTAGCGACCCGAATTGAGTTCATCGAGCATCGCCTAAAACGTGTTACAAATTGACCTGTCTAAATGCTTATGCAGATTTCACGTGTCTTAGTGAAGCGCGCCGAATTCAGTATCGAGCCCCCAAGAGGAAATTCCGGCTAGCGAGACTGGCAGGGTTTGTCAGATGAGGTGTAGCAGTTGGTCCTCCCGGAAGATTGCTCAGTTCAGCAGAAATGAACGTCAGTCGCCACGGTCATTGTATGTATAAGCGCGCCGTACTGTTTCGATTCGGAATGTTGTTGTGGCTTCCGTCTTTCGACTCCCTGGTTCGCGCACAAGATCCAAGGTTCTATGACAGCGACTAATGGACCCAGTAAGCTGTCGAGAAGAAATGGTCAGACGCTTCCCGATTATGAGGCCAGCTATCGTCCGTCTTTTGTTGAAGGATCTGCACCCCAGACTTCAGGGGTGGTATACGATGTCGTTTGTCCCGATGGCACAGCCTCCCATTAAACCGACCACCGAGAGTCTCGGGTAGGTTAGACTATCGAGTGTAAGAAATGAAAGAATAAATAGAAAATCTCTTTGGAGGATTGCTAAAAGAACGCGAAGAGTCAAGCGTTCTTCCGCAATATGAAAAATGGGGATCAGATCCGCACCATGCATGCAGAGAAGAAGGGGCTATACTAGCGCGAGTATGATATAATACTGGAAAGTTGCAGGTGAATGTGCAGGTGTCTACCTTTCATTTCAAAATGGCAACGCTTCAAATCCACTTTTGTACATCCTGGATAATCCTAACTGCTTGGTATCGCTAGACCGGATTCTGACCGGGCTAGTAGGCTTTTGCAATTTGACACTGCGATACCAACTGGAGACCACATTCACTAGCAGTCCATTTCGTAACGCTGGTAGCTAGTGTAAGTCCTGCTGGGTATTGCCCTGTCATCCCGGAGGGACAACTAGCAAAATTCGGCCGTGCTAAGGGCATGGTGAAGACGAGAATAGAGAGTCAGGGGACAGGTAGCCCATGACATCCAGACTTCTTGACATAGTATAGTGTATACTATACTAAGTATTGGAGATGGCGTACACCACCTAACCCCTGAGGTTGAGCATGCTAATCCTTGTTGTATGACCCCTTGATAGCTAGGGTACCTAGATCCCAAAGTTAATCGGGGAGCAAACATACGGGCCGAGGATACGGGAATTAGTGTCAGCCAATTGTTCGGTTTCTACTGATCTCTTGCTACGTGCTGCTTGTTGCATACGTAGTAGCGTAACTGTTTGACATTTATAGGCCCCAAATGATCTAGGTTCAGGCACTATCATCGTCTCCCATCAAACCGTTCCCAGTACAGACTTTCTGGGCTCAGCTCGGCACTTACAGTAGCAGGGTTTGCCGCCGTCGCATCTATTTTGATGTCTCGTATGGTTCGTGCGGCATTGTGGGAATCACGATAGCATATAACATGCACATATCAGCACTACTTCCCAGTAGCGCTCACCTATCATTATCACAAGAGCATTCGATGAGTTAGGTCTGACAGTTTATTCAATCCTGAGCTAGCTCCAGACTTTTAATAACATTGGTATTTTCATCAATAGTTCAGCCAATAGCTGTAGATCATAGTTCAGACTGTCTGCCTCTTGCGCCGCGTGTCCAAAGTGAGGTGAACTAGAACTTATTCAGTAGCAGTACTATCACCAGATTTGCAAAAGCCAAGTCGACTAGGAAGAAAGGAAATGATACCGGTACGCATGGGTAGTTATAGTTACACAATTATAGATTTCATGATGGGGAAGATGGTGAAGCTCGGACTGACAAGTTCCTCAAACGCCCCAAAGTTCCGCCGGTTATACTCGAGATGAGCCGAAAGCAACAATAGATTCAGCGAAGCCACCATCGTCATTTTACGATGTGCTCTTAAAAAAAAGAATAGAGATATCGGTTGAGAAGAAGCCAGAGCGCCTATTCAAATATCAGTTTGTTAGGCTTTATCAGATCCCTAAATAAACTATCGATAGCGGATGATAGATCGCAAAACTTTGACATTTTTAGGGTAGTTCTGTGCCAAGCCGCAGAGTCAGTCTTCTACAATAATATGTCCGCTGTCCGCCACATTCAGATCTAACCATGGATTTTTTTTGGCTGGTTATACCTAAGCATGTAAGATAGGTACCAAAAAAAAGAACAGCATGAATCGTACACATACTGTACATACTGTAGGCGCATGAAACGACCTGCCCCATGTTTTTATTACTGGGGGCTCACCGCACACCGGTTTGCGTCGCAATTGTAACCACAATGTACGACCTTTGAGACACTGAGAATGCTGGCCATACTCATACACGCTTGACCAAGCAGAGCGATACAGCTATTCCAAGATACGAAGTCGCAGCGACCAACGGAAGTATCAGCGACGTTGATGTCTTGGGTACTGTAGCACCACCATGCATTACCGTTAGCAGCCGACATGACAAGAGCTAGGGTGTGGTCCTCGCTTCAGCAAAACTCCATTCTTTTATAATCTAATTAATAAGCCACTTTTTAATTCATCTGCGTAGTACAGGTAATCTTCCCAAACACGCTCCTCTGGAATTTCATTGCTTGATAGCGCGCATCTGTGCACTCAATCTGTCCATGTGTAGGTATGTATCCATAGACGCACGAAACCCCTCGCTATTGTTGTTGTCCACTTCAGTTGTCACATATACGCCTGGCTTATCTGAGCGCCACGCCTGAGCGTCCCATGAGATCTGGAGAAATCATGTAACATATCAGATGCAATCTCGGGGGTCAAAGGATTCCTAAGGATTCAGAGAGCTGGTACTTGGCTCAAGCTAATTCCGGAGACAAATCCATCGCCCTCACTTCGACGTCATAGTTCTTCGAGATAATAAAGCCATGTTCATAGCTGTATAATAATATTGCCCTCACATTGCAGCGTGACAAGCGCTCTAACCAACAATCCCATCAGCGCGATCTCACTAAACACATTGAGCCGCGTGGGGGAGGGAGTATTCCAACCAGCACCCCACGTCTAGCACAAGGTTTCTATAAGGTCAAGGGCCAGGATTGCCTCCCACATCAAACTACAGCTCGATTTCACCCATGCATCTTAGGCGATCATAGTTGCTTACTGCGTAGTTTGCGGATAGCTTACTATAGCCCAGACATTCAAAGGCTCGATCGCAAAACTCTTCTGATTCACAAATTAACGGTCTCCGGGCCGGTTATCCCCGAACTTGAGATGAAGTCAAACGTCTTGCGAGTCAAGAGAGAGTCTAGCCTTCTGTCCTGTGTACACCGTATAGGATGAATGAATTCGCTTCGCGGCTAACCCCGCCGGCAGGAAACAACGCATGAATTTCGGGTGCGCCAGCCTACCGAACACTTTGCATGCTGCATATTTCCAAGCCGTGAATTAAAGCCTGCCTGCCTGCACAGAGTCCCATGCGACACCGCATTCCCATCGTTAGACGATCCAGAAGCGTGCGCTGCACTGCCCCGCATTGGTGATTCTTGTTTCTAGATGGGCCGTGATACTACCCCTCAGACAGACCAAGTAGGTAAAGAAAACAATAACAACAATGCCATACAGAAATCAAGGTCTTGTCAAGCGGTGTCATCTTTACTTCTGATGCCAGATATCAGCTGAAACAAGGCCAGCGTAGTATTCAGAATGTCAGACTTCTAAAGTTCGATGATACCTGCGCCACTCTTCCAGTAAACAAAGAGCCGTCTACAGTTCAACCGTGCGGGGTGGAAGAATATTCGATCTTACTGCTTGGTTCCTGGCCGGCAAGTGTTACATCGCGAGCCGTCCCATAGCGGGAGGGGCAAAAATAAGAAAGCATACCCGCGTCCCGGAGCAATGGGCTGTACACTAACCTGCGGCTACAGTAGACGGGCGAGCGGCTGATGCATGCTCTCTGTCACCGCACCCTTGCTTACCGCCTTGTTTCGCAGATGTCAACATCAATAGCTAGAGTAGAATATTACTTGAAGATAAGATGCATGCATGCACCCATGCCCGCCCTAGGTAGCTCGCTAGGGTCTTGCCAGTAGGTAGCAATGATCTAGTACTACGATGAAACACAACAAGCTTTAGCATATCTCGTATCGAGATAAAAGCTCATTGTGTTGCTTGTTTGTTGCGAGACCACTACCTATTCCATGTTTAAATGTCGTGGGAAATTTGTCATTTCTCATACTGTACCAATTCAACTCGAGCAATTCGAGTATAATCACTCATCCCCAGCAACAAGTGTCTTCGCGCTCGAGGGAAGACATATAGTAATTACATAACGGCACACTCTTATAATTAACTCTACCTAGAAGTTTGCAATTCGGGTTGAAATGCCATATGATGTTTTGAAAGATCTCAACATCGCTGAAGCAAAATCCTTGAACTTGTGACGAAAAGCTATTGCAGCTCACACTAGCATCACGTATCTCATACCGAAAGGGCGACATCCATTAGCGCAGAATTGAATAATTCAAATCGGTTCTCTTCGGCCACGAGGGAAGCGAATGGCCACGAAGATTGTGGTAGTTTTCACCAGGAACATGCCTACGATAGTCCAACTGTGGGCCATTCGATGCAGTGGCTATGCATATATATTAAGTCCAAGAGTAAAACACGAGGAGTTGTCAAGTTCAAACAATGGCGTCAACTCATGCAAGAGACTAGCTGTGGGAAGTGGCCTGATATGTATGCGTTAAAGACTGTGGTGACAATTGTGTTTGCTTCTGTCGAGTCTTGTGGTGAATTTGTCTCAAAGTGCGGAAGGATATCAGGTCAAACAGAGATATCAAGATCTGATATGGCAGTGAAATTGTAAATGCGTGTACTATGGCGGGTTAAATAACCTTCTCTGTGCATATAAAAGTTAAAGTGTCGATAATTTGAGCCTTGCATTATAGCGGCGCAATATCTCGAAATGAAATCGACGTTAACGATAGCTCCAGCTCTGATCGATTTGTCAATAATATCAGGGTTGCCATTTGAGACAGCGGCGAAAAGCGCGATTCCCCGATAGACAGTAGCTTCATTTTGAAGTAAGATCTTCACAATGTCGAAACTTTTGTTACTGACGGCAACATTAGGTACAACACTTCAATTCGTATCTTTCATCAGCAATGGCTCTGCTTTTAACAAAAGATAACCGACAACGGCAAGATGATCATTTCTGACAGCTGATGCAAGTGCAGTGCCATGGGCTATATTCTTCTAATATGTCCTTGATGGCACACAAGCAATTTGACGATGTAAAGTTGGCCATGGCCAGCAGCTGTGCCCAGTTGACATCAGCACAATTCTTCAGCAATATCTTGACGACGTCTGCATGGCTGATTGCAGCTAGGCTTAATAGAGTACCGCAAGCCGTATCTATGTTGGCATCAGCTTTGTTTTCGATGAGTATCTTTGCGATATCCATAGAATTCTAGGCTGTCCCGACGAGCAGCGTTGTTAACGGCCGAGCTTATCCATGCATGATTAAAGATTCGATCTACCTAGCTTTTTGGAGCCTCGTAGCCATATCTGAATAGCCACCTTTGATAGCTGTGCGAGGTGTAGTGTCGATAAGTTGACATGCGCTCCAGCTGCTAGCAACGTTCTTAAAACATCTATATTTTCAACATTCGGCAGTTGCTTGAAGTGCTGGATCGATAAGTGTTTACTTCTGCATCGACGTCTAATAGTCCCTCTAAAACGTCGAGGCAGACGGAAGTTCAGGTGTGGCTGTGCACTGGAGTACAGTAGTGATATAAAATCATTAGTCTACAGCCCGCCTACTTCCAACACAGCACCTCCCGGGTTAGACATTCATTTCCAGGCATTGACGAACAGTAAGAGCCTAGAAAATATATTTCTACGTCTTTAAAACCCTCTTATTAACCACCATCACTCTGCTTGCCAAAGTCAAGGCTCTGGTTGATGGTCATTAATATGTCCTTCCTTATCTTGGCAAATCTATGAATCGGAGAAGCTACCAGGTGTGCCGATGTAACGCCCTACGCGCTGAACCCATCAAAGTATATCTCATATATGTATGTACCTATGTCTTTAAAGCCATGCGGAGTCTTGAGACTTTTCCCAACAGCCGATCATGTTGTTGAAACATCTGGCAATATTTCATCTGTTGAAGGCGTCCCACGCTTATCATGAGCATCTCGCCTCGGGTGAAAATCACCCATGATCTGTTTGAACTTCGAGTCGGATCAATGATCAGTCTACTTCAGGCACGCGGAGGCCAGGTTGCACATGAAATCGTGACCAAGCTATATTGGTTACAGAATGCACATTCAGCTCCGGTCTGCCTAGCTGCGATGCGAGCAGTGTTTACTGCGGCTACCCAGGTCAAACGCCCTGCCACCGTGTACTGGCAATCATCTGTTATCAACATCGTGGGTAGGTGACAGGTCTTCCGCTATTGTCACCGCAGCTGACTTGTCATTTGGTCCCTATGCCCATGGATCGCCCTCACGATGGAGTTATTCGCATTGCGGATTTTGGGCGATGGCTTAGAGTGTACGACAAACTGAAAGCAGGAGGGAAGGTGTACTTCAAGCACGCTCGGCAGATGAAACCCCATCTGAAGGACGACAAGAGCCTGAATGTCTCATTTACGATTCTGTCTAAGGAGCTGTAAGGTATTGTTATGTCAACATGATGGTCGTTATGAGAGTCGCAAAGACGATCCTCGGCGGAGTAGGAGAAGAACATGTCAGATTCGAGGATATCAATATCTTTTTTTCAACACAATAATAATATATATAATGCGTATTTAGCTTTCAAAAATAATTATAAAACTTTTACTAAATGTAAAAATCTTTTCTTTCGAACATTTTCCTATGGAGGAACGGATCTATGAGAATAAGGAACAACGCAGGCGGTTTTGAGTCAGCATGTAAGCGATTTCTAAGTAGGTAGGTATGCGACAATGTGCGGAACGGGGATACTGGCTCGTTCGGAGATCCCCCTGCCCAAAAGATGGAAGCCGCTTAGCAGATTGTAACCCAACGCTGCAAAGTATATGAAGCATGTAAATATCATCATGGGAATCTACAACATCGACATAATTTCGCTTTTAAGCTGATTCTTTAAATCGAATGCTAAGCAGAGTGCAAGGGGTATGCGCACTACCCATTTCTCTCTATCGTCGAACTTGGCGAAGAAGCAGATGTTGTAGCTATCACGAATGGGTGCCTTCGTGAATCGACGCATTGAACGCGTCGCTCTCCTTATGTATCCGGGTCCCGCAATAAAATCCTCGAGCTGTTGGGCCCCAGGTAACAGCATGTTCATACTTAAACCATGTGCTTGTTAATTCAAATGGCCTCTCTTACTTTGTTGGCGATCACGAAGTTGGGTACCAGCCACCCTTGGCAGTTAGTTACCCTTTGCTAAATAGCTATATTGATGTAAATGTTGCAAAGATCTAGGGGTATAGTAATGCTTGATTGAGAAATACGCCCCCTGGATATGTCAGGTGAGCTTACAGACCCAACGCATTGCAGACGCGATTGGCTGGGTAATGCGCGTGCCATTATCTCCTTGATCTATTGTCACCTACTATTTCTCCGACGCATTTGAAGAATGACCCTAGGCCCGTGCCCGCGCAGGGAGTCGTAGTCGCAGCTGTAAATAGGTAACCTATTTCGCCAACAGCTGACGCAATGAAATCAATTAAGGTCGGCCATGTAGTTTTCGTCGCGGGCGGGGCCATCGCATTATACATCTTGCTCCGAAGGCTCGCGCGTTTCCGGTCGTCGTCTCGCCCTGCTTCGGACGATCCACGGCGGCCACGTCAAACAAAGGGCGTCAGGCTCCATCAAGTCTACCCTCTTGCCGACAGCAAAACTGTAACGGACGTCGATGTTATTGCGATTCATGGCTTGGACACGGATTCACCACGCACGTGGACGTGGGAGCACGAGGATCCGAAGCTGGCGAATGTTAACTGGCTGGAAGACCCAAATATGCTCCCAGAGCGGATACCAACAGCGCGGATCTTCACCTGCAACTGGCCTGCTGATCTCTTTGGACGGCCGGACCTTACCACGAAGATGATTGACGAATTTGCCCGCCTTCTGCTTGCCGGTATTAAAAATCGGCCACCAGTGATGAGCCAAGGTGACGGAAGGGACAACCGGCCAGTCATCTTTATCGCGTCGTGCCTTGGAGGCGTCGTCTTGATGAAGGCGCTTGTAATGGCGACTGGAGAGTATGCTACCGTCGGGCAAGTCACGCGTGGAATAATCTTTCTCGCTACGCCATTCCGGGGCACATCGTTTCAAGACGTAGCCGAATGGGCCGAGCCTGGCTTGAGAGCCTGGGCTCTAATCCGAAATAAGAACGTGTCCAACCTTCTCCAGCACGTAAAATCGAGTTTTGAGCTTGGAGAACTCGTGCGCACCTTTACTACTTTCTGCCAAACCCATGACCTCAGTGACTTCGTCTTCACTTTCTACGAAACTGGGAAGACAAGTCTCCCGCGCAAAATAGTTCCTTGGATGCCTGCTTTGTTATCTCAGAAACAACCGGTACGAGTTGTAATCCTGTTAATTACTCCCTTCCGCCTTTAGATGTGTATAGTACTTATCGGAAGCTAACACACCATAGCTAGTGAATCAGCACTCTGCGACACTGGACTTCGTCCCGCATCCCCTTCCCCTGGACCGAACGCACCTTCTGATGAACAAGTTTCAGGGACCTGATGACCCGGGGTACAGCTCTGTTGCTGGAACGATTGAGGCTCTTCTTCACAGAGTTCGCCACGGACGACCAGTTGAAACAGCGAATCTATGGATACGGAATAAACGGTACTCCTTGGAAAACCTCGAGATCGAACGCCTCTCGGGCGACCGGCTACCGATGGGCCGATGCTATATCAACCTAGCTATTATAAAGCAGCCTAGTGATAAGGCTGACCCCGCAAGGGAGGAAAATATGATGAAACAATATTCCCCGTTTTCACTCTCCTCTCGATTATACGTTGAGTCTCCTCGCAAGGACTTGGAAGTTACGCTGCCGACCCTCTTTGAACCCCGCGAGATAAACGGTAGCTTGAAAACACCCAGCCGCATCCTAATCCATGGGCGCGCAGGAGTGGGCAAGACTACTTTGTGCAAAAAGATCATTTATGAATTTACATATGGCACATTGTGGCAAGACCGGTTCGATTGGGTGCTCTGGGTACCATTACGGAATCTGAAGTTAGAAGAGAGGCGTAGAAGCCCCGAATATAACTTTAGAGATCTGTTCCGTCACGAGTACTTCTATCAACACCCTGAAGGCGATAAACTCGCCGATGCATTATGGCACGCCTTGATTCAGACAAAGGGAGCTAGATTTTTATTTCTCCTTGATGGTTTAGATGAGGTATCGCGAGATTTAGAAGGGAATATGCTCCGCTTTCTTACAGAGCTGCTCAATCAGTTGAATGTTATTATCACCGCCCGCCCCAACGCAACGCTTCCGTCAAATATCGAACCCCTTCAGCTCAAATTAGACACCATTGGGTTTTACTCGGATCAAGTAGATGCATATATTGAAAATGCCTTTACTAACACGGAAACCGGCAAGTTCGACTCCAGAAAGATGGAAGAGGTTCAAAAGTTTCTCAACCGCCACAGATTAATTCACAGCCTTGTGCGGATTCCGATCCAGCTCGATGTTCTCTGCTACACCTGGGACGAGTACCGTGGCGAAGGGCCCAATGAGCAAGATGCACAAGAGACCATGACTGCCATCTACCAAAGAATGGAGCAACTATTATGGAGGAAGGATGCTGAAAACCTGGAGAAATGGACCCGATCTCAGATCCAGGACGCCCGCGACGAAGATATCAGAATGTCTACCGATGATGAACTGAGGATACTTGAACTCCTTGCGTTTTATGGGATGTACAACGATGTTATAGACTTCGAGCCAAAACATCGTGATATGATATCCAGGCATGTTAATCACCATGATAGAAAGTTTCTACTTGACACTATGCTCGGGCGAGTGTCTTTCCTCCGCTCATCAAATTCATCGTCTAAGGCTCACAAACGCAATTACCACTTTCTTCATCTCACCTTTCAAGAGTACTTTGCGGCTCGATATTTTGTACGGCAGTGGAAAGCCCAAAAACAACTCAAGTGTCTAGGGTCTCAAGACGAAGAGGATACGGAGAGCTGTCCCGTTGTATTTCTCCATCGGAACAAATACAGCGTCCGCTACGATATATTTTGGCGCTTTGTAGCCGGCTTACTCACTGCGGAGCAGGACTCCAAAATCTTCTTCCAAACAATTGAAGAAGAGCCGCGAGATCTCCTAGGTGCAGCCCATCAGCGCTTGGTCGCACATTGCTTGGGCGAAACGTCAATGAGAGTTTCACATCGCGGAAACATAGAAGATCAATTGGTACAGTGGCTATTATTTGAAGTCGATTTCTACAAATCGTCGGCACTGGCTCGCGAAACAGATCTTCCAGTAAATGTTATTGAGAAAGCTATGCGACGTGATCACAGGACAACAGAGACACTTATGAAATCACTCGGCCCCATGACAGAAGAGCTCGCTCGGCTTGTGTCACGTTATATCGAGGACGAAAACTTGGCTATAAGATGTTCAGCATTGAGAGCTCTGGAAGGCCAGCCGGCAGTCAAACATTATATCCAAACTATTATGGCATCCCTCAAGAGTGATGATTACGATTTGAGCTATTCAGCGCTCAAAGCTCTTGAAGGCCAGCCAATCGCACAAGAACATATTTGGGATATCATACATCGTCTCGGAGACGAGTCTTTCAATGTTAGTAGTACGGCTGCACAAATGCTTCAAGGACAGACTTTCTTAAAAGAACATTTTCAAGCTATTGTAGCATACATCAGAAACGATCATCGCTGGTCGAAGAATCCAGCGCTCAGAGCTCTTGAAGGCCAGCCAGTACCACAAGAACATATTTGGGCCATTATACAGTGTCTTGGAGACGACTCTGCTTCTTATGAGGCTGCACAGAGGCTCCAAAAACAGACTTTATTAAAGGAACATTTTCAAGCTATCATAGAATACCTCAAAATTGATCAAGGCCGGTCGAGGAATTCAGCGCTGGAAGCTCTTGACGGTCAGCCAGTACCACAAGAACATATTCAGGCTATTATACAGTGTCTCGAAGCCGACTCTCCTTTTGATAAAGATATAGCTGCAAAAGTGCTCCGAGGCCAGCTTGCGACATCAGACCATTTTCAAAGTATTTCGGCTTATCTCCAGCACAGGAACCCATACGTTAAATTGAAAGCACTTGAAGTCCTCGGAAGTCAACCAGTACCAAAGGAATACCGTCAAGCTATTATAATATGTTTGGAAGACTCAGAACCTAGAGTCAGACAAGCAGCAGTTGAGACGCTCCAAAATTGGCCAGTGGATGAATACTTTCAGAGCATTAAATCGTATCTTGGGGATAGACGCTGGGAGGTTAGAGGAGCAGCATTGCTCGCGCTTAAGGGCCAACCAATCATATCGGAAGACTACTCACACGTTATTGTAACCGGTCTCAAAGACAAAAACGGCCATGTCAAATCAAACGCACTAGACGTGCTTAGAAGACTGGCAACCTTGCCACAAGAACTCCTCCAGGCTGTCGCGCTGAGTCTGGAAGATGACGACGCGGGCATAAGAATAAAGGCATTAGAGGTGCTCAAAAATCAGTCGACTCTACCGCCAGAACTCCTTGCGGCTGTTGCACTAAATCTTAAACACAACAACACGTATGTAAGAGAAATGGCATTATCGGTACTTGCAAGCAAGCAAAATTTACCAGAAGAGCTCTACCCGGTTATCGTGGCATATCTGAATAGTGATGACTTAGATGATACACTCGGCGCATTAGAAACGCTTAAAGTGCATCAAAACTGGCCAGAAGAGATCTTGCAGTGGATTGTAGCAAGTCTCGACGGAGCTTATTCAGTTAGATTTGTAGCTATACAAGCCATCATAACCCAGCGAATTGTATCAAGGCAGATTCTTCAATCCATTGCAGCACGTCTCGAACACTGCGACGACCACGCTACAGTGGAAGCGGCGAAACTACTTTGTAGCCAGGCGGATTTATCCTTGATCCCGATCGAAGGTGTCGGGTCATTCTACCGTGCCATTCTACGGCTAGAGAGGGACGCCGACAGACGTACGGTAATATGGCAAGACGTGGATAATGTCTCCCACATTACGATAGGTTCTGAGACCTATTCTAGTGTCTGGCCAGATGGATTCAGGGATAAGATTCGGGAGATACAGCAAGAGATAGGGATCCCTCCAAAGGAAACTATCAATCGAGATCGTATCGGTCCAGGATCTGGAAGCACCATGCAGACCTCGATCTATGACACCAATACTGAGTTTATTTACCTCATGCCAGCCCCCTGAGGTGCTAGTTGTCAGTACCAATCATACGGCTAGGGCGTGTCGGTGGGATGATGAAACATACGGGATGCTACTCGTCGATGTATTAGTGAGCAGTAAGCACTTTGTTACCGTTATACCATGCATCGTGGCTAGTTTGGTCGTCTATTTCGGAAGCCACCACTCCCTAGTACAGGGGCTAGACTTTGCCATCATGCTCAGGTCAGTATTATCGTGTAGCAAGAGCACCTTGACTAGGTAATTAGGGAAATCAAAATTAATTCAAAAGTTAACGCATCTAACTACTTGGGTAATAAGTACAGTGCATATCTCCCCCTTCTTTTCTACAGAACTCACCGTAGCTAAGGTAATTAATTACGTGTTTACCTAGAGTAAATTAGCTTCGCGATAGGCGTTTTCAAATGATTTACAGATGGCTGACCGCATTGGCTGACTGCGTTGGCGTCGACACCTCTATCCTAACCTACCACAATAACGTCGGGTCAGCATTTTGTATGTTCGGATTAGACAAGTCGCATGTTGAAATGTCTCCCCATAGCTCGTACAATGCTCATCAAGGAAATTGCAGGCTTTTTCATGTTTTCACTCCGCTATTTGAATTCCAAATATATCAGCGTTGTAAGATTCTTTGATGTGCTCATGCGAAGAATGTCAACTAGTATAAGTTAAGATGAGTCGCAGGGGAGAGCCAGCAAAGGGTGATGATGGTGCTAACGTCGTGATCACAATCATGAGCTGGAATAGCTCTCCTAGAAACCTAGCATGCATACCTCCTTTTCTCTATAGCTTTTAAGTTTAGTGCTTGTTTTTCGTGCTCCCGCCTTGGCTGATAGCTCGTTATCCACATGTCGCTGCATCCCCAGCGATAAATGCTGGCCATCCTCACAGAAGTGGTCACAGCTTAATGCTACCATACATAGTCGATTGATCGCAGCAGCCCCTTCGGCACGGATGTGCCACGAGCCGAACTACAATCAGACTGCGTGTGTCGCTCTAGGAGGGGTGTGGCAGCCGCCTCAAGCTTAGTAAGGACCTATACGATACATCAACCTTCCAGAGAACATCTTCTATATCTATGTAAGGAATGGGTACTAATAGTAACAGTTACCCCAACCCTGTTGAAGTCATGTCTCCGTACTGGCAGAATGAAAGCTGTAATCCATTCACTGGTCCAGCCTCGGTTTGCACGGTTGGAAACTATGTTGATTACACAATCAATGTAAGCTCTGCCGCTGATGTGGCGGCAGGCCTTAACTTTGCTCAAAAGAATAATATTCGGCTCGTGATAAAAAGGATTGGACACGAGTAAGCATGCCACAAGATTTCTATAAAGGGTCGGTAATGAACATGATATAGCTATCTAGGAAAGTCGACTGGACGGAACGGCCTCGGGCTTTGGACGCACAATCTCGACTCCATCGACTTCTTTAATTACTCGAGCTCGGCGTATAATGGCTCAGCTATGAAAATGGGTGGTGAGTAAAACCCTTTATCTGCTTGATCACCCACTGTCCGGCAGATATTTACTGACTAAAAAATGTCAGCCGGTGCTCAAGCCTTCAATGTTTATGAAGCAGCAGCTGCAAGAGCACTTCGCGTTATCGGTGGAGAGTGCTCTACTGTCGGTCTTACAGGTGGTTATCTGCAAGGCGGCAGTCATTCAACCCTCAGTTCCACCTTGAAGGATCTCTCTGTCGGATTAACAGGCGCACACAACTTTGCCGCGGCTTATGACGTTCAATGTATACTGATTGAGCTCCTTCGAGCACACCTAGATAGACAAAGTCTCAGTAGCAATTAGTATCTTCTAGAGAATGCAATCTTGACTCTCCTTGTGTGGTATATTCTGTCTGCGATTCGTGCATGCCTGGGAACCTTTTAGCCACAATCTCCTAGTGTCATTACTACGGTGTATTGGACGAAAAGCTGGAAGATACCAGCAAGTATATTACTATGTTGTTTATTAACCTCTATATTGGTATATTCCGTATACACTTTAATACCTAAATACGTGTCTCTTCCTAGGCTGGAGGGAGAAAGGACGCGAAAAGAGCACCCTGAATACTTGCATACATGATCATAAACATTACAATGTTCTTGCCAGTGCCTGCTGTCTTGTTGTCTGAGAGTAGGTTCGCCAGCCACCAATACCAGAGTGGATAACCTGATGATATTCTCGTAATGATTTGAATGTGATAGGTTGTGATAGCGAGAACGGTTAGAATAACCTGGGCCAATGCCAGAGAACGTATAAAGGCTGCTATATTTGTTGATGTGGGTGTGCTCTTCGCTTCTTCGTTCAGAATATGGGGGTTGGAGAGAAAGGTAATACCCGACTTGGCCAGAAAATACACCATAGGTGCGGCTAAGAGGAAGAGGGGTATGTTGCCGGGAGTCCAATATCGTAGAAAGCCAACGTTCCTAGTGAGAGTTAGCAATATCCTAGACTTACGTCAAAGCGACCTACCAGTAATGTTCTTGGACGAAGCTGTAGATGCTGGGCAGCCGTTTGGTGCACCATGGCCTAAGCTCCGAGTCGACTGCGCCGTAGCAGTAGGTTCGATACGCGACAACTTGGGGAATCAAGAACCCAATCGCAATAACAGAACCTCCGGCAATCAAAGCCAGCCTTCTTCGAATGCTACTGACTGTAGGTGTGCGCGACATTTCACGAACCAGCTCCACGGCAAAGAGTATGCCATTAAGGGCCCCGTTACTCCGAAAATTGACGGCAAAGCCGAACCATAGGCCCGATGCCACCAGGCTCACATCGTGTGCAACGGTGCGTCTATCGTCGAGGGTTGCCTTTGCAAAGAAAAGATAGCCCACGAAGGAGAGGAGAGCATAAGGGCTTTCCGAATACGGCGCCGAGAGAAACAGACCAGCGGGCGACAGTATGTGAAGCACGGCCGCGACGAAGGAGATCCGCGAGTTTTTCCAGACAGCAAGACCGAGCTTGTATAGCACCAATGCCGATACAAGATGCGAAGCACTGGCCACAAAGATACCTATGCTAGGTTCAAGTGCATCATGTTGTTGAACACCAAAATTCATGAGAACTGAGAGTCTAGTCAGCGAGTGAAACATGTAGACTCAGACTGGAGACATATACCATTGGCTAAAAAGGAGATGATGGTGGGCAGCCCGCTTGCAAAAGCCCATTCCTGCTCAAACAAGTAGCCGCGACGAGAGGCCTGGACAAAGTAGATGGCGTCCCATCTCGTCAGCCTCGTGGCCAGGTCAAATGCCGATTCGTGGTGTGTGGCTTGATTGGGTGACAGCAGCGTACTGGACGTGTCGTATGCTGGGCTCACACCACTGCCGAGTGCTATGGCAAACAGAAATGCTTTCCAAGCGATGAATATGCAACTCAAAGATCGGATCGGGTGGGTGTCATCAAGAAAAGCCATCTTGGGAAATTAGCCATCTACCGCGTACAAGGTGATGCTGTTTTGTCTGTTTTTCAATTAAGCTTCATTCCTTGACCCCTGAAGATGCACCCCAGAGAGTGGAATGCCAGTGCTTGTCCACAGAACCTGGAAAGCTGCCTGTGGCTGATACCAAGAATATGGCTTAGCATGAATGTAGATGTGGCTTGCTTATCTCCTCTCAGCAACTCATTCGGGTGCCTGCCTACAGGTGCTGTGTCCAGCATGACCCAGATACAGTCACTTACTTAGTACAAGACGTTTGCTCCATCACTTGCGCAGTTACATAAATCTTCTACCTAGTTGCTCCGTTCATGACTTCGTGTCTACGGGATTTGGGGTTGATTTTTTTAGTCTGTTCGCAATTTGATGATGCAGCGAACTTTTGAACTGGATGCGCTACGTACTTACATACATACCTTTGTACCTACTTCTTATACCTACCTAGTGTTGTAGATAGTGGGTGTGTGCCTGGCCGCAGTCTGCAAGTGCAAGGGATCGCTTGTAAGTCTATAGTAGTCATTTTCTTTTCTTCGGATTAGGTTGGCGAGGCGGGTGACAAAATGGTAGAGACACCTGTAGGTGCAGCAGGTGGTGTTAATGGCGTAGGGTACCACCTACAGGTGTCCCTACTTTTTTGTCACTCGCCTCGGGTTGGCCACTCTGGCTTCGAGCAACGAATTCGAACTCAATGCAATAAGAACATTAAAAACGCCCGTTGGTTCCTCGCCTCGACCAAGCAGAAGAATGACCTCACTTGGTTAGGTGCTGACTCGGTGGCTGCCGTCAATGCCGATTCAGTCAATGGCATTGGCGCATTCCGGTTACATACTTTGGTTGCAATATTCACGTGCATTGGGCTGTTAGCAATAACCAATAACCAATAACCAATAACCTTGGCTTTTAATATACACAGTTATTATATTATGATGCCAACAGGGACTATAGCACTCTCGGTTGAGCACGGCGCAGTATCGCTTCCTCGGTATCGGTTACACTCACTGTTCGGTCTCGGGAGACTCGTCGATCCCGCATGGGCTACCTAGGTTAGCCTCGTGAGAGCCTGAACGATTTGCGCTAACAGTCTTGTTAGGCACAAGACATAAGTATACACTAGAAACGTATCGCCGATGCTTCCGAAGTGCTGTATCGCGTGGTCACCCGTGGCCACTGTTGGAACTGCTATGAATAGGCAAATAGGTTATCTTAATAAGCCCTACCTGTCAGCAAAAGGCCTGTGTAGATACCTACCGTATACCACGCCATCCTTCCGGCATCATCGTCAGTCCGGCTTGTCATACGATGTGATTGACCCTCCGAGAGCCGTCGTCGCCGCGTGGAAAAATGCGAATAACGCAAAACGCTTGTGTTAGAGTATCACCGAGTACGGTACAGCTATGCTCAGAAGTGTGCACGCTAGAGCCGATAGTCGCAAATACACCTAAAACCGTTCGAGCACTATGGGTGTAAGTCGCGCCGCCATGTGATAGAGCAGAAAAAAAAAGTGAGGTGAGAGAAAAGCCGAATAAGAAAACAGGTGATACTTAAGGGAGACGAAGAATCTTGGTGTAGATGGTATTGTAGGTACCGTACATACTTCATCTCGTTTTCGGATTTACTGGGCTTCAAGTTCTAGGTACGGTATCTTAATGTCTCATCGCCTTATGGCAATTACCGGCCATCTCGTCAGACGACTCGACGCCCCCAATGCCCAATGCGGCACCTTACACACCATATTGAGTGGAAGGTACACGGTACTGAATCGCAAGTACTTTAGGGCGTCTTGCACTCTTTTAGCGTGGTCGCATATACTACCAGCCTACGCCTAGCACTGTATCCTCTACCTAGGTGTCTGCTAAGTGATGTACCTACTGTAGCTTGACAGGCTCGACAGGTTGGTAGCGGTCGAAGTGGGCCTGCTGAACTTGCCGTGGTATCCTTACAGAACCCTTACACATGCACGCCGGGAGATCGAGAATACGGATACGCGGGTCCCACTCCCCCTTACGCTAGAGGACCTACGAATAGGATCTTTGTAGGTAAGAGGTAAACCTTGGGAAGCTACAACTACCAACCTCAGCATCCAGGCAGGCAAGAGGCTGGTTTTTATGGTTTGTTTCGATTCAACATGCCCAACCTCAATGCTAAATTGTTTCCTTAGCCAAAAAAGAAAAAAAAACCAAATTACCTCCGTTCTTCAAACAACGTCCAAGTCCCTAATAAGTCGTAGCATTTGCCATTTCTACCGACGACTTTGCTTTTCGTTTTCCCTAAGAGTAACAAAACCTACCTGTACCTGGTCCTCTAGCTTTACCATACAAACCCTCCTTTTCTCTACCTCCCACTTGTTCTCTGTCGACAGAGCTGGCAACGTTTTCGGACTGGCAACATCTTATTCTTATACCCGCCACGCAAGCATCAACACCAAGGACGCAACTGTTCTCTATCACGCCGCCTCTTGGTCGAACTGTCTTACGTGTCTATTCAACGCACTTCCAAAGGTCAATCAACATCCGAGACACTCGGTCGAAATCGAGCTTGGGATAGAATACACACATACTGTCTGGTCGATTGCCCTTGGGCTGCATACCCGTTTGCAGCGCGAACTGTCTTGTCTCTCTTTGCGCCTTTGCGCTCACAACGACGACCGACGACCGCGACGACCTCAACTTTTAGCGCCGCATCGACGATATATCACCTAGTCTAGCGCCTCGTGTCTTGGTTTCGTTGTTCCTATTTGTCTAGCTGCGCAACTGTCCATTCGCGTTCATTCCGGTCTCGTCCTGGGTCTCGGTTTGATAAGACTGCAAACCGGCTTCTTGGCATTCTGCATTGTGTGCGTATTGTCTGTCCTCTGGAAGGCTGTGCCGGGCTGTACTGGTTTTCCGACCTTCGCTCTTGATGAACTGCTCTCTTGTACTGTGACACCCGCTGCTCCTTGATCTTTGAATTTCCTTGGACTTATCACCCACTGGCTTGGAGTATTACCTTTCGCCCATCCGAGTCTGGTGTTGTAACACTGCTCCTTGATGGGGTCGGCCCTCACCACTTAGGGCAGCCGTCTAGATTCACCGCATTTCTGGACTCCACTCTCTTCAGTGCCAACGCAACAGCAACGAGGATATTTATATCGACATGTTTCTGCATTCCGGCGCTAGCTTGCATGGTCACGAATTCTCGAAACGAGCGACTAAAGTCGTGGCTCCTGTGAATTTGCGGAATCCTCTTTTGCGCTCAGCTTTGTCCCCACCGGCGAACAGAAACTCTGCTCTTCTTTCTGACTCGCCAATATCTCGTGACGACAATACGCTGGCCGTTCCAAAAAGAGCTACCATCTGTGCGGAACCCACAGCCCAGACGCCGAATAATGCTTGGAGGACTTCGAGGGAGCCCGTGAACAACCCGCCAGCGTCGCCGTCGGAAACTATGAGCGGAGATGAGACATCTATCATCTCAGATACGGATGCTAGTGCGGCATCATCCTCGGCTCGCCGAAAACGTCGGTCCAATACCCAGACGAGTACCACATATGTGCTTGCTCATCCACCTCCTAAGCTACGCAGTAAACAAAGGATTATCCACATGCGCCCAAATTTAGTATTGCAGATACAGCAGATCACCCCGGGATTGCGCCCTAAACCCACCATAGATGTCTATCCATCGTTTGCAGGTGCTAGGTCGATAATGGCACCGCTGATAAAGAGAGTTCCTGGGATCGCCGGCATCAAGCGAGAGTTGAGTGGCCAAGATATCATGTTAGTCAGGAGCGAGGACTATGCTTCACAAATCTCGGGATCTGAAAGTGATTGTGACGAAGACAATATAACGGGGCGCGATTTGCTAGCTGTCCTGAGCCCGTCCAAGACCGAAGACAAGGCAGAGATTATCATGGCTGAAGGAATGGTATGGGCAGCCACAACTCGATCAAGTGGGAATTCTTTTTCGTACGAATTTACTTCAGTTGGGCCTATGGGCACAACTATGACGGCTCGATGGGTCCGCAAGCAGACTGTAGCCAGTTCGTTGCCAGGCACGCCGACTTCACCGACTCCGAACTCGAAACCGCAATTTTCCGAAACAAAGTTCACTTTCAGTTTTTTAGATCCCAAGAGCCGCCGACACCCAGTACTTGCCACGCTTTCCAGTACCTCCCTCAACATACCGGATACTTATACGACAATTCCCCAGCCTATTGATAGATCCCCGTCGAAGTCACAGAGGGATTCTCCGGACTCGCCGTCTGGAAGCGAAAAGACCCAAACCAAAAGGCTTAGCCAATCATTAGAAGACTGGCAAAAATCGTTCATTTCGGTTTCTGCGGTCTGGGTCGCTCTTCGACACAGCTGGGCTCCCGGCTTTCGTCCTGAGGATTTCATGCCACTCCGTACCGCGGCAACCTTCCAAATGGAAGGAAGCTTACATGGTCGGCGGCGATCTCTCAGCGCTAGTGCCGATTCTTCACCAACTCCATCATATTCGGAAGCAACAGGACGACGAAAGTATTCGATTGGTATGCGCCAACATGTGCTGCGGTCCACAAACGAAGTACCTAGACGGGCGACGTCCACCGGGGCCGCTTTCGTTCAGAAACGAAGAGCCATGTTGCGCGAGAATGATGATAATCAGTCTACTGATGATGAGCGCAATCGGATAGCTAAGCTTAACAGGCGGGCCCTTAGTGGTGACTGGACTATTGGACTGCCCAAAGGTGCTCGGGAAAGCTCGTTAGCTGAGTTAGCCGAGTCCATCAAGGGTGCTACTCCGCCGAAAATCGAACCAGAAACTCAGCAGACACCGGTGTTAGCACCGCCGCCAATGCCTGTCAAGCGCCGTGCTGTCTCAGCATACTCACCTTTCAGCTCTCTGTCACCCGATACAGGTGACTTTGACATTTTGAGATTGAATGATACATCCACGAATGTGGCACAGAAGTCCCTAGAGCAGGGCGATGGTGGAAAAACTAACTCCAAGTCCAGACACCGCAAATGGAGGAACATGGCAAACTGGCTGCGCAAGATGTCGGGGCGATAGAACTGCTGCCATATCGACGCCGCAGCTACTAGGATAGCTGATGATCTCGGCAAATGCTGCCCGAAGTGCCGATACCTAGCGGATTTGCTCGACAATATGTCATGGCGATGGGAACACCGCCGTCGCCACGACTGGCATGCACATCAGTTCTTCTACCATACAGAAATGTAACAACAATAAGTGCATCATCATCATTAGCAATCGATTGGAAATCCGTTTCATGCGTTTCGCGAGGAGTTGGGCTGGGTTGGAAAATTCAATGTTTAGGTTTTTAGAAATTCTGTGTCGAATATTTGTGTGAATGGTCTGTCTGGGCTGGAGTCGTATACTTACTGTTTCCAAGCTCGCGCTTGCGTTTTTGCTCAATTGAGTCGAAGGTGAAGCATAGCCTCAAGAGGTCTCAACATCTGCCCGTGTTGCTTGTCATATTCACATAATATAAAATCGACTTGCAAGCCCCTCACTCGCCTTTAATTCTTGTCAGCCCTAGCTAAGCCGTCGGTATTCGCGACTCGAAGAAAATATACATGACTCCTTTCTGGTTGGCAGACGATATCGTGTACAGAAGGTTAGGTAATATAATGCGATGGCCAAGACTGCGTATACGCAGCCAAGTGGACAAGGACCGCTGCCGATATTGGCGGAGTTGCTGTATACGGCTATGACACCTCCGCAAACTGTGGGGTTGATGAACGTGAATAGGCTGGAAAAGTTGGGGTCCCGGTGTTTTGCCGGCTTGTAAGTAGGAGACTTTTGGGCCTTTTGACTCCAGAACACCAAGACTTTAAGCTCCGACAACCGCCTAAGCGACGACAGATCGTCGGTTGGCTCCGACCAATCTGGTTATTGATTTTTGTCGGGAGAATATATATCTATCAAGTGTTTTCCTCGTCGTAGATAATAGTTGTAGGTATCTGATTTATTTGTTAGCCGTGTATACTTGGTTGAATCCTCTCTACTGAAGATATTAATCCTAAGAGAGAGCTTGAGAGTTTTCGGCCTGTCGTCATACCTCCGCCCACCTTACTCTCCCCCCCCCCCTCATTTTTTCAACCTATGATAGCCATCTTGTCTATCTAAGGGTATATTCAGGAACATACCTTTCCAAATAAATAATAGAATAGCCAAGAAGGAAGAGAAAGGAAATACACAATGGCTTCGCAATTCCACCAAACCACCGGCTCCGGCTCCAGCACCGCCGTCATGGAACTGCAGCCGATATACTCGACGCCGCTCGCCTCATCATCATCAAATAACAACAATAAGATCGTGGGCGCCCCTGTCCTGAATCCAGCTACATCGCCGCATTCAACCACACGACGTGGAAGCTCGGATGAGGAGAAGCAGATCCGCGACGATGAGTCCTCGCCGACGAACGCTGTCGAGGTCAAGGAGAGGTGGAATTATCCCCGCGCTAACACCCCGCGCGTCGCGGCTTGCTTTTACTCGTTCCTTGTTATGGGGGCTAATGATGCGGCTTATGGGGTGAGTTTTACTGATTACCTGTTTCTTGAATGATTAATGAGGTGATGCATGTGTGTATATATCTGTATACATGTATGGATATAGATGATGAGTGAGATGAGAAACAGATTGCTAACTGAGATGTTTACTACAGCCTCTTATTCCATATGTATGTGTGGTATCCCCTCATCTCGCATTCATTCTACAGACTCTAGCAGTATACCCAAGTACTTTCTGGCATAAGAGTCAGAGGACTGGAAGGAAGTATGAGGTGAAGACAGTTAGTCAGTTAGCTAACCAGAACCCATAACACGACAACAGCTCCAAGATTACTACCACCTCTCCTACATAATAATCTCCCTAGTCTTCCTCTCGCCCTTCATAGGCTACACAGCAGCAGCAGTCCTAAACAACTTCTTCCACCTGCATCTAGGACGGCGCGGCGTGGCACTCATTGCCTCCTGCAGCCATATCATTGCGTACATTATCATCGCCGTGCACCCGCCTTACCCTGTTCTTGTCGTCGCCTTTGCCCTTGCCGGGTTCGGGAACGGTATTGCCGATGCGGGTTGGAATGCGTTCATTGGTAATATGGATCGTGCTAATGAGCTACTGGGGGTCCTGCATGGACTGTATGGGGTGGGCGCGGTTATTAGCCCGCTTATTGCTACTACTTTTATTACTAAGGCTGGGTTGCCTTGGTATGCTTTTTATTATCTGATGGTGAGTCTTGGGGCTTGCTACTTCCGCTTGGCGTTATTTTCGAGTGAAACCTAGTATCACGGGTTGACGGGATTTGTTTTTGATAGATCGGCCTTGCGGGTCTGGAAATCGTCGTCACAGGCACCGGCTTCTGGACCGCCACGGCGCGTGAGTACCGCGATTCGGTAGCGGCGAGCTCGGGCTCGTCTGGTGGTGGCGGGCTCAAGGAAGTACTTCTCAAACAGCCTGGTGCTCGCGTCGCGTGGCTATGTGCTATTTTCCTCCTAGGTTACGTTGGCGTCGAGGTTGCTCTTGGAGGCTGGATTGTCGAGTTCATGATCCAAGTCCGTCATGGGGGCGCTTTTGAAAGTGGTATCACGGCTACTGGATTTTGGCTTGGGCTGACGGTTGGGCGGTTTGTTCTTGGGTTTATCACGCCGAAGATCGGTGAGAAGCTTGCGATTATGGTATGCGAACCCAACCCTTTTCTGTATTGGTCGGTGAGCTGACAATTGACGATGCCCAGATCTATCTCCCCATCACCGTAGGCTTCGAGCTTCTGTTCTGGCTCGTCCCGCAGTTTATCGTGTCAGCTGTTGCTGTGGGATTGCAGGGCTTCTTTATTGGCCCCCTATTCCCGGCTGCCATCGTCGCCATGTCTAAGTTGCTGCCGCATCACCTCCATGTTGGAGCGATTGGATTTGCCGCTGCGTTTGGAGGGAGTGGCGCGGCTTTCTTGCCTTTTGCTGTTGGCGCCATTGCGCAGGCTAAGGGTGTTCAGGTGCTACAACCTATTATCCTCGCTCTGCTTGTCGCCATTTTCTTGGTCTGGTGTGGATTGCCGAGAATTGAGAAGAAGAAAGATTAAAGACATGATCAGACGAAACATGAAGGCCGAAAAGGGGGTGATGGAATATGCAATAACTCCTACTAAAGTACTACATATTTACGCAACAAAGATCGGAATTAGATATGATGGTAAAGGAACACTCGATCGTCTCATGTCTACCAGTAGGAAACGCCCCCTACTGCCCTTGGCAAGCGATCACTGTGAAACGTACTTTCTGAATATATCATGTGAACTACTACTTTGTGCCCGTACAACTCGTACAATCCTACCCAGTCGAACGGCCAGACCGAACAAGGTGGGTATACGGTTGTGTTATGGTGGACCGTGAGCTAGAACCACGGCTGCAACTGGTTCACCAAGTCGCCTTTCCTGAATTCCACTTCACATGCTCTCTTCGAGAAACAGATAGAAGTTGTGGTAGGCAGCAGAATATAATTTCCTGATCAGCGAAGACTCTCAACCAAACCAACTCGCATTGCATATCCGCCCAACCCGGCAGGTCTGTATGTAAGATAGATCAACAACGCCGCGTCTTGACGTAGTTGCAGGGAACAGGCGTGCAACAAACAACCAGAATCCCTATAGTTATTGCAGCAATTATACATGGAATTCAATCGAAGGTGATGGAAAACAGCAAAAAGCGGTTTGTTTGAGGAAAGGCTCTCCAAGAAACCATCAGGAGGCACAAACTTGAATTCGCGTAAACGAGATATGAATGAATGAGCATCTGGTGACCACAGCCAACAACGACCTTTGCCGGTTTCTTTCTCCTTCGCAATCTGGGGACTGGACTACTTGTCCTCTAACACGTGCCTACTACAGTATATGCCGCGCGAATCCGAATCACCCCCGGTTGGGTCTTCCGGCGGTGCCGTCGGATGCGCAGCGTCACACAGGGGGAGAAGGGAACGGCCTGATCCGGCAGGGTTCGGCAGGCAGAGGTGGGTTTACGTGTGCGCCGCGAAGGATTATGAGAGCAATGGTATCCGGGTAGGAAGATACCGATAGGATGATACCTTACTTACTTACTCACTTACATAACAAAGGGGGAGGACAAAGCAAAGTGGCAGTGATTGTTCGCATGTGAGATGCCGTGCGACCAGCGTTGCAATAGGCTGAAGAATTACTAAAACGCAGGCGAGGCATGGATGAGTGGACGAGTGGACGAGTGGATAAGTGGATGAATGTCTCTTTCGCGATGCGCATGACCTCCCCCCGGCTCATTCTTGCGCGTCCTGCTGGCTGCTGGTTGCTGCGCCTGTGGCCGGTACATCGGGCCTGGGATCTGGAGCCCGAGAACTCGGGAATGGGGGAATGGGGGATTGGGGATTGGGGGGGGATGGGTGTGTATTATTCATATGCATACTATTGGATGTATATACTCTACGAACGAGTGCACTGGTAACGGCATTGGTACTAGATAGGGACGGATAGGGGATGCCCATGCGGATAGCCGTGATACTGTCGTGTAGGCGGTGCGAGGTGGCCGGTCCGGTTACATAAGTACATAAGTAAAGCTTCATGGCTCGTGAGATAGGTACGGTAGATAGTTACGCTTACCCCGCCATTCTCGCAGGTAAGGGATCTCATGATGGTTGATGGTGGCTGATCAGGTGGCTCAAGATGAAATGCATCAAGTTTGTCGTGGTGTAAGCGCAGGTCCCTGCAGTTGCTGTGCAGTTTGGGGGTAACTTATGGACTTGTAGCGCACTTGTATACATGTTTAAAGGTTGGATAGAGGTTGGATAGAGCTTGTTAAGAGAGAAACTAAACCCAAAGCAGCCAGAATTTGAGTATTTCTAAACACACTACAAGCATGATTAACGGGAATACGTAGGCTATAGGCTTGAATTGTACATACCAGCTTACAAGCAATTGACCTTGACCCAAAACCACGAGGTTCTGTAAACAGCTTTACAAACTGGAATGAAGAATGTATCCAATCACACACTTATAAGTAAGTAAGTAAGTAAGTATACTGTGCTCTCTGGGTTCCATAACACGGAAGGAAGTTTTTCGATGAAAGTAGAAAGAAAAAGCGAACGCATGTCTCATCTCATTAACAAAGTTCATCTAACCTTAGAGCTCTGAAACTGTAGGCAGAGATAGGAAAGTACTTACTTATCTATCAGCTAAGTTATAATGTCAATAAAGAAATTATATCAAGTCACACAACGTAGCCGACAACTAGAAGTCTTATTGAATCTTATATCCTCTTAACACCGGTGACTTACAGAGAGTCCTTGTTACCTAAGATGATACACAAATGAGACCACTTTTCAGCTCCCCCCCCAAATAAAAAAAACCAAATACGTAAACAAACTTTCTAGAATGTTCACTTCAGATCATCAGGAGGCCTATACTCGACTCCGAGAATATGATAAGTCGCCAATAGACAGCGATCATCTGCTCTGCTGAGCGGGTACTACAGTAGTACCACCAGTATTGGGTGGTACCTATTCGGCCCCTCCACTAGTGTACTGTTAGAAGACCGATATAGAGGGTTGGGGCGGTTCTGGGGCGGCTTGCACGGGCCACTCGGGCTTGTATCTAGCGACATGGCGCTACCTGAACAGATAAACTTAGCGCGTCCTTGACAGCCAAGGCACCTGCAGTGTGACGATTCAAGCTTGCCTGCCCTTGGTGAAAGAAGAGCTCTCCAAATCCCATTCCCTTTTCGATGATAAAACGCCCAACTTATCTACATCCCCTTCGCCCTTTTTTTTTTCCATACTGAAATTCCCAGCATCGGGGCAGGCACTTCGACAAAGTGAGAGTTGTGTGTTGCTTTCGATTAGCCACTGTACAATACAAGACAATCACTGCTTTCTTTTTATTAGTGAATCCAGCTAGGCGTTGCTTCAAGCTGGCGAGGTACCATCTTAGAGGTATGTAGGCTTGCAGGCTTGCTTTTTAATAGAATGGCAGAGTGTTTTTTTCTTCGTCTTGCTCTCTCTCCACGATCTCACGGCATCGGTCCGTGCATAGCCTACCAGTCTAACCAAGCACTTCACATATTTAGCAGGCCGTCGGTACCAGGAATCGTGCTGGATAGGGGACCGGAGACACACATATCCAGTGTCAATACTCCCCCATCCTGATATCCAGACTCCCCCCCCCCCCCCTTCACCCCCAAACCACACCAATACCAGGCGCCCCCATCAACTACTAAGTAAAAGGTAGCCCGGTTATATATCCACACGCCAGGTACCGAGGAGTATAGACAGGCGCTTTGCCCAGAACGAGTTCGAGGTGCGACGTCACACCAGTTGGCTGCTAGGTCGCCTGCATGCCATCCGATCGATAACATCCCTAGACAGACACCAATACAATCTTGCGACCGGTCGATAGGGCGATAGAAGCAATAGAGTGGCAAGCAAGCAAGCAATATAAAAGAGCCCAGGGCTATCCAGGGGTAATAATACATCATCTATCTGTGTTGTCTGTATTTGGAGAACTCGCTCTTCTGCTGTCTGACACTGAGACAGACAAGTCAGCTTCTTCTTTTGCGCCCTGCGAACCGAACGAACTAGTTTCGCCACGCAGCCCCGTCTAGAGCGAGCCACGAATACCACCCTCGACATACCGTACTGTACCTACATCCTCGAGAGACACTTGCCCTTCCTCCTCATAGGTTGATGCCACGCTTCTGTGTCACTGTGTCTTCCCCCTTTCCCCCTTCGAGCCTTCGACGCCGCCCGCTCCAACGCTTGCACCGCACGCTACCGTCCTCGTTGCCCTCAGGATAAGCTCGCTTGCCATGGACGAGGGCTTTGATCCGTCGTCGTCGCCGGCCTTCAATCTCGCCTCCCAGCTCCTCAATGCCCAATCTGTTGGCGAAACCATATCACGGGCGACCTCACCCGGTCTGCCCTCGGAGGCGAGCACAGATGATAACAAACGGTATCGGCCGCGAACCTTTGCCTACTTCCAGCTCCTGCCGTACCCTGTAGAGGAAGATGCTAGGCGTGATGCTGCCTTGCACGGCATTCTGAAGCAGCTGTACATAGCAGTCAAGGCCGAAGACTTCTCCCCCGGTGCTCTGCATTGGACACGCCAACTGCAAGCATGGATCTCCTTGAAGTTCGATATGCCGCACGAGCTGCGGGCGAAGCTCGCCAAACTATATTTCCACCTGGCGTTGGCCCCGGGTCTCGATCACAGCGCGGCAGATAAATTCTCCAGGATGGTTGTCACGTTGACCAGGTTCGTTTCGCATCTCCCTTGCTCTTCTTCTCGATTGTCCATCTCTCCCTACCTTCTCGTGTAAGCAAGCAAGCAATTGGACGAGCTAACAGACTGTGCCACTGCAGGAAGAAACATTTTCTCAAACCGCAAGAAGATCTCGTACTAGACTGGCGACCGCTCTGGAAGGACATCAAGGCCATTGTTATACCTGGTGAAGCGCCTGCGCACAGTACGGTATTGCGGCGAGGGTTTAGACATATCTGGAAGCTATGTCTTCACGCGCAGTCCTACTTCGATCCAAAAGAGCGGCATACCATGCTGCAAGAGATTCTCCCATACTTCAGCACTTCAGAACTTTCCGATGGCTTCATCGTGCTTGGGGTTTTGAATGTTCTGATGCCTACGGCTCCCGCCCCAGCCACCGAACCGCTCTCCCAACCGTCTGACTTCCTTCCAACCTTTTTCCATCTGTGGTCGTTGATATCGCGGTCCAAAGTTGCCGACAGCACGCTTCTCGATATTTTCTCTAGGCTAGCACGGGATTATCTGTCTTGCATACATGTACCCTTCGGCGAGCACGGCATATATACTCGCGAGCAGTCAGACCTCATCTTCACCGCTATCCTCCGTCTCACCGATATTCCTGTGGGCCAAGCGAACTCTCCATACAGCAATATCGACTATTCGGCTGGCATGGCCATGTTTTTGGAGAAGGATAAGAAAAAGCACCCGGTGACCTACATCATTGCTAGATGGATAGTCTCGTCACTGTCTCCTCATTGTCTTGACAAGGAGAGCTCTATTCTGAATAGCCTCGAAGGTCTCATGGAATCCGTTGATACCTTCTTTCACCCGTCGAATCATGGCTCATGGACTAGGATGCTCTCCCAACTCACATACTATCTTTCCGAATTGTTTGTGTCTCGCTGGTGTAAGGAACAAAGCGGAGAAATGGATACGCCTGTCGACAGGCGCGTGAACGCTGAATTGAAACGGCGGTTTGTGTTGTGTTTGCGAGAAGTCACTTTCATGGGGCTCTATGGCAAAGGCAGCTCCGTCACCAGCATGTACTTTGGTGCTCTTCAAAATTTGACTTTCCTAGAACCTGATTTGATGCTCCCTGGTGCTCTTCAGCGTTTCTACCCTAGCTTACAAGGTCTGGTTGAGGTACATCGAACCACGTCAAGCCTCATTGGCCTCCAGATGATCGCCAATGTTATGTCGAGACAGAAAGGCTTTCGATGTCACATTACCGCACTGTTGGCACTAGCACTACCCGGAATTGATGCCAACGACCTCAATAAGACTCAGTACACCCTCAATTTCATCCAGACTGTGGCGTACAGTATCCCATTCGTGAACCTAGCCAAGGAAAATAGCAAGATACACGACACCAGTCTAGCCATGCAATGGGTACAAGGAGAAATGGATCGAATGGAAGCTGAAGGTCAAGATGTTCAGATCGATTACAAGAATGAGCTCAGCGACGAGGACGAAGTCGATATCGCTCGATCCTCCACGGCCGGCTTTGGCGAATTTGTCATAACACTCCTTGGAAAAGTATTTACCTTGCTGGAAAATCTTCCGGATGCGTCGCACGTCAGATCCGGCTCCCCCGAAGACAACATCATCAACACATTGCCAGCAGCCTTAACTCCCATGTTTGCTTCACTTTCTCCCGAACTATTCGACATGGCTGCAGAGAAAATAGCAACGTTTGTGTCGTCACATGTTGTACACCAGGCACGGGATGCTATGGCATGGATTTGCAATGCGCTTTGCAAAGTAAATCCTGAGAAAACACTCAAGGTCTTCATTCCCATGCTTATTGTTAATATTCGTCATGAGATTGACTCGAACGGTGCTGCATCCGACCGTAGTAGCGGCACAGAGATTCTTCCCCGTGACAGAGCTCTTGTCTGGCATATAAGCATTCTTAGCATGTGCGTTGTGCATGTGGGCAGTGACGTTCTCAGCTACAAGAAAGATCTATTCGACATAGCTGAGTATATGCAAGACAAGTGCCGAGGTCTTCCAACTATCCATATCAGCAACTTCATTCACCATTTGCTGCTTAACCTTACACACACTTACCCCATCGACACCGCGTTGTATGAACCTGAAGTGATTCAGCGTGGTCTGGACGTACACGATTGGGGACAAACAACGAAACCCGCAGATCTCACCATTCGATGGCACCGGCCTGTAATGGAAGAAATTCAGTTTGCCATTGAACTTTTCGAATCTCAGACAGGCTCGGCAATGCGCCGGTTAGAAGCCCTAATGAGTGACAAGCCGCCTGTAAGTAGGGGAGGCAAAAACAAGGAATGGTCTGATGAGACATCACGCCAGCTCAGTCAACTGCGATTAGTTATCTCCGGCATTGCGACCCTATTCGACCCGAAAAGAGCTTCGGGCGAGGTTAATGGCCATGTCAACTTCACTACATTGAATGGAAACAGCGATGATGTGGTAATGCAAGACAACGTTGATGACGACGAGTCAGAATCTGACGACCCGCTGGCAGAGGGTGGTGAGGATGACGAGACGAAGCCTCAATTCAAGTATCAAGCGGGCTACCTATTGACCCCCGGAACGCATATGTATGACCACATCCATAATCTTCGGGATGATATAGGAAGACTGCTGTCGAAAACGCATTCATGGCTCAATACCCACCAGGAAGACGATGTCTCATCCTTCACGGCGCTCTACTCTGCCTATCGCACTTGGATCACTGACGTCGGCTTCGAGCGTTCAGCACATCCATTGGACCGTCTTCTTCGACTTTACAAGGCAGACATCGGCCCTTTCAAAATAAGCGGCCTCCGCAAGCACTATCCGCGCCCTTTGCTTATAAAGCGAGCGGATGGATACCAGCAGCAACGTGTCAAACACAATTCGACGGTTAGGCGTAAGAGCGAACTAGACAAGCAACTACTCCTCGATCTTGCTGAGTCATCTGTTTCATCGTACGCAGATGTGCGTCGAATAGCACAAGGTGCGCAAGACGCCTCAGTTAAGGTACTGATTGGAGGGCGGCCTCTTGTCATTCCAGTCATCCTACAGAGGTTCCGCAAGGCTTTAGATGAAATGGACCACGATCGCATTAAGGGTGCCATGTACACTTTATTATTCACCAGTCTTATCAAAACTTTGTTGAGGGACTGGCGTTTTGCCCCGGACATGATGCGTCTATACATCGAGGCTGCTGCAGTTGATAAGACATCTATTCAGACTCTCGGAACTACAGCCGTGTATCCACTCTTCGAATTTGGGAAGCGGTTCGAACTCATGGTCATAACCGATAACGATATCGTGGACTTGATCAAGCCGGATGAAGATTGTTCAAGGGCCATCGAAACGAGACATGAGTTCATCCTTGACCGAAGAGCGAAGGTGGAAAAGAAGAAAGCGAGCCTTGGGCTAGAGTTGGTTGATTTGGCCAGAGAATCGCACTGGAAGACGGCCAGCAGATGCGCTATCTTCGCTACGAACCTTTCCATACGATTCGAGAGTATTGCGCCCCCAGAGTTCATTGAGCTTGTCCTTAACGGTACTAATGACCCTCATCCCGGCCTGAGATCTAATTACATGTCAGCCTTTACCCTCGTGTTTGCTATGATCGGACAACGAGCTGTCTATAAACATAGCTACCGGAATTATCTGGTAGAAAAGGAGTACGAGACAAACAAGATAACTGTGCCTGTTCCGAAGGGCGATGCTGAGTTCACTGCAAAACACTTGGAAGATTTTGATCATCCTGAAAAAGCGGAATATCTAGTCGACCCACTCTATCCTGGTTGGCTGGCATGGGGAAAGAGCTTCATGGCGTCTAAAGAAAGATCTGAAATATTCAACGATTATGATGACTTAGAGAGAACCACCAGGAACCACATTGGCAGCCTGCTGGATAGGCAATGGCTCGCTAAGTTCTTTGACCACCTGAAGCAAGAGCCACGAGATACTTCGGCGGACCGATTTAAGACATCGAATGTAATACTCCTCATGCATGTGTTCGACCTTATGCATTCCGGAGAGACGAAGTTGACTTTCGAAGACGTCAAGGAACTTACTACCGAGACCTACGGCGATGGTAGCGACAAACATCAGCATCGAGCAACTGCAGAGATATTGGGAGCCCTGCTCGTTGGCTTGCCAGATACCCCTGCTACAACCCGAAAACTGGTATGGGCATTCGCACTGCCACTGATTGTGGACATCTTTGCGGACAGCATAACGCCTGAAAATCAAACGTACTGGGTCACTTGTCTTCATTTCCTCCTAGCCAACAAAGACCCCCGGCGAGCACATGACCTTATAACTAAGCTGAGCTCATTCCGGCTTGATATGAACTCAAATGCAGCCTTTAAGGAATCTTCCAAAGTGCAACTGCTGGAATTCATAGTTAGTGATAATGGTTGGCATTTCCGCCACGACAAACCTATCCTAGAAGATTTTCTCGCACACATCGATCATCCCTATAAGTCAGTGCGTGAAGCGATGGGCCGAGTCATTGCTACAATCTACCGTGCTCGGTATCACGAATCCTTTGAGAGTGTGAATGCCCTGCTTGAGCAGAATAAGACAGAGTCTAGTATCGGTATCCGGCCTTACAAACCAACCGACGAGTTCACGGCGACTATAAAAGAGGTCTTTGACCGCCTCGAGTTGTGGCGGCATGAACGTACACCTGGCCAGCAAACGCCTTCCTCATATACATCAGGATCTAAAACAGTGCTCACATGGCTCGATAACACTTTGTCATCGCAGGATTGTACACAGCTGATCCCCTTCTTCCCGGACCCGTTCGTTGATCAACTGTTGCATATGATGGATGTCAAAGAAGACCCTGAATTGATGCGGTTGGCATATCATGTGTATCGTCACTTGCCCAACATTCCTTTCCGTGCTGGCGAGGATGGGCAGTTCATTGCGGCGCTAATTCGCCTTGGTACAACAGCCCCAAGTTGGCACCAACGACTGCGCGCTCTTGTTAACATGCAAGTGATATACTTCAGGCGCTTATTTCTCATGGATGCCTCGCATAGAGAATTACTCTTTGATGCGGTCGGCGACATGCTGGGGGATACCCAGCTCGAGGTGCGAACTGTGGCTGGTGCGACGCTTGCAGGCATGATTCGGTGTTCCCCTGTGGCCATTCGCAATCCTATCATTGCGACTCTAAAGGCGCGATTCGAGACACAGCTAGCGCGTAACCCAATGCCGAAGAAAAAGACCCCCGGTACCGAGACCCCATCGGGTGATTCTCAAAAAGTTGTCAAGAGACACGCTGCCGTTTTAGGTCTAGGTGCATTGATTGAAGCGTTCCCTTATGCGACTCCGCCGCCAAGTTGGATGCCTGAGGTGTTAGCTTTACTAGCAAGACGCGCGGCGAGCGACCCAGGCGTGATAGGAAAGGCTACGAAAGGCATCCTTTCCGAGTTCAAGAAGACAAGACAGGACAGCTGGGCCGTTGATCAAAAGGTACGTGCATACTTCTACCGAGCTAGAAAATCTTCAACTAATATTCCTCTAGTATTTCACTCCTGATCAGCTTGAAGACCTTGAAGGGGTTCTTTGGAAGAGCTACTTCGCATAGTGCAGTTGATCGCAAGACCAGCTGGTAACATTTAGTTACCCATCAATAGATTAGTGTTGCCTATAAGCATCCCCACAAGCCGCTCAACCACGAATTAGATCAAATGAGAGGAAGTAGGAAACAGCATAAGAGGGAATAGGTACATGGTGGCACCTTAGCTATCATGGCATGGGAATATTCTATATTAGAGCGGCTCGCTTTCCTTGGAGATTAGAGGGTGGTCATTGTTCAGGACAAAGTGGATAAGGAATTGGTTTGGCATTACATATTGTCAGTCTTGTATGACTGCAGGACGTCTTTTGGTAGAAGCATTCAGAGTCGGCGAATTCTTTGAGGAATCTCAAATCTTTAATACATTAATTAGCGCGGTTCGTTGGTGTCACCTGCATCCCGATATGTTTTCGAAGCTCGTCTCTACAATTCCACTCGCTATCCGTGGACCATCACAGTCACTTTCCATATAAAACATCCTGCATACTTGAGATAGTACACGTGCTCGAAAACTCAGGCTGCCCTGTGCGCAATTGACCAAACCAAAATCAGGGGGATTCTACGTCATGAGACTCAACAGTACCGCCTCAGTTCTCTTTACGCCGGCAGCGCTTCATAGTCGGGGAAGTACCGCTTTTGGATCCGGCGCGCATATTCCAGCAAGACGGGGAAACTCTTCAAATCAGCCTGTGAGCCAGGGCCACTTCACGCAAAAGAACGTTAGCAAAATAGAAAGGGGACAAGAAACCAGCGTGGAAGAACGAAGGGAGTGAGAAACTAACGCGGTAGTGATCCAAGCCGAAACAATGAATCCAAACAACGAGCCGTCCACCTCGGTAGGCTCGGGCCCGCCCAGCACCCAGAACGGCTCGCCTCCCTGGCCGCCGCCGGCCTTGGACTGCGACTCGAGCGCCAGGTCCGCGAAGCTCTCCCAGATCTCGCGACGGAAACGCCCGATCTCCTCGGGGGTGAAACGTCCGGTGCCCTGCCCGTTGAGCATTGATACCGTGTTGCGGTAGATCATTGAGCCTACTACTACGCGGACGGGCCAGGGGAGGGACCAGAGGACGTGGTCGCGCATCTTGTAGTAGTTCTGGGTCCAGCGCTCCCAGATCTGGCGTGGAGGGGGGTTTTGTCAGCGTTGCACTTGACGATGATACTGATGCATGTATGCAGAATGCTTGACGGCTGTTTTAGGGACCTACTACCTATACTAAAGTCGCCGCCACGGTACATCGCCGCATGCAGGGTGGAAGGGAATATCATATGATAGCGGGCAGAAAAGGGGAATGGAGAGCTTACGTGATACCCGGTCAATTTCTCCTCCAGCAAGCTCCTGAGCGCAAGGTCGTGCGCGCGCTCCGCCTTCGACAATCGCGCGTGCAGATCCGGAAGCTTCCCGTCTGCTGTCAGCGCCTCGATGATGAGCGCCGAGTCGCCCAGCGTCGTGTCCTCGCCCAGCGTGATGTAGGGGATTTTCCCCTTGGGCCCGGAGCGTGGGGAGCCGGCTTCTACGGCGTAGTTTAGCCCGGCGAAGCGCAGGCGTGCTTCGAGCTTGGTTACGAAGGGGGACCAGACGAAGGCGCCTGTGGTGCGGAAACCGCGGTAGATGGTTATTTTCTGGGCTGCTTGGGGAGACATTCTTGGAGTTGTTGATGAGTATGGATATGAATTGGGAACTTTGGGATAGATGAGGTTTAGAAGGAATTTGTGAGTTTGCTCTTGATAGATTGCGTAGTACGAGCTGTGTGATGCTTCTCAGGATGTGATGATGATTATGATACTGTAACACATCTTCCACTTCGAACAAACAAGTGGCCATATATCTATTATATATACAAACATCCTCCCATTTTCCTGGTTACTGTCCCAGCAACAAGGTGCTGCCCCGGCACCCAAAAACACCATGAACTCACGCGTTCAAGCATCGCCATGTTCAATCGCGTGGCGCTCGCGTCGCGCGTCGGCCGAGTAAAGTGGGCTGCCGGACAAGCTATGACTGGCTGGAGAGGCCGTGGGAGTCACGCCGGTTTGGAATCATCACCTCTGCTAGGGTAATCGATGTCCACTTAGGTAAAGATACTAGATCCGTCGCGGGGGCCTAGGGGTTCGGACTTTTGGAGTTGTCCAGGGTTGAGAGTGCGAACCCCGGATTGTGGCCGTTAGGCATCTACAGTCAGCTTCATGCGAATTTTTATATGCCTGATAATGTGGTTCGATGTGAATTGGTAAGTTGAGGTTGATTTCTCTGGTTTGATGGCGGTTCAGGTGAGTTGGCTCCGATGCAGTTCGGAATAGGTATGCTGGCAAAGTTGGAATCTTTTTACACTTTTACGGTATACCTGAGCACTGAAGCGATGATTGATGGCGTCGAAACCTATTGTCTCAGCGATAATGTCTTCTGTTTTTTGCGCGAACCTTTATTTAAGATTCAGCTACATTGAGGATAGGTGTGTTCACAGACGCAAATCTTGTCATATTAAGTAGTAGGAACATACCTTTTCGCTACAGAGAAACGCAAACCCAGCAGGAAATGGTGACACTTTAAAGACACTTTAAAGAGTCCGGTGTCCAGTGGAGCTTTGTGGCTTACTAGTCAATTTGTTTAGAAAAATGTCGCACCAAAGTAACCGACCTCATCCACTAGACCTTGGCAATACACGTCGCAAAATTCATCGCAAAGCTACCTGAACACTCTCAAGTCGCAAACTCACAATGGGTGACAGCATGGAAACAAGCGGCAACGGCGACGAGGCGATCAAGTCGCATATTGAGCACCTGGTACGCACCAACCTGCCCAACTCGGCCATATACAACTTTCTCCTGTCGGACGTGAGGATCGTGTTCGCGACCAAGGGCACTGTGAAGGCGCGGCTCACGCTCACAAAGAACCATATCAACTCGGGCGGGGGCATCCACGGTGCCGTCTCGGCTGCCATTACCGACTGGGCGGGGGGCATGGCGATTGCGACGTGGGACCTGAGGGCGAAGACAGGCGTCTCGGTCGACATCCACGTGCGCTACCTGTCGTCGGCCCGCGAGGGCGACGAGGTCGAGATCGAGGGGACCGCCGAGAAGGTCGGGGGGTCGATCGCATTCACCCGCATCGTCATTTCCAAGGTCGTCGACGGGGTCGCGGGCCCCATCATCGCGAGCGGCACGCACACCAAGTACGTGAAGCTGCGCGAGCCGCCGAATTGAGAAACTGGCCTGGCCGGGATCCTGTCTAGTCTGGTCTGGTCTGGTTCTGCGCTCGCTGGGAAGGGAACGGAACGGAACGGGGTAGCAGTCGTGGTCACGGTGACGTTTTCATCGTTCGACGGGATGGTGAGGGATTCCGTTTTGGGGTTGCCCTTTTCCTGTCCTGTTTTCCTCCCTGGCTATAGAGCATTCTAGACAGGACAGACACGGCACGAGATGTCGTGCTATTGCAGGCTAGTAATAGCAAATTACCTTAAGACCTGGGGGGTTTGAGGGATCGAAGGAGGAACGGTGGGCTTTTTTCTTTTTTTCTTTTTGACAGATCCGGTGTGTCAACCCAATAGGCATCTTCACATAAGGACTGGGATAACCAGACGGCGGACCATCGCGTCCTTTAATGTCTACCGCGCCCCCTCACCGGCCCCGAGTCTACCTTTCAGATGCCAAAGAAAGCGATGCACGCTACCAGTGTACAGTACCGTAGGAGTGTATGCGACCCTACCGACGTTGTACAGATCTAGGCTTCTCGGATGGTCGCATGGGATGGATTCCTCTGGCGTAGCGCTGTGCGCACGGTAAGCAAAACGGTTGCGGGCCGGGAAGTGTGATCGTTGCCCCATCTGTGAACATCTGTTGGATCAGAAATTCGGTTCGGATAGGTTGGCCCGCCTACATGTACCACCTCTGATAGCTGGAGAGTCGCACATGTACTTATGATACCCGGATTACCGGTGTAAGTTTGATGAACCCCATATTGGCCGTGGTTCGTCGTCGGTCAGTGTGCTGTTAGGTACTACATAGCAGGATCAGGTTGAGGTATGTAAGTGAAAGAAAACTAGTATTAATAACATGTAACTACTCCTCGTGGTTGGTCAATCCTTTACGACAACCATAGGCAGCCACGAAAATAATTCTAGCCTCGGCATTACATCATATATAGATTTGTGTACTTATCAGTACAGTAGAGTCTTCGTAAATACCTAGGTGAGTGGTGAGTGGTCAGCCAGAGTCAACCTATCTCATAAAGCAATGTGCTTCTCCTGTAGCCATCAGATGCGGCATGTCTAGGTGAGCTACGAACTTAGTAAAGATTGCCAGCGGACGAAGTAAAGAGGATGGCGCGGGGAAAGGCCACATGTAAACCCTGGTACACCATGACAAAAACAGAGTGAAACGTTCGCAGCGGGCAGGATGCGAGATGCGTTTTTTCTTACCGAATCAAGATATTGACAACGCTGGTTCGGCTGTCGAAGCCTCCAACTCCGCTGTTTCCGGAGAATGGAGCCGCTCGGTACCGATGCCTGCGCGTCTACCAAAATAGCGTGTTCTTTCGAGTCAACTATGCATATGTAGGTGCAAGGATGTCCGCAGCCTGAAGAAAAGTCTCTTACATATATCACCTCACCCGTCACCCATCGGTTTATGCTGTTGAGGCAAAAGGCCTCAGAAATACTGGGTTCTTTGCTGTGAGTTGTATGCACAGCTGAGCCAACATTATTAACGTGTTTTAGCATGTGACATGCCGTGGTGCCCGGATGCTCTTGTGCGGGAGTTGCAATGGTTTTATGTTACCGAAGCCAGTCAGCAGCTAAAATACAACCTTCTGTGACCCCGGATCCGATCCCTCTCGGTGACTGGGAAAAGACGACAAGTGGAGGATATCCTGGAAGTATTAAATCATCAAGGACCACTCCCGGTTTAGCATACTCGTAACACCAATGCTTCATATCTTTCAAGAAATCAATTATTAATGGATCATTGTAGCTACATCTTGACCGTTCCAATCCTTGTCTCGCTACGTTTCCTACCAGATTGGGGAAGCCGTGTCTATCGGTTGCTACCGAATGTGACCCATACACTTCATGACTTAAGTACAATAATATGTGTAAACCTACATTAGTCTCCCAAGTCGCCTTAGGCGGCTGCCTATTTAATACTTACAATATGGGAATAGCGCAGACTGCAGATATATCTTCATTGATGTAATGCGCATCCTTTCTCCAACCAGGTGGGTTACACGGTGGCAGTAGAGCCGTGCCCCTTTCTTGGAGGCAACATCACAGGCACCTGACTAGCACATCCAATCAAGACACGTTAGTGATGCATATGCTGTCATTCTTCTAATGCTGGGTAACATCATCTCCTCGACTATAATTAACTGACATCTCGGAGACTTCGAGATCCGGGTCACTGCCGGATCCTCCTCAGTGTCCTCGGAAGCATACTCTAACTCTCTTCGAATCAAGAGACAAAGCTAGAGGTTTTGGCAGTTTTTAGGGTCATCTTCGAATTGTTACAATGGAAAATCTAGTCTCAGATATGGCTTTGAATCTTCTGATCACCCCTCTGTGTTAAAAACGATATGATCTAGAGCTGAATGACTTCCGGGAGCCTAAGTAGTTTATAAGATTAATTATACTCCTTAACTGCGAGGTCTTCAAGGTATTCATTTTTTCTAAAAGAAAGGATTCTTCTTGTTAAGTAGGTGTCTGTAAGGACTATTCAGGAGAGGAAAACAGATTCATAAAACCAAAATAATCAAATTTGAAGTTACCGGTTCCTAATAAAGGCACCAATATTGAGGCTCTTCCATCTTTACCTTGTAGTAGATCGGTCTGATAACCATGAATTTGCAATTTCCGGCAGCATAATAATTGTAGATCGGACTGTTCATCTAGTCCAGCGTAGCTTAGACTACAAAGCTTAGTAGCGTCTTGTTCCTGATATTCTTGTTCTTCTGGCTTAACGGGTACCGTCAAATTTACCGATAGAGATTATATATAGTCTGCCAGGCTCATAGCCGGTGCTCGCAAGTTGTAGTTTTAAAAGGTTAGGCAGGGTGGCTATTTCAAACACGGTATCCCCATTAGAATTTTTCGGTGTCATAACTTGTCACACGTAGCGAATACGAGGCTGCAAGTCTTAGACCTTCTGATACGCATTATACGCGAAGAGAAGCGTTTATCCGTTCCAATCTGATAATATTTCCGATGTTTTACGTGAGGTCATTCAGCCCTCGCTTAAGTGAGACATAGGCGGTGTGGACGGAGGTTTACGTAAGGGCCCTGAGTTGTATATAGCTTCTAGCCAAGCCTACCTGAACGGAAGAAAATCCGAATGGTCAAGGTCTTAGGCGCCCCCTAACAGATTATTGTATCTTGAATAGAAGCATTCCAAGCCCTGATATCCAGCCCTTGTTATACAACTAGCACGAGACACAAAGAAACATTTGTAATACGTAGTTCGACAGTTGCCCAGGAAGTTTTCAAGGTTTTCATGTACCAACGAGTGTCTTCACCTAGCCCAAAGTACGGGGTTTCTAGCAGTCGGTAACAAATGTGTATGACCTCTTATAAGACTTACTAATGGAGTGTAAACACCTGCAGGACACTAGTGTTCCCAACTCCTCCGCATGGTATCTGGAACTTCATACTTCAGCATATATAAAGACACTTGTTGCTGTTGTTGCAAGAAGATCAGAACATCTTCGTGGGTAACTACCTAACTATTACAAGTGTTTTTGCACTTTGTACCGGATGGTTGGTCACTTTTAGATAGTCTTCTAAGTAACGCGGTCCACTAAATGCTGATCAATAGACCACAGGCTTTGTTCACGAATTACAAAAAAAAGAAGAAATGTATAGGCTTACAAGTAAAAATCAATCAGCTATAATACATGAATTCCGTTACCAAGTTTTGAAATGTTACCACTATTGATAAGATATTAGAAATTCAGCTCAGGAGCGCGGGGCTCAAAGCCGCAGGACAAAAATGAAATTCTTTTTATTATTTCTCCTGATGAAATGTTTGATTGGTTGTCCCTAACTCGTACCTTCGCAGCAGATCAAATTATTTCATTGGGCCCAGTTCACATATCCCTGACAATAACTCCTATATCATCGGTTGCCGCTTCAGTCAACAACGATGAGGACGGAACGTGTTTGATGTATAATGATCTATATAGAATAGGTCATCATGTGCAAACCACATATAACCTTCAGCCATCAGGCTAAATCATAGTGGGCAGATATTTTCCATGGAGGGGCATATCGAGTTCAAGGGCCTGGTGTGCAATGAGAGTCCTGGTTTTAAGAATCCAATTCCAAATCATCATCGTTGACATGCATATCATATCAAGTACACTAAAGGCTGATGATGTACCGTGCGTCATGTCGAGCGGGATCGTAGGTTAGATGCAAAATCCTAGAGCTTGTTTCAAAGTCAGAAGTCCCTCGTGGCTCTACTGGCTATATTACTATAGAATTGGTAATATAAGGCATGCTTAGGCGCCTATATATGATTTGCCACCTGCATAGGGATGGCATAGAAACTTAATTCTGGAATCGATACCCAAGTTTTCAACTTAAAACATCCAACTTGAAATAACACCAGGTGCTAATATCTGCTCTTCAACACTGCAGTAAAATTACAAATTCCCCCGCAAGTAATATCGTGCCGTCGGTGAAAGTTGCGTAGGTATTTGCCAGGTCAATTTGAGCATGGGTCATGCAAGCAATGCAGGCAGCTTTTGGTGTTGCTCTACTTGTCCGCCAACTGCTTATTTTGGGCATGCTCCAAAAACCCAAGTTAGAAACTCTGAGCAAGGAGAGAGCGAGGAAGTATTGATACCTAGTATCTGTCCAAGTACATCAAGACAGAGACAATGAGCAGAAAGCCGGGGAATGATTTACTCTACATCCCGTTGTGGTCTAATTATATCATGCTTCACTGGAAATCTTCCCCGTTGCAAATCTCTTAGAAGGCCAGATTTCCGCAAGCAGTTCTCAAACCGACGCATCCTACTTACATAGTAGCACCAAGGGAAGAAGCCTGACTAGGTTCTCAAGTAGTATTGACCGGGGGACATAGCGCCTCTTTGATGTCAGTAGGCATTCATTCTATGCGAGGAAGGTATCGGGGCCGGCTGGATTATTGCAGAGATTAGATTCCTTTCAAGACCTACAGTAACGTCGCGTCATCTGGTGTGAGATACACCGCTCTTTTTTCACCATTTCCCTTTTGAAGTCAATATTGGCGTTCTTGGGACTTGCTGAAGGGTGCTGGTCTGGGGTAGGGGAAGTTTCCTAGTACATACTAGTCAACGGGAAATTGTTACTGTTAGATAGTATCTTGCATGTGCCGGGTTAGAAAGACGGGGGTCCCAGGCAAGAAGCAACGCTCTCGCCACAGTAGCTGCAGCGCGCGCCGATCGGCCTGAAATGAGATCCCGTAAGCGAGATGGATTTCGGGTCTGATCGCACATTCGCTCTGTTGTGTGTCTATGTAAATACTTCCGCGGTTTGTGTGATAAGCTTCTCATACATAGAGTCACGAGTTTGGTATTCTCGCAAGATATCCTCTTAAGAGTTGCATGTCTTGTTCTTGGCATACCATACGCATGTAATTGTCAGCACTAGGATAGGTAACAAGTGGTAACCCGATAAACTAATATGGGCAAATGAGGCCTGTGCGTTTGCATGATAATCCACTCGCCGAAAACATCCTTCGGAGATTTTTGCGCTACTTCTGCCGAATCTGATGCGGGCGGGTTACATGGGGTTGAATGTAGTGTAAACTGACACAGGTAGCGTACTGTAGTTAGGCGAGATCGGTTCAAGAGCGGTCTCTTACGAATACGCCCTGTCCCGCACGAGAGAACATACGAAGTAGGTATACGTAGACCTGGGCTGGGCAGCCGTTTTTCCCCTCCTGGAGCAGCTGCGCTTACATGTGCCTGTGACGAGAGATAATTACATAGGTATTGCAGAATAATGTAGATAATCTGCTAGTAATAATATATTTGTGAGAATGCTTGCCGTTTATTACAGATGCCTATTGCTAGAAAATCGATTACGTGCATACTCTGTCAAGGAAAGTGCTGATCACTGCATTGGCTAAGTAAGATTCAGCCTGCCGATATGTCACTATCTGGAAAATGGAATTGCTCTCGACAAGTCCTGTCGCGGGGGAAGTAACTTTAGCGCGAAGGAGTTGGCTCCTGGTGAGCCTACAAAGGTAGGTAGCCTTATATTTAAGATTTAGTGTAAGTTGCTGTAAAACGGTCAAGCTAACGCATTGAGATCTTTCTTTCACTTAGCATACTGTAGCCGCTTCGGTGCCGCATGATCTCCGACGACATCGGTTGTCGTGGGTCACCCGATTCTGAACAAATGGTAAGATTGAGAATAATGAGTGAATTGGACAAAGGGGACACAAAAGAGTCCAGATCAATTCCCAAATCAGATTCGAATACTTCACAAGATATTGATCGTCAAGACCTGGTCAGAGATTGTACGGCTCCAAGGAATAGGAAGCGCTGTGGTGTTAGGTATGTTTGAATGGAACCGATCCACCCATCGAGGGGTAACACCCGGGTGTTTCTGCTGGAAGCGAACGCACGTTGGGTGATGCATGCATGGTTGAGGATCAAGACTGCTTGACCGAGATGCTGGGCAGACAGGTTATCGACAACCATCCATCAATGTCAGATTCCCCAACCGGGAAGCCCAGCGAAACATGTCAACCGTCGGTCCGAAAGGGGTTTACAAGAATATCCTTATGCACTATGGGTAGCATCAAGGAATGATGCGTAGAGTAGACGTCAATCTCGTCTGAACTCATTAGGCTGGATATGGTTCTGGACGAGGACGAAAAACGAGAATGCTAAATGAGTTATGTCGTATTCGACGCTGCCTTACATGTACAGGAAGATCGCACAGCCTGTCTCTTACTTTCTCCTTTCCTGTCTATCTTGACCCCTGGATAGACCCTAGAGTATCAGGAGAGTTCTCCGTAGACTTGGGAAAGGCAGTGGTCAATGCATTGAAGGCAGGCAGGCAGGCTTGTTAACAAAATGATGATCAGAACGGAAGAGAGGGACAAAGATGCCGAAGAGACTCAAGCCGGTACGTAGTAGTATACGCACATATGTATACGTATGTATGCATGTATGAGTCTATGTAAAGAGGTGTCTACTGTTACCTGAATCACGTACGCGTGCCCATATGGTTACGGACTAATAAGTCGCTGCACTGTGACAAGATGACCAGCTAGAGCGAACACAGTAAGAATATGTCAGCAACAATATCAACGCACAGGTATCCTGTACCTCGCTTGAATACCCCCAAGCATCTTTCAAAGGTTCAGACGCTACCTATCTTGGGGTTAGTTCACGTGCTCTACACTACTGCGGGTATATGCGGTAGATCTTACGCTACATCACGGAAGCTTTTCATCCCATCATGCCTTAAGTGTCCTTCTTGGTGTGTAGTATGCGCAATCTTGGTCCTATTCTCCTACAAGCCATCAATCTCACCAACTCTTTTGCGTTTGACCTTTGACTGTTCTGGCAATGGATGTTGTGGCCCGAGTGCTAGCGAGTTTCGCCTGGGTCCCGGCCTGGATATCCGTCATCGTTGCCGGTAATCCTTGCTTGAGCTCTACCGGTATGTAATTCCACTGTGACCATGCCGGATCCCACCCTTTCGCAGCTTGCAAGTATGTAAGTATAGTGTACAACGTGTACACTAGTACATGATAGTATACATGATTTCGGAACACACCCCACTGGCAGGGACGTTCCGAGAACCCCTGGCGCTGTCATGTCATGTGTCCTTGTGTAGCATATGCAGCGTATGCATGGGGACTGGTTGTGTACTGTAGTGTACGGTATGTGTACACTCCTCGACTGTCTTTGTTGTTCTCACCACAGTAGCAGCGAACATGCTGTATGCGGTCATGTTGACGGCACAGACCTTGCTGCCATTGCCTGTCTTGGACGAACGACACTACCCGTGTTTACAGAATGGGCTGTTTTGATACGCTGCGGCTCTGCTTTAGAGTGGAGGATCGTCCTTATTTGGCAGTTTGATAAAGCTTTGTACCTACGAAGATGTAAGTCGCTCACCTTTTCAAGAAGAGAAGCCGACTAGCCTCATACAGCCAGAAGAAACTTAGTACACTACTATGTACACAGCTGTGACAATATACAGTACGCCAAGTGGTTTACTCTGTAATGTCACAGATCGTACGCCATGATCAGGGCTAGTCAGGATGCCACTGGTAATCCGTTGAGACTACCTGAATAGATAGGTAGCCAGAATCAGATGCGCATACCATACTGTATCCATATCGCCGCCGTGGCGTATCAAGTCCACCTCGCCAAACGCCTACATTGCCTCCTTTGAGCTACTGTATATAAGGTTTATTCGGCTGGCCAATAGCTCGGTGGACTAGGAACGTTATAATTCTTCGGAAATAAAATACACGTAACCCAGGAGTGTCCCTGGCCGAGGCCGAGGCCAGTCATTGACAGACCTGTCAAAGATGTGAAATGACAGCGCTGCAAGGTTGTGCCTAGGTCTTCAATCCAACGTCCCCGGCCGCCTAGCTCGAGTCTACAGTCACCCGAAGTTATTGCCCTTTAAGACATTGGCGATGGCAAAAGTATCGCTCCCACCTATTAGTGCGAGATAGCTCAGAATACCTTTTCCGATCTGGTGCTAGGGCTCATTGCATTTGTCTTCGTGGGCAAAAGAGTTACAGCTTACATGAATGGGCGGCGGCTTCGGCCCCATCGATTAACAGGCCCCTGCATTGAGATACACCTCTAATTTGCCGCCCGAAGTCCAAATCCCAACCCCTGCCACGACATGTCGGCTGTGTTGATCATGGACAGTGGGCATTTACTGTGACCAACTGTGCATATCATGCTATTCTGACAGGCTTTTATTTACCGCGGGCAAGCAATGGATTCCACATTAACACGGTAGTCTGGCGATTGATTTGCGACCCTGTAGAGGTAATGTACACTCATATATACCTAACTTGTTAGTAACTACACCACAGTAGGCGGCGCCCAATCTCTCCATAATCTGCCATAATTAACCCTGGAATGGCCTGAAATTTTCGCTGTTGATGTTGCATTCTGGCTCCATCATGCCCCATTATTCCGCTCGACGAACGCAAGCTGCCCTAGCCTGCATATGCTTGAATATTTCTCACGTGTAATAGTGTGATAGGCATTTCTGGCTGGCTACTGCCCTGTTCCAAGCCGATTTGTATACAGTATTGTGATTGTCATGATACCTCTCGTGTCCTCGATATTGTCGTTTGTCTGCCCGTTCGAGTCTCAGCGTACGCTAAGAGTTTTCTATAACTCCTTTCAGCGCTAAAGACGGCTCCATCACTCACATCCCAATTCATGTCTGTGTTTGGCTGGGATGGGTCTTCCCGTGTTAGCATTACCGTCATGCCGTTCCGGAGCAAGGATTTAGATGTTGAGCTATCCAATATCCATAGGCGTGACAACGTTGTCGACTGAGTTCCTTTTGCGGATTTGCAAGAGCATGACGCGGAGAGCATGAACTCCTCGACTTCCGCCGCACAGACAAACAGAGCCAAAGGCTATGTACACCTCGTAAAAGGTCCAGCTGTACTCTGGGTGATAAAGTCACACCCCTGCCTCTTCTCAATAGTCCAGACGTCCTTAAGCGGTCGGCTTGGGGGTACTGCGTTGGCAGGTACTCGTCCCGTTTAATCCTTGCTCACTAATGTATGTATACCACGCATCCCACCATACCATGACATGAGTGATCGACGCCAAGTAGCAACTATCGACCTGTCCACAAGCAAAGTATTGCAGGTACAAGATCTGTACCGACATAGATGGAGACTAGGGTATTCTACCCTGCCAACAACTGTACACTAGACTCCTTGTATTGACCCTCGAGGGTTGAGTGACATGCCCCGTGAGTACGTTCGTCTAGACCTGGTTAATTCGCGTTCTTATCACCTTGGGATTTGTGTTGGACTTATTCTTTGAAGCTATAGCGGTGGTCAGACCATTAACAGTCTCCGTACTATGTATACTATGCTTCTGTCATGCCTCCCCAGACTAGGACAATTTTTATCACCCACTACAAGTACCGACCTTAACACCCATGACAGCGTAGGAGACTGACATAACTTCTCCACTCACCTGGCGAGCCAGTTGCTGTATCTATTGTTCTCCTGCGGCGCTGTCCACTTCGACATTTATTACATCAACACAACGACACATTGTTACGAAGACAATCACGATCGGTTCGGTTTACTTGCGGAGATAGGCTGCCGCCAAGGGAGCCGCAGGAATCTTAGAAACACATATAGCATTTGACCGGAACGGGTCTCGCGTGTAGTAGCACCAAATTCCAACGCCTTGGTCCTGCTTCCAGCCAAGCACTTCTCTAAGCCATCATCTCCAAGGACTTGTCGGATATCTTGCGGCGCTCCGTGTTCGTAGTGTTGGGATCGAAAACACCAATTGTACTATCCTGAGACAACAACTGCCAACTACTCGGCTTCCCCCCTTCTGACGACTACAAATCCAGTTCAAGCTGTGCCCACGCGGGTTGAGGCTGAACGGGAAACAAGGGCCGATCCCGAGGCAGCAGGAAGTTTCTAAGAACAGATACGCGTACGGCCACCAAGCAGAAGTCAATCAGCAGTGAGAATCGACTTGGCTCAGAACCATTGCTCAACGTCCTCGAAAAATTGGGAGCCGTTCCCAAATAGATCACAAAGGCCTCCACGTGCTAATATATTCCAAATTCAGAAAGTATCTGCTGGGTATTCCCTCTTGGGCTCGATGCGTTCATAGTTGGCTCCCAGTCTAGGATACGATCACAAAACGGACGATACCCAACTCTCGATCTGCCCTAGTCGCAACGGTTGCAAGCTCGTCTGCCACCTACAGAACAGACCCATTTGGGGCGCAGAACAACTCCGACTTTCCGCAGCGTATAATATTGAGATCTAGCCACGTAGAAGCGAAGAAAGGGATTACGCGAGGCTAGCCTACGCCTTGCGGGGGTGTCTCAGTCACACGACCTTATTTAAACCTCAACCGCGTTCTCCACCTCAATCGAAGGATTCTCTGATCATCGAGCCCCTTCAGCCAGCTGTCAGACTCGTGTCTTTTAGGGCACTTCCTCTTGACTTAGCTTTGGTCCTCTACTAGCTATTAGTATTACTGGTCTTCGATGGGATTACCTCGCAGCATTACAGAGAGACGGATTAGAAATAGGAGAGTGAATTGGTACAATTGCAACAACGGTGGATTACCAATATATTGAAGGCGAGGAGAAAGAACGGTCTTGTTGGTCAGGTCAACTCACGAGTGCTTTTAATCGAGAAACTTCCGCAAGTTCTCTCCGCATCGTACAGGCAACTAGGCGCAAGAACGCGTTTATATCGATTTGGGCACGTTTTTCCCGTGCACGGCATATCACTTACGTTATCCATTTTTTTTTCTTTCCGTCTAGTCGAACGCTATCTACTCACGAGTGGTCGAAATGGCGTATCAACAGTCTCCGTGGGCACATATTCCACATTATGTGCCAATGATGAACTCTGGAATGCCGAGTTTACCCACCTCTCAAACACAAGGACATCCACAAGAAACAAGTAGCAAGCAGTACGTTATATCCCAATAATCACCATGGCTTTTCTCCTGACGAGAACATAGATTAGAAAAATATACACTTTCGTTTATGCAGCAGCCATTACATGCAAAAGCGGCAAATGGGAAGGACAAAGGTGAGAGTTACTAGTACCACACGAGCAATGAATCAGCTATCTGATGTCACAATTTACAAAAAGATCGAAGACCGGTTGATCCACCACCGATTCTGAAACTGGAAGTGGCGATGGATCAAGACCCTGACGGTGTATATAAACAAAGTAAGTGGATGCATTCTATTATGAAATTGGTTTGATTCTAATACATTGCCAGGCCCGTACCTTATCGTGGTTGCATATCTCGAGTACGGGCCAGGCCAGGATCATGGCCCTGATGCAATGCCACCGGCAAACTTGATGTCGGGTACAATGGTCTCGTCGTTACACCGATTAAAGGATCCCGGTGACCAAGAAGGTGCTTTTTTTGTCTTCGGCGACTTGACAATTCGGCGTGAGGGCAATTATTGCCTCCGATTCGATCTATTACAAATGGAATTTGGTGTCAGTTCGGATCCTGATTCGTTGGTCACTGTCACATCCGTGACCAGCAACCCGTTTCGAGTCTACTCGCAGAAGAATTTCCCGAAACAACAGAAAAATGAATCCACTTTCCTAACCCGGTCATTCAGTGACCAGGGAGTTAGGCTTCGCGTACGGAAAGATTCTCGGTTGAGTCTTAATCGAAAACGGACAAGTGATAAATCTATCGAAAAGTACGACCGGAAAAGAATGGCGATAGAATCGCCTGGACAGGGTCGGAGACCTTCGACCCAACACAGATCGTCATTGGAATCGACTGAACAGTACTACGAAGGAGATATGTTTGCGAATGAACCTGCAAACAAACGGCACAGAGCAGTATCTGGAGCGCTGCAGGCCGCGGAGAATGGACTCGAAACTCGTTCTTGGGGTTCATATCAGCAAGGTACTAGCTCCTCTTTTGCAAACCATGGATCTATGGGCTCGATCGGTACTGGGCCACCCACCTCTGCATCCATGGGTGCTCCTCAAATGCCACCGCCAAATCCTAGGCTTGATACTCATTTCTCCTCACTCCACACTGGCTCAAGCATGTTCCATTCACCGGTGGGGGAGCGCCAATCACCTGTTACTCCGTCATCCGTACACCAATCCCCCTTTGGTAGCGCTGGATCACAGAACTCTTCCATGGCCTATTTATACGGAACGAGTCTGGGTCAGAACAGCACTGCACAACCCCTGAATCTTGCACCAGTTGGTGCTCATACACAGAGCGCAATGAGTACCCCTCGATTGGCAGAATCATCGCCGCGACCACATGCCCATCCAGTTAGTGCAACATCTCCAATGGGGGTAAATATATATGCAACGGCATCCCAAGCCTCTGCGCCGCCGCAACCCCGCCAGCTTTCGTACAACACACCGACGTATCATCACGGTTTATCGAATGCATTCGACCACAGCACTCTGCATGAGCACGGAATGAATACGCCATTAACAGGGAATATGCCGCCTGATAGTCTGAAAGGCGGGTATGCCGACGTCTTCAATGGAGTCACCGCAAAATCCGAGTGAAGTTGGAGTCCCAGGTGAATATCTGCAGGTGGATTCAGTATGATGGCGAATCCGAGCTTAAAGCTTGAGCATCCGGCTGCCAATGGAAATTCAGTCGTGAAATTGGCCACCAATACCCCCTGTTAGAACGCTTTTGGCACCGTTGAAAAGACGAGTGCTTAATATTTAATGGAACTGGAGAAAATCTACGAAGATTGAAGTATACAAAAGGAATAGGAGATATACATTCTAATAGTTATGTTCCGATTAACCGGAGGTTGGAATGCATTGTTTCTGGAAGAAAGATACCCCACGGCGGTTGTTCTGTTTCGCGCGTTATTCCCCATGCACTACTACCACTTTTATCATATTACGATACGAAGACTAAATAATAATCCTACTAAAACTAACACGAAATACGTGTGAAAGCTGCCAGAAAAATGTCACAGGAAAATAAGCTTATCATAATAGGTAACATGGTTTCCAACTACCTGTGCTGTGTGGCTGGCTCAGATTCAGCTCCACGATCATTTACACACCGGAGCCTAGAGAGGAATACATAGGTCTAACAGGCCCTTGTACACGCAGGTTCCTTAGCTCACTGAGCTCTTGGCTTGAGTGTGTAGCGCTAGGAACGAGCCAAGCGTAAGGTGTCAACGGAACTTGTGGGAGCGGTACAACGTCCCTACACCCTCGCTGTATTTCGTTCGAGGTGAACGGCAATGAGCTAATTAATCCCATTGCTTCGTTATACATATTCTATATATATTACTCGAATAGTGTCATTTGAGAGTAAGTTACACCTAGTTGACAGATTTGCTGATACATGAACCAAGTACAATCAATATCGAACTGCATCTAGTCCAGCGTGTAAGTCAACCTAGGCGAGTCTATTTCGTACCATACGACGTATTTTGTCTAAGCTCTGTCACATTTACTATTAGTTAGCTCAAGTGCCTCATGCTTCTGACCCTCCATCCAAGCTCAGCGTGTCGCGGTATAGGCGGCGATAAATCCTTCTTAAGCACAGACGAAGAGTTGATAAGCAACGAGTCCAAAGACTTTCAAGATCTCATTCTAGAAGTGTCTTAGATATTGCAGGCAATAGAAAATCGTACGAGCACCTATGCTATGCGGCCTAAGCAATAGGAGGATAGCAGATCTGAATTCGATGTTTTCCGGCCAGAACGCCCAGTGCATGTGGAAGTTAGCAATATCCCACATGCCGTATATTACCCCGAGAGGGCCCAGAGCCGTGTTTTTATGCGTTTCGAGCCCACACGACCTGGTTGCAGATGCCATGTAATTACACCAAAGAAGGTCCAGATTGGTCTCAAGGCAGATTCCTTGTTACCAGCTTAGATAAACCCCTCTTTCTACGCCGCCTTCGGTAACACGCTTGATGTAGATATCAGTACCCAGTACTCGAAATAGCTAACACGCCAGTGCGACAGAGCTTCAAGAAAACAGTGGGCCATATTTTGACCGGATCTGCAAGTAACCCCATTTTTGAGAGGGCCACTTACAAAGGGATGCAAGCCGACTCGATGCACATTATACACCTAGCTCGCCAAGTCAGCACAGGGCGGCCCCCCGACATGGCAACATTAGTCCGGATACATTCCCATTCGATAATGGAGCCCCCCATTACCATGCATCCGTGGGGAAAATATCAAGGCTTAAAACTTGGTGAAGGGCACGAGTACGGTGTTGAGTCTATCACATGACGACTTCAGTTGGTAATGTAAAATCAGACACACTCGCCGCAGACAAGGATGCCCTCGAGGTAGTGTAATGTGTCTGCAGGGTCCTAACAAACGGCTACACAACACAATATCTCGGAGAACCATTGAGACCTAACTAAGTGAGACCAGGCAACCTCACCCGTTACTGGCACTTACAGCCCAAGCGGGTATCATCGAAGCAACATAACCTGTAATCAATCTTGGGTGACACACAATGTGAGCGTGCTCACTACCTACATGGTCAGTACGTATTTAAGGAGGTGGCTATCTAAATAGACGAAGGGGCGTTCATAGCGGCTCCCTGGGTCTCCCAGGGCTTGCAGATCTGGCAGGTCGATTTCCACAGTTGCAACCAGGTACTGTAGATCTCCGGTATGAGAATAGAGTTTGCGACTCCCTTTGGTTCGGTTTCTAAGGTTCAGCAACTGCCGACCTCACCTCTTCCGCCTGCAAAGATTCATACAATAAGCTTCAACATTGGAGTTTGGGTCTTGTTTTGACTTCATCAGATGAAAAGGGCCGGTCTACTTCAGCATCGGTCGGAGATGTTCGATAAACGAAGTACAATAACTAAGAGCCAACTACTTCCCAATTATATCAGAAATACACAGTAGGTATGCATTCTTAGCCTCTTGCAAATATGTATCTACAAAGTACTTCTAGTCTCAACAACATACTCACACGGCGTCTCCACCATCGACAGAAATCTATCTGAAAAACCTGCAGCGCGAATGCGGAGATGCTGCGCGACCAGGAAGCAATGCCGCAGCATCTATTGACCAATAATGACACGAATTTTCGTCACTTCTCAAAGCCCATGCTATTTCCCTAGTGTACCGTGTGCATTTAGATATAACACTATACTCAAGCACTTTACGGCGCATGAAGAAAAGACTAAGCCCTGTGCAGCCCTGTTACTCATTATCATTAGACGATTATCCCAGGTTATGCCGTGCCATGCGCAAACATACAGTAGCTACGCAAGTCTGTTACATCAGTACTCTGTATATTTGTAGTTATATCTCGTTTGCCTAAGATATAGCCAAGCCTACGTATCCGGGATTTTGATTGATCAGAGAGCTTGCCAGGATCACTCCGTCGGGCCTTAGGTCCGAAAGTATCTTGAACACTGCATTTGACATCTACCGCTTGGGGTAAGCCAGATAATTTTCCTAGCTTGAAGGACAGTGCTACTGTAAGGAGCGGCATAACAAACGCCACACAAACAGATGCAGATGACTAACTCAAGGCCAGACATTTCATCTGTTAGAATACGTTTCGCATAGCGCAACTACACCACAATGCTTACTAGCCTTGGCGTAGAAGAAAGACCTGGTAAGACAGATAAGAGCGTATCTCGCTTCCACACCAAGAGCCCATGATAAATGAGCGTCCATGGCATCTGATGTCAGTTTCCTGTAATGTGATTGAGAAAAGGAGCGCCAATTCTTGCCGCAACAAATTGCGTCGTCATGTACTCAATATTATACCCTGCACGAAGTCTGTGGAGAACCTTGATTGCCCAAATCCTGATAAGGTACATTGGGATACCTTAAGTACTTATAATCCACGAGGATTGTTGCCGGACTATCCTCAAACAGTGCGTACGGCAGTATTGTGGCCTGAGCTGACAGACCAAAGTCACGACCAAAAAGTGAAAGATAATTTTTTCTACTGACCGTCAGCAAGTTTAGAAGTTTTGTTGATGCTGTCAAGGAACCCATGATAAGTAAAATAACTAGACTTAGCTAATTAGCTAGAGTCCGCTCCAAACATTGGGGGAAAATAAGTACATATGGAGATGAAAGCACAGGCATATTTACTTACTGGAACCAGAGTCCTAGCGCACAGAGAGCCAGTCCTGCAACGCAGTAGCAATGGTATGTGCATGGCATACTTAGTACAACAGGACGATGTAGTCTACATTGCTAATGGTCCCTGGACCTTTATGGATCTTGTCACCTTTTTAATGCGTTGGTCAGGCCCACCTGAGGAAACTCTCAATTGAGAGGAGCTTCAACCAGGGTGTCCTTAAATTTGTACTTTAATGGTCCGTTTGCAAATGTTACTTGCATCACCCCAGATGTATAAAGCTGTTTTGGGTAGTTGAAGTCGCATGGTGAATACCTAATTGGGCTTTGCAATTTCTCTTTCCAGAGCATAATGACACGATGTGAGTCCAGCAACATGTCTAAACCCGTACCACTAACCATGCCCTGCTTCCTTTTTCTCCTTTGACCCACGCCGTCACAAAGGGTCGCGTTTGTAACCTGTCAAAGTTGCATTATGCACACCCCTCATCGGAGGATTCACTACTGTAACTGATGGTCACTTTTTACTATCTGTATGTAGACTACCCCCACTCGCTCTCTTAATTCATCATACCCTACTTGGTACATTCTAGCTGGCACCACTTCGATGCTCGAGGCAAGATACCTGGATGCTACGAATGGTTAGCTCATGCTGCAAGGAGGATCACGAACCGGGCTTATCCATATTTTCTTTTTTTTCTTCGAGCCCCTCTTGTGACTTCGGTCCCCCTGCAGAGAGGTTAGGTGACACGTCAAACTCCAAACCATAATGGCTGCTTCTATACCCACCTAGAAGGGGTCAGGTCAACATGGGAGCAAGAGTTTATTGAGACGATCCCACGCGAGACCAGGGTGCGCAGGGTTGCGTAGGCAAGCTTCCGCAAGCCGAAAACAAGGGTGGCCACCTACAGTAACTTCGACCTCTCCGCTGAAAGTGCCAGTTCGAGTCTGGGCCTAGGTGCTGTTTTGCCGTTTTCAGCCTAGAATGGGGGACGAGCATGCGAAACCGTTCCCAAAACGTTCGATGTGTACTCTTCCAATAGTGTACGTAGTGTCTCCATTACGCTACTGTACTTGTAAATGCCGGCCTGCGCTACATTAGTGTAGTTACATTCTAACTTTCCATTCCACAGCAACTAGTAGTAGGTGCATACCTAGTGCAAATCACTCGATGGGCAAAAATGCTGCGGCTAAGAGACACTAGCGGACCATAGTTTCCCAAGTCGAGTGCAGAATTGTCCCACAGCTAATTAGTTGATGTCTAGGTGGAGGTAGATCACAGGGCAACATTGATATTTCCAACTGGTCCAGTTGGAAGCGTTCAGTGAACGATACTCATCTCGGAGCACATCTCCTTACACATAGTCTGCAGTAGTGGCCAAATACGCTTCGTCCTTCTTGCATGCCTCATAATATGTTATATGTTGTCAAGAGGAATGTTTATATTAACGCCAGTTGTTCGTATCAAGTTACAAAGTCGCCGGCGCGAATAGTGTGAAGCCATGTCTAAGCGCTATGTGGCAACTCTTATTGCTGACACAACAGGCATATGCAAGATAGGCTATTGTTTCTATCCCAAGAAAATGGGGATATACAAGATATGCAAAGTAATAGATCATACGAGGAGGATTAGGCGATTCTCAGATAATATATGCAGAAGAAACATTGAAGCACTCTAGAATTAAGAAGCGCAAGTCTTCCATAAGAAAGGTTGAGCATTCGATCGTAGCTTAGGCAGATTCTCTACCATATATATGATTTGAAAACCGAAGGTACTTACATTACTATCTTATATGAAAACTATTCCGATCTCTCAAATGTGAGTTTTCGGGTCATATATCGATGTAACCCTTTGACGGAAGTTATGGTAGGAGTCACCTACAGCATAAGCGCTTTGTGAAAATTCCAGATTCAGGAGAGGATTAAGGAGCCAAAAAATCACAAGTTGTGGCTTCTCAGGGTTGCTGTAGATTAACAATCGCACCAGCTAGTCACCAATGTAGCATTAAGAAGTTGCAAAGTCTACGGTAACGTGAGATTCATGGAGTGGTTCATTACAACTGTACACTTAGTCCTCCGCTTGATTTATTGCCCACGTTTCTACACAATTAACATAGTGATCAGATACAGTACTTAATCATAAACTTGGGCGATACCAACATTCACCCTCAGTGGGGTTATTTTACTGCCCGACAGGGGCTTCCTCCCCTTTACACTTCGTACAGCCTGCATGATGAGTTCTGATTGAAAATGCCGCAAAATGATGTACTGCGATGTTATCTCGTATATCAAAGAGGTAGCATGTACATAGGCAAGGGTTACTGGACGAAGAGGTTTAATACTCTCGCATAGCATCAGTCATAGCGTATACTTGCAGTTGACCACTGAAGGGGGATCTGACCAAACCATAACCATTTGCTTTCGACATCGCGTTGCAGTACATATATACTTGTGTTAGAAACTATACGCGGTAGCTCCTCACAAGCTTGTCTAATGAGAAGATCGTACAACATACTCAGATAGTGAGTGACTCACCTATGCTCTACGGTCCTCATGCGGTATCGCACGCCAAACCCACTGTCTAGGACTCCTCTATTCAGTACAACTTAGCTGTGAGTGATGGCATGCGACGCATCGAGTGAAAAGCCCGTCATCCTGTGTCCACTCCAAACAAAGTCAGTTTCGTTTCAGACCTGTAACTATTGCAGGAAGCCGGTGCCCACTGACCATCATCCTCTTTCGATTTGCAATCTCTGATTCATTCTCACCAAGCAAAAGCACTAGACAGCGGAGGGAAGAGAAACAACAAGTATACTGAGGCTTGAAATGGCCCAATCGTCTTTTGGTACTTTTGTTGTTTCACTTTTTACAAGCACAGAATGCTCTGACTTGGGCTTAACATCCGAAGTCGTAGACACGGTTGTAGGACTTCCCACGACAGATTATTTCGTGACCTTCGGAGCTATTAGTATCGCAGTCTAAGGTACAGTCGTTGTATCTTAGTTTGGAGACAACATATCCTGAGGAATACGCATTGAAATCTCTCCGTGTATTTTCGATCAATATTCTTGCGTCTTCATATCTGGCAGAGTTTAAAAAGGTCAACAGTGCTTTTTGCCTATCTCGTCCTCGCATAATTACAAGATAGGAGATCTCGTTGACCACAGAGCATAAGCTATTGAATAATCTATATGCGCGACTTGTATCTCTCCCTGGCGTCTCCCCACGATTTAATCCGTGTATCAATGAGCCTCCGACAAGCAAGGGGTCATCCTGCGTCTTGCGAACGACTCCTGCGTGCCAAGAACTACAACAAACAGACCCTTAACTTGTATATAAGGCGGAGCCAGAATTAAGTTACCCACTCCGTGTCCTAATGGCGAATCCTCGTACAGGGAGAGTTGGGCTCGCCTGCGCCTGATACCTCAGCGCGGCATCAAGTCCGTGGCCACCGATCCACTTTGACTTCTCTATTCCTATCAAGCGGCTAGCATGCAACGGTATGTTTCTACCAGAATGGAAATGGAGCTATTATGCAAGACAGGGTTGCGGCACGTATACACGTCATCTAGCAAGAGGCGTGTAACACCTCCTTATCGGGGGTGAGGTTCACATGCGCTCCGCTTTCTATGTATGGGATTGATGGATATGTAGCAAACACTGATCTCGCACGGCTATGTTACATCACGGAGGTGCTGATGCATGTCTGTGTCGCTCGTGAAGCTGAGCAAGACGCAACATCGAGGTGGAAATTGATTGATTGAATGACTGGTGGTGTTTAACACCATGAGGGTAAACATTTTCCCATGTACCAGGTCTATTTACAGGTACGCAAACCTCCTAAAGGGTATGAAATGTGACAGGCCGTTCATACAGCTATATACCTAGCCTACCAAGCCAGGTCAATTCTGCTAGGCAGAAGCCAACACCTTACCCCAAGAGCTAGGCAAGCCGCGATGGACAGACCAATCCTTTTAGGACAGCTCCGCCGTACTCAACCGAACATCAAGCTACCATTTCCTTTCGTGCCCTTGAACGCTCGCCCTGATTGTTAGCCTCCTCCCAGCCGGGATCCCTCGTGCTCACACAGTAAAACCCCTTAGAGATATCCGGTAGGTGACTTGAACGAGCGTCAACAGTGCCTCCCGCCTCCGGCACCGAGGTGGAGAGCACCCCGATGAATTGCTTCGTCTCCCAGCCTGGTGCTCATTTGCTAGATTGGTCCCCTTGCCACTCCGTTGCTAGGGACTATGCTAATTATCAGGGTATTGCAATGGTTCGTTGCACTAGATTCACAAAGACGCACAGTGTTTGGATACCTCCTCTACGAACCGCAAGTAACCCTCGATAACAGCGAAAGATTTCATCCTCTAGACTTGCCATATCAAAGATACTAAATGTAGACTGAGTAAGGTTTTTCATCATATGTCTACCGTAGTAGGCCATAGCCCATTGGACACGTCGTACGACACTTACGAACAAAGAAGTAGTTGAAATAAGTGGCGAGACATTCGCCTAGTTAGGTCCTTGCGCAAGAATTAATGAACATCACATACCCAAGCCGGATAGGACATACAGGCACGGACACCTTGTTCATATAGATAAATGATCGTAAGGTGTTTCCACTATACTTACGAAGTTTTCACGCGGATGTAACGCTCATATATCTACTATTTTACCAATGGCGACTGTTAAATGATGCCGAATACAGCAAGTCTACCCGACTAATAGGTTGTTCAATGTGATGAAATTCTAGCAGTTTACAGAATCACGTGCCCTCCCTTTAGCTATTAATGTCTAGACTTGCGTATCATATCATTTGCTTAGGATATTTTGTAAGTACTGATGAGCGACGTTGTTCTATTACATGGAAGTCTAGAACTGCCGAGGCGATCTTTGGCAGGACGTGGGGCTCCACAGGTAGGGACTATTCTGGCACTGAAAAGGGCCATCTAACAGCCAATACGGTCATCAATCCATCAAATGACTTCCGTTTGCTTATTCAATTATTCTGTTAAAGATAATTTATACAATTCTTTGCCACAGACTACAAATGCATAAGGCCAGGCGCGTCCTCGTTGGCGACCAGAGCTCTGTTTACTCTCGTGCACGGTCAATTACCCCCTTATTGACCCCTATCTATCGCCACCAACTAGTTTTTCTAACTTATGTCACGTTGTCGCTCTCCAGCGGGGATGTGCGGATATCAGCGGACAGGATCCTGCGGTAGAGCCAATACCACCACCTTTCTGATGTCGCGAGCAAAAGATTGTGACCCGTCGCGGTTCTAGTGGCATGCTGTCACCAAGCATACAAGATACATCAAGATACATGAGGATAGTTACAGAGGCACATGGAGTACCTAGAGACATGTGTATATAGCTAGATAGTTGCCCACAAAGGCTTTAAGACCTTCGTACAACAAGTGCCTTTTCTTACCTAAAAGTACGAGGTTACTAACAAATGCTGTCAGGACAGAGAACAAAGAGGTTGTGTGCATAATAGCTTAGTGGCAGTCACCAGAGAGCATCGGCGCCATACGGAAGTGTCACATTACGCCCTTTATGATAATATGGCTGTTTGCGCAACAACAATTTATGTAACCTCTACCTATGGTTAACCCTTCGTGACACCTGCTAGCCAAGAAGATGTGCTTTCCCTAGTTGTTTGACATCTGGGGGCATTACGAGGAACTATCAATCTAGTATAACTATTTATCATATACGAAATTTTAGCAGTTAGAACCGGTCCATCATTACCAAATATGTGTACAGGATGGCAGGAGCAGATGGTGTAGTATGATAGACGACAAGGACAACTATACGCTGACCTTCTGCCTTTTGTCAGGTAACCTCGTACTTTGGGGTAGGTACAGAGACTTATTCTTGAACGGAAGCCAGGAAAACCTTCATGGACAACTATCTAACTATATACAAGTGTTTCTTTGTGCCTTGTAATACCTTTGCTTTTCTAACCATCTTCTTTTGTACCAGTGTACCAGTGCGGTATATAGAGTTATGGTAACCTACTTTACTAACAATCCCTATAATGTTGTTGCCAGTACATCTCAATAGTTTCCTCTGTTGTATAGTGAGGACTAGTCGTCAGGTAACAGAAGCCCTGAAGTAATCAAATAGAAGGTGGTTATAGCGATCAATTGTCCACTGGCCCTGCTGTAGGTAGATTCTAAAGGGCAGGAACGCATGTATATATACCAACAGGCCACTATATCCACTCTAGGGACCGATTCTACAGGCTAATATATCAATGACTCACTGGTTACATGAAGGTGGCAATACAAGTTTTAAAAGTGGTTATGTTTTACAGATATTCATAGAAGCCTTCTGAGGCAACTTTGTAAGTCATCAGTTCTGTGCCTATTCAAGATGTTTGTATCCTGGTTTGTGGATAGTTCGAGACAAAGGCGAGAGATAATCTTTTGTTTCTTCGAAGGGATGTAGAAATCGTTTGAACTATCAACGTGTGTAGCGAGTTTAAACCTCCTCAGTAGCTGGTAGGCGGAGCAGAACTGTCACGAGGCGAGTTCCCCTACCTTTAGTGCGTTTCCTCTTGAATTCTGAATGCAACGTTTACATATTAATAATGATTACCAAGCTCGCTTCGCAAGCCAACCATTGGTGTGGTATTAAGTTTCTGTGTCGATCCTACAGATCTATCTCTCGTATCCACCTGGCTGAGAGCTAGGTCACTGCGGCCTGTTGATTTCCTAAAAGTACATGTGAGTCAGTATTCTTTATCTCAGGCTCTAATATCATGGAAAGCTTTGACTGACACGCGGTCTTGCTCTCATTACTGGCTCGGAGTGAGAGTTGAGAGCACATTCAACATAGTAAATATTGAAGTTTGGAGCCGTGGGTAACCCAGAATGACTTCATATGAAAATATATCTTGCATACTGCAAAAGTGACACAATGTCTGGTCCAACACAATATCCTTACTGTTCGACTGCTAACCTGTTATCTTGAGGAGCGGTGAAGGTATTCGGGCCGGATACTATTAGGAAGCTGCACAGTTTCAAGGATTATAGGAGAGCACCTAACCTCTTATAAACGCCAGCATATATATCGTATGCTAGGCCGATTGTTATGATGCAACATCCTTCACCCCCTAACGTTCTGGAATGCAGGAGTACGTGGTAGAAGATCCGGCCAGACGTTTACCCTCCAGTGTCTTCAGCAAACCGCTGTCATTTTTGACGCCTCTCTTTGTTTCCCCCTCTTCGGGTTCTCCACTTCAACGGATAGCTACAGACAACTCTGGTAGGAATGGTACTTTGTCGCTTGCTGAGAGTCCCGAAACTAAACGTTTCATATCTGACTCCATCATAGATGGCTTTGCTTTTGACACCCGGGTGAATAATTCCACGAAGGTGCTTGAATTTCGTAGTAAGCTTTCAATATCAGAAATTTCTGTACAGAGCCTCGTCATCGTCCTATAAGGGAATAATCAGATTGGTGAAAGTGCAGGCAGAGGTATATTTTTACGACTGACACTTTGGGTGTGCCATTCACTTGTGATATTGAATGTGCTGTGCTATTATTAGCAAGATGTAGACCGACTCGATCTATGCAAGAGATCTACCAGGCAATATTTAGCGATCTAATACCACGGGAATAACTATGATCAGAAGTGAGTGAAGGACTCGGGTCAGATATAATTGCATCTACTTTAGTCACTTACCCCACGATTGATTTAAAATCAGCCCGATCATGGAGGAATTATTTTACCTATACTGGCTTCGGCGGACGACGATGGTGTCGGCGATGGGATCATCAGCCATCTCCTGATTGGTGGGTATCGCATGCATTTAGCTTTCGGAGTAACGGAGTGGAGTAACGGAGCATCGCGCCTCTGACTCAGCACCTTGCACGACAACATGCTGGGAACTAATTGGAACAACCGACATCGAGCTTATGTGATTTGCTACTATCTATCTGCTGCTGTTTCAAGTTGCAAAAGATGCCCTGAAAGAGGAGGTGGAATTAATGGGACCGATGCATTTCTTGCATGACGACATCGACTTCACCGTGATGGTGAGGTGATAGCATAAGTGCCAGTTCGTTTAGGACTCGGCTCGAGTTTATAAAAAGGGGGCGACTTTCAGGCTAGAATATTCGATGTGCTCTAATATCAGCATAGTTTCGAAACTCAACCATCCTCCAGACCAGTTATCCAATAAACAACTTTATCAACATGGCATCGACTTCAGACAAGACCAAGCCCTACATTCCTTCAAATAGCCTTCGACAAGATGGATGGTCCAAAGACACCGAAGCAACAGCGACGTGCTTCTGTGGCACTGTTCAGCTAGCATTGGTAAGTTCCCTGGCCTGCGTTCGACCCATTAACATCAAACCTTCTGTACTGACACCTTGACAGCCAACCGAAGGTCCCGGCCTTGTAGACGTATTCATCTGCAATTGTTCAGACTGTCGCAAGATCACCGCATCCATGTTCGCCTCCAACATCATCATCAAAGATGAGTATCTCAAGCATCTCAGGGGCCGCGAGAACCTTAAGTCCTGGACCCAAAATACCACCATTGGATCCGGACAGAACATGACGAACTGGTTCTGCAACACCTGCGGAACCCTTCTGTATCGAACATCGGGCAGGATCCAGGGCGTCAGTATCCTGCGTCTCGGTACCGTTGATGACTTTAACTTGGCCGAGGTAAGAATGGTCTCAGATCTCTTTTTACTAGTTCTCTTCTCTGGTTCAATCCCTGGAAGCCCTTAAGTGGTGTTAAGATTAGTTCACTGTCTTGAAATGACGGATGTCAGTAGACGATGCTAACTTTAAGGCTCTGAATAGACGAAGCTACGACCAAAAACCGAGCAGTACATCGAGGACCGAGTGAGTTGGCTTCCAGGATGTGAAGGTGCCAGACAGGTTGAGGGTATGGCCTATTAGGCTACCGGGGAGAGAGGAATCATGTCCATAGTTGGCTTGTATCAGACAATATATGGTCTTTCTTCTTTGCATTGTTACTGTGCGAGTTCATACCGAGTCCCAAATATGTTATCGGAAAGCTACTACTTGTATTTTTTTCAGCATAATTATTTTTCGGAAGTTGGCAAAGCTTGTGAAACCAACTTCAATGCCGGTTTAACATTCTTTTCTATTTCAAATTCAAGTTATGTCCGACGACCATTCTATTTTAATCTTATCAGTCAGAAACGTGATATCACTGTCAAATATTTGATATTGGATACGATTCAAAGGGTTGCAGCCAAGCAACTGTATATTTACACACTTACTCTGTTCTTATAAGATGTACTCCTGGTTAATTGTTCGTGGCGTTTCACAAGGCGTTATGCCCCTTATCGCTGGTGCATCCATCCGACTCATGATGCACCTCTCGTGTTGCCATCGAGGAGCCAAGCATTCGTTTGTAGGTACATCTTCAATATTTATTATAAGTTAATACTAACTTTCACTACCAAGCCAAGTTGCTTGTCTTCCATACAGATCCTGTCTCGGAATATGACGTATGATCTTGGCCAGTTGGCATGGAGCAGTCGAATATCGCTACTTGCAAGATCTGGAGACGCTTATCCCAGCGATGCCAAGTCATCACACTGCCAATATTGGGGGCGGGTATATGTGCATGTGGCGTCGGGGCAGAGGGATACGAGGTTATGTTTGAGGCGTCAAAACAGGTGACATTGGGGTAGTCAACTTGATTACATAGGTAGCCGGCACTAATGATATTTCCTGGGGATGAGGGGAGTATTTTGAAAGATGATACTGGCATGAGAGAACTGTATTCTTCTGTTTATTGTGTAATCGAGATCTTACACGAAGAACTAACTAGTCTTATGTCTCTAAGAGAAAAGCTAAGTTATTGTTCTTAAGCAGATTATAGTTATTTGGTTCGATGGACACGTGCTGGGATCTTTTCGATTTCTATGAAACGCTTGACGTTGAGCCATCTTTGAGACACATTAATCCCTAAGTACTTAAGAGGTAGTAACAAGACCTGGTAATTTTCCCCCAGCCTATCAAGCATCTACTCCTCGTGATGGGCTATTCAAACAAGTACGGTACTTGCCTAATACCAGAGTTAAAAATACTGTAGGTTAAAATAGGTCTCGGTAGCAGATCACCCCGCACCTAGCGTGGTACGCCTGAGCATGAACCCCGCCAGGGAGCCCCCGCGTGAGTAAGGGTGCTAAAGAAGTAAGCATCAGCCCCGCGCTTCACGGGTAGGTACCTACTAGACCGCCCCATCAACCGCCCGTCAATTGACCAGTACAGCTGATCCAGCTACCTGCTGCTTTCGGCCGGGCGGTCTTCAACAGGTAGGTAACTCTAGGTAACTTTTACTTTAACCTTGCTCAGTGGGGTCCGTTTCCCTACCTTAGGGAATGTTGGGCTGCCGAACGGGCATTCGTCATACCTTCGACATCCATTCTTCATTATTCCCGTTCCCTATGAAACCTCAAGGACTGCACTCCGTCGACAAACTGCTCACTTCTCTTTCCACCTAGCTATCTAACTTCCTAACGACGAGCCTTCCCGAGGCATTTTTGACCCGGTATCTTTCTGTGCTGGAGAGCTGAGGTCGTTGCTAGGGTGTTTGGCTCTAGTTACGACATCCACCGGCCTAGGAACCTACCACTTTATCTACAATCCACTCGTCACCACTCCCGATCCCGGCCATAAGTGCTTTTGTTTGTGTTCGAGCAAGACAAGCAAGACGAGTCAGCTGAAGCTACACTTCTTGACATCGACATCTTTTGTATGATAGCCGTTCTCCGTAGGCGCCGATCCCAATCCTCACTTCGCGCGCCGCATCTGCTACGCCGTCTACTATAACGACGAGAATATCCGCCATCATGTTCAACATCATCGCACACTTCTTCGCGTAGGCAGACCTTAAGGTTCCTTCCCAACACTGTTACAAAGGTGGTGATCATGTGCTGACCAGCTTCCTTCACCGTCGCAGCTCTATTGCCTCCTTCCTCTTCCCTCTCTTCGCCTCCTACAAGGCACTCAAGACGTCCGACCCGGCACAGCTGACACCATGGCTCATGTACTGGTCCGTCTTATCATGCGCGCTCCTCGCCGAGTCCTGGCTTGAATTCATCCTCGTCTGGGTCCCCTTCTACTCGTGGATGCGACTCGGCTTCCTGCTGTGGCTGGTCCTTCCCTCCACCCAAGGCGCGCGTATCCTATACGAGGCCTATCTCCACCCATACCTGCAGGAGAACGAGGTAGCCATCGAAGACTTCATCGCCAGCGCCCATGATAGGTTCAAGGCTGCCGGTATCCGATATCTCAAGCAGGTCATCGAGTTGATCCGCACCCGCGTCTTCAACCTGCCGCCGTCCGAGAACCGGGAGGAGACTAGGGCCGCTGCCGCGCCGCAGGGCTACACCCAGGCACTGCTTGCTAGATTCAGCGTGCCCGCTAGCAAGTGGGTTGCCAGCAACGCTGGGTCTACCGGCCACGACTTCTACAATCTACTGGCAGGCGCCGTGACCGCGGCCACCGGTAGTTCATCGACGGCCACTAGGAGCGACGTGGGGGCTCGTGGGACTCTGATCCCAGAGAACATTGGCGGGGCACAGGAGAAGATCAGCTTCATCGCTGCGCAGCGGGAGCGACTCGCGTTCATGCTGGGCGCGCTGGACCGCGAGGCCGCAGAGCTGCAGCACAGCGAGGAGCAGCGCAAGGCGGCCGAGCTGTCGAGAAAGCATGGCAGTATGAGTTTGGATGGACAAGAAGCATCGCGCCCGCCGAGCGGGTATAGCATAGGTAGTGGGTTGAGCAAGAGCCGGAGTGAAGTTGACTTTGAAAATATCGACGCACCGAGCGGCGGGGAGGATGATGACGCGACTCTACGTAGAAGAGGAAACATTGACGAGGACGCCGGAGCTGCGAAGGGCGGATGGAATCTGTTTGGCTGGGGCTCATCTGGCAACCAAAACCGAGGCCAGAGCACCGGGTATCAGGAACAGTAATGTTGCCATGTTATGGGAAAGGGAACGAGTGGACTTAAAGGAGTTCTGGGAACCATTGTCATGGGACGGCGTCGAGGGACACGGTTCGGTAGACGAAGCCCCGCGAGGGGCAGGATACTGAGTTAAAGAAATACGCGATGTCTTTCTGAATGCGGCTCGCCTTCTTGGGCGGCATCTATCATTGTTCTATCGGAGAAATTCCTCGCCTAATAACCATATTTGACATGCGCTGGTGACCATGCCACGCGAGATATGCTAAAGCGTCGTATATGTATCGTGGGGTGAACTGGTTTGCTGTGCCCCTGATCAGACGGAAATGCATAATGCACATTGATGCTCGTAGAAATAGATCCCACCGACCTCTGCATACACAATGGGTTCTAAGTGTTTTATACACGCACACACGACATATCGTACAGCCGCCACTACCTCCTCCAACCACTCACAGCATTCATTACTTCCGCAATCCTTATTCATCGTAAAAGATCCGAGTATATCAAGCGTCAAGTGGCTATGATCGAGAGGGGAGCGCGAGTGAAAAATATGAGGTTGAGGACGGGGTAAGTCTACGACTTCTTAAACGGGTACCGCACCTCGTCGTCCTTGCGCAGCCAGATCTGCTTCTTCTTCTTGGTGGTGACGTGCTCGACCCACTGCTGCACGGCGTGCTCCTTCATGAAGCGGCGGATGAACCGCGGGTCCCACAGCTCCGAGGCGATGCCCAGGTCCTTGCAGCACCGCATCAGCGCGTTCGACTTGCACCCTTCTGCGGCTGTTGATACGCCGTCTTCGCTGAAGTATTGCTGTTCGCCGCGGGCTTGGGCTATAAATCTGGAGTGCGGAATTTTAATATTAGTTTTGGGTTATGGGGGTGTTTGGGTTGTTTGGGTGTTATATGGTATATATATATATATATCTTAGAGACGTAGAGAAAAAAGAGTGAAGAGATAGGGAGGAAGAGAGAGAGGAATCTCACCGCCCGTGCGCAACAAGAGCATATTCCCTCGTCACCAACCGATCCTGCACAATCAGCTCCCCCCGCGGGGCTAACCCCCAACCCCCCGGCCCGAACGCCATGTTCAGGATACGCCGGTACTTGATCTCGGGCAGGTAGATGATGCCGTCGGGCTTGACCTCGATGTCGTCCGGGTCCAGGCGCGCCTGCAGGATCGATGCCGTTTCCGGTGCGAACGCGGACGTGCCTAGACCGTGGTACGAGTTCGTCCAGTCGATCGGGGAGCCGTCGGCGTTGGTGCCATTGCCGTTACTTATGCCGTGGTTGGCGGCATTGAGGCTGGGTGTGATTGTGGTTGTGGGTGTTGCTGTGGCGTCTGGGAGCGGCTCGCCTGATACGGCTGGTATGGGCTTGCGTGCGGCGGTGGTAGTAGTAGTAGTAGTAGTAGTAGGGGTAGACGGCGCCGGCCTCGCGGTTGAGCGTGGCGGGATCGGTGGCGGTGTCCTGCTCGTTGTGGTGGTGGTGGATGATGTCGTCGAGCTGGGTGTGGTGTACTGCGGGTATGGCTTTGCTTTGGACGTTGTTACCAATCTTCGCGTTGCGGTCGGGAATGCGAGATGTATACGCTGGCTGGCTGCTCGGAGGGGGTACATGGCGCGTGAGGGCGTCATGGTTTGAATGAGGAGGAATGTGGGAGAGGTGGTGATGTAGTGAAGTGGTGAAGTCAATAGGTTACCTACTGGTAGATAGATAAATACTATCTTAAAGGTAAGTTACACCTGATGTCAATGGAATTTTATTGGTGAGATGGGTTTTGCAGTAGTGGATCCCTGTCCCGTTTTCTCTAGTGGCGATTCGCTGTCTTAGGTAACGTAGGTATCCGCTTGGATGCATCTCTATCTTTCTATCTAATGCGCTCCATAAAGCAGCTTAATGGTCTAGGTAGGCTATCCAGGCTCAATTATTTGAAGTCGGTTCACTTAAAAGGGCTTTGCATCACTGAGTATTCAGATGTTGAAGATATACGCGAAATATATAAGTACAATAGCTTGTTTTCCGACATATCGCTCAATGACTTAATATATATATACAGGCTCAAAATATAAAGTAGGTTATACATCGCATGAGAGAATGAGTAGAGTAAGGAGGGGAAATGTTAGTGAATCATGGTGTTTGCCCTTAATTCATCTTCTCGTCCTTGTTATCCTTAGTAGATGTCCTCTCATCATTGTTGTGTTTTTTCCAGCATGCCCGAAAAATCTCCATCTACAACACAATTAGCCAGTAGCAGACCATCAGAGCAGTTTAACAACTTACCTCCTTCTTGCAAGCACGCCAGTCCTTTTTGACCCAGTAGCACTCGGTCAATGTAGAGTTTTCATCTATCAGACAATATCATAAGCTCTTATTCAATGGTTTGGGGAGAGGTCAAATTTGTGTTCTCTCGCCGACGTACCAGCGCAACCTGTACTGAAGATTCTCTTGTCCCTGAGAAGAAAAGTGGTACATTAGTCTTCGATATTATGTGTGTACAGAGCACGGATCCATACCACTCGTCTGGCTCGTCATCGTCCGGTGCTGCATTTGGAGTCTGCTGAGCTGTGTCTTCTTTTTTTGACATTGTGTAGGTATGTTTATATGATTGCTAGGTTGCGTCGTTCGTTGGTCTAACTGACTGGCCAACTTCCGTTGTGTCCTAAGAGGCTTTTAGTAGGCCCGGGTGTCCGGTGGTGGCGGCAGTGCCTGATCTAGCTACTATAAATTTTAGTGGACTAGGTAGGTACCTAAGGTACCTACAGCATAGATGGTAGCACCTCTAGAACCTCCGTTCGATGCACCGGAGGCGGTATAAGTCCGGTAATCTTTCAGCCCAGCGTCGTTTGCCTGTAGAATAATATTACCACTCCTGGTGCAGCGCTACTTAACTGGACTTATTCACGGCGTCTCTTAGCCAAACATTCAGTCCGGAATACAAAAGCTGATTCGACCGGAGGGCCAGCCATGCCACCCCGTAAAGTGAACGTGCTCGTGTACAACGGCACAGGGACCACAGTCGAGTCCGTTAAGCACGCAATCTACTCGCTGCGCCGTCTCCTGTCGCCAAACTACGCAGTCATCCCCATCACGGACACAGTCCTACTTAAAGAACCATGGGCTCCGTCGTGCGCACTTCTGGTTTTCCCCGGCGGTGCTGACCTTGGTTACTGCCGTGTCTTGAACGGGGAGGGCAACTCCATCATCTCGCAGTATCTACGCCGCGGCGGCAAATATCTGGGTTTCTGCGCCGGTGGCTACTACGGCTCCAAGAAGTGCGAGTTCGAGGTCGGCAATAAACCCATGGAAGTCATCGGATCAAGGGAACTTGCGTTCTTCCCGGGCACTTGCCGCGGTGGCGCTTTCAAGGGGTTTCAGTACAACAGCGAGAGAGGGGCCAGGGCTGTGCGGATCAATGTTAAAAAGGCAGCTTTTAAGAGCACAGGCGTAGTGCCTGAAGTGATCACGTCGTATTACAATGGCGGCGGTGTATTCGTTGACGCCAACGATCCAAACAATGATGTTGAGATCCTAGCCAGCTATGAAGATGAGCTTGACGTCGATAGTGGTGCGGACAAGGCAGCAATTGTCTACTGCAGAGTATCGCAAGGTGCTGCTATTCTGACTGGACCTCACCCGGAATTCGCTTCAGCCAACCTTAGCCCTCATCATGATATTGACGGGTATAACGAATTAATCGCTTCAGTGCGAGCAGGAGACGATGATCGAGTAAGCTTCCTAAAGGCTTGCTTAACGAAACTCGGTTTAGAGATAAGTCAGGAGTCATCAGGTGTGCCATCCCTGTCCCGTCTTCATTTATCCTCCATCATCAGCAGCAACGTCGACGATCTGTTGTATTCGTGGGAGGATATCATCAGCAAGGAGGACGGAGAAGAATACATCAGATCAGAACACGATATATTTCATTTAGAGAAGCCCGAGACCAGGTGGTCTATGAACAAATTGAATGACACACTCCCTCGCGATGACGTTATGGGAGAGCTTACCACTCCGTCTAGTTCGACCACTGAAGCTTTGATCGATTACACCACAATCGTTAAGCACATTGTGACGCACGAGACCGCATGGCCTGAGGTTAAGGCAACCCCTTACTTCAATCATCACGCCTTTTACTCCAGTCTTAGAGAGTACCGTCAGACAGACACGGAAGCAGAGGAGTGGGGAGATTACCTGATGTACGGCGAGGTGCTAACAAGCACGAACACAATCTTAGAAAAGAACTATAAGCTTCTCTCCAAGCTACCTTCCGGGTTCACAGTCACAGCTACAACCCAAGTGGCAGGACGGGGCCGCGGCGCCAACGTATGGGTCTCGCCAGCAGGCTCGCTGCTCATGTCTATCGTGATCAACCACCCAGGACACCTAGCAGCAAGCCGTCCCGTCGTGTTCATCCAGTACCTAGCAGCAGTGGCCATTGTCCAAGCCATCAAGACCTACGACAAAGGCTACGACGAACTCCCCGTGAAACTGAAATGGCCCAACGACATTTACGCACGAGATCCACACAGCACATCCGACGAACCAACATACGTCAAGATAGGCGGGATATTATCCAACTGCGTCTACTCCTCAGGTTCATACCAGATCGTCCTAGGAATCGGTTTGAACACCACAAACGGGCGGCCAACGACCTCCCTCGACGCCTTACTACCGTCTCATTTACCCTCCTTCAGCATCGAGAAGCTCACAGCGCATATCCTGACGCGACTCGAGACGCTGTACAAGGCATTTGTCCGCAGGGGTTTCACGAGGGATATGGAGTACGCTTACTATGATAATTGGCTTCACGGACGACAGATCGTCACACTGGAAGCTGAGGGGGGTGTCAGGGCTCGTATCGTTGGTATAACGACGGACTGGGGCATGCTCAGGGCGGAAGAGCTTGGGAGGGATGACAAGCCTACTGGTAAGATGTGGGCTTTGCAGAGCGATGAGAATAGTTTCGATTTCTTTAGAGGTCTGGTGAAGCGGAGGATATGATCTGCAGTGGATAAAACGGGTTTCTGAAAATAAGCATATTAGGGGAAAGGTATTAACATAGACGGAAGGGATGAGACATTTGGGGGACTGGGTAGTCTCTGGAAGAAAAAAGTCGGGATTGATTTACATAGTGACTATTTTCTCTTGCTCTTGAGCCTCTCTATCCTGTTGAACACTCAGGCTCTCGAAATGCGTTGGCTCTTGCGTGGATTGAGTCGAGCCTGAGAATTCACGCAGCTTCAGTACAATGGATTGTGAAGTCGCAACGGCGATTTCACATGTACATTATTTCGCCTATGGAATACCTCCTGATCTATATTTAAAAAAAAAAAAAAAAAAAAAAAAAAAAACCACCTAAAATTTCGCATAATGCTGAGCCATTGCATAAATACAGTCTGCTCATGCTCTTTCTAACAGTGATACTGTGATTAGTGCCATGATTAGAACAAGGTCGTAATTGCACCCTGATCAATCGCTGCTCTTGCTATATAATACATTTCTGTTCTACAATAACGACTTGCTATCACTTTCACCAATATTATACAATGACTAATTTTATGTAACCCTCACCCTTGCACTCATTCATCATCGGGATGGCGAATAAATGAGGATTCTTGTCGTTCTCCCGTGCGGCGTAATTACCTATGCAAGACCCATTCTCTGATGTTTCGCCCGCCCTGGTGTTGTGTTTATGTATAGATGAACAGGAGATTGTGAAAACGTTCTCTATTAGATAGACAAGTATCTATAAACATGTAAATGGGCAACGTAAGTAAGCTTCGTGTGATTCGGCCGCGATGATAACGTATGGCCTAGTATTCAAAATGTTGGCGTCAACTCACCATGTACTCAATCACTCAGAAGGACAAAACAAAGAAACATATAAGTCGTCACAGGATCAACTCGATAAACATTCTATATACAATTTATCCTAAAATCATAAAATATATATCCATATCCCAATTTCGCACGTGAAATAAAGGTCCAAGTTCTCAAAGACACAATGACATCATGGACTCAACTATCCGCCTCATCGAGTTTCACACCAACATTTCCACCTCTCTAACAGAAGCCCAATGCCAATAACCACTCATAAACCAAACCCAAGAAACAAAAATGCCATGACGTCCAAACCACCCCTCTCACTGACACCCCTCAAACAAACCATCCCACACACCCAATGGCTAGCCTACCGCATAGGCCGCGGCGAACAAGGCGTCCTAACCCACGAGCCCTACAAATCCCACCTCTTACCCTCCTGGCGCTTCCGCACCGTCCCGATCGCGAAAGAGAGCGCAGCAGAGCTATGGGAGAAGTTCAAAGAGTTCGATGCCCAGGATGACTTCGTCGGCATGGATATGGCGCGGAAATTCATCCAGATGGGGATGACGCGCGCTAAGCGGTATGCGAATCATGCTGGTGGACGCAAGTATGCTAAGAGTGGCGGGGATGAAGGGCAGAGGGTGGAATTGCCTAAGAGCGAGGGCCATGCTGGGAAGCGGGAGAAGGAGGAGGCTAGTTTGGTTTTTCGGGGGTTTGGATGAGATGTCGGGCTCATGAGGGGTATAAGAGGCGGAAAGAGGTTTTTCTGAGGGAACAGGGGGAAATGATTAAGGCTGGTGATCAGAGTTCATGAGTTGTTTATCCTTTTTTTCTTCGGATTCATGATAAAGCATAGTGTTGAGGATATTCTTCTCCATACTCTGCTCGTATTCCGTCTGCTGGTAGCCAAGAGTGTATAGCGGTAGTAAAGAGACATTGCCCAGCAGCATTGGATCCACGTATATCCAGTTTGATAGAATTCAAATTTGAAGGATTTTCGTTAGCAAAAATTGTACAGTGTCTATAGTGGTACAGTGGACAGCCGTCTATCAATGCCGCCGCTAGGTATCCCCATAAACGATCGAAACACCAAGAAACGCCGGGCCAATGCAGTAGTCGAGTGAAGATGCCTATCCCAACGGTTCGAATCCGTACTCCCAAAGCGCCCCTCCTTTCCTCCGGCTCGGCAGTGGCAAGACAAGCTTGACGAGGTCGATTGATAGCCAGAGGATCAGTGCAATGTTTTGTTTTTCGCGCTCTCACCACCCCCTTACCTGCCTTTTTCCTGCCTTTTTTCGTTTCGTCTTACTACCGATCCTTGTACACTTTTGGTTTGAACCCCTCTTTAATCTCGGCCTCTTGCGCAGCCTTTTCCATCGCCGGCCGTATTTCGGATTCTATCCGCTCTCTCGCCCTCAGGATTTTGCTTTGTAGATAGAAGCTGCCGCCCTTCTGCGGGTCATTGGCATCGAAGAGCTTCTTGAACCGCTCCATGATCTCTTCAGTATTTGTCTGCACGCCCTGCGGCGGCTTGACGTTGAGGATCTTGCAGGCTTCGTCGAGCGTCATGCCGCTGGCGCCGCCGCGTGTGGGGGCATTCGGGTTTATCTTGGCTTGGGCCCGCGCGTAGTTGGATGATGCTTGGGCTTGCTTGAAGGCTTCGGTGAAGGCGCGGCCGAGAACCCGGGTCCCGGTGAGGACTATTTGCGATATGATCCGATGCGCCTTGTGAGGTGGTTAGCTTGGGGGTATCCGATCCCGGTACAATAGCGAGGTTTTGGGGAGCTGGGCTGTGCTCGCATTGAGATGGAGCGGAGAGTACACATAGCACAAGCAGATTAGCTCACCATTCTGATTGTGTGGCCGTCGACCTTCGATATGACACTACCGGTGCGTCTAATATGAAGGCGAACCTTGGGGTGAGCGTGTTTGGCCGACGTCGACTGACGGGACAAAGAAAGAGGCGTCGCAACTAAAAATTGTCTGGGTTTACTTCCGCTCAGTCGGCAAGAATCGCAGGGTAATCGCAGGGTACGGGCTCGACGGGCTTATCGATTTCTTGTAAACAGGGTATGGGGCCCCACGTAGACCCACCTGGAGGGACCTATGTACAACCCAGCCACGACGATCTCTCAAGAGGGTAAGGGGCAAGCCACATGTCAAGCCACAAATCCGATACTGCCTCGACTGCCAGACAGTGGAAGTGGCCGCCTGGGTCCATAGCGGATCCAGGGCAGATACAGCAGATACAATACAGGGGAAGCTCTGCTCCAACCATGGACATACTGTACACTGTCATCACCGCTGGGCCGACCTTGATCTGAACGCCACAATCGGTGAAGACACATTTTCCACATCAACACCAACAACCTCGCCCAACCTTCTGCCTAGGCAGGTCCTGCGACCGATTGAACCTCCTTTGCCCCCGTAGCACCACCGAACTACTTGTTCTATTAGTTCAAGTCTCACGTTGGCCGCCCCCCGGCCTTTTGAACCTTGCGTTGGGTCAAACTGCCCTTTCTCGACTTTAAACCGCCAAACCCCAGCCCTGCCCTGCCCAAGCAGTTCTTTCTTCAGAGCGGCTGCAAATAATGTCGCAATACTACGGGGCACCCCCTGCGAACCAGTACGGCGGCGGTGCTCCTGCGCAAAACCTACAGTTCTACCCCTCTTCGTACTCGCCGGGTGTCCCACAACAAGGAGTAGGCGCACAGCCCTACGGATACGGCGCACCACCACCAGGTCCTGGCAGCTATGGAGGCTTTGGCGGTGCACAGGGTGTGAGCGGGCGCATGGGCGAGCAGGGTGGGCTACGGACGGGTTGGATAGCTGCTTTCTCAACAGAGGGTTATGATGGCGAGCCGCCGTTATTAGAAGAGCTGGGTGTCAATTGGGGACATATTCAAATGAAGGTGAGGAGATGACGTTGGGCGCAATCCGCCTCGGAATCCCTCGCTAAATAACGCTGACATTAAGTTTGAATATAGACTTTCGCCGTTTTAAACCCGTTTGCGCGTATCGACCAACACATCATGGACGACTCCGACCTCGCGGGTCCCATCCTCTTTTTTCTCCTTTTCGGCACATTCCTGCTTCTTAGCGGCAAGGTACACTTCGGCTACATTTACGGGTTAGCATTGATGGGATCTATTGCGCTGCATACGATCCTGTCTTTGATGTCTCCTGACGGCTCCTCTCCGACGGGGTCAACGTATGCGCCAGGCGCGGGGTATCCTGGCGACCCGACTGCTGGCGGACACGACGATCCCAAGGGCCATATGAGCAGCACCCTGACATTTGTAAGGAGCGCAAGTGTCCTCGGATACTGTCTCCTACCGCTTGTGCTGGTCAGTTTGGTGGGCATTGTGATGCCCATGGATGGGCCGTTTGGGTACATCCTGACGACGGCGGCCATCATGTGGTGCACCACTAGCGCCAGTGGCCTGTTCTGCGCGGTAGGAAGGATGAGGCAGATGCGATTGCTAGTGGCCTACCCCCTGGCGCTCTTCTACGTCGGCTTTGGGATAATGAGTATATTCAGCAGCAGGGGATCTGGCAGCTTGGCCAAGGCGGCCAACCTATCATGATAGACGATCCCTTTGGTCAATGACATAGGCTACATACGGCAACTGTTCCGGCCAGACTTGGTATGTGCACACTCGTAACTGGTGGGCGGTTGGGTCTTTGGAGTTCAAAATATACGGCCTAGAATCGCTACGAGCGAAATGGGTCAGTAATTGGCATCGGAATACACGGAGTAGCTTTGGGTGTGCCGGTTGCAGGCACTTGGAGCTAATGAACATGGTACTACGATATTATGAAAAAAAGAGGCTTCCCGACGTTCATCAGTCGGTGGAGGTGAGGTCAAGGTAGAATAACCTGGGTCTAAAACCAAGCATATAGTCTCATCAAGTAGCGCCGCGCACCTCCCTGGCTAATCCGTTACATGTACAAAATATAAAAATTACAGCTAAACTGAGCTGGATTGTTAGGTACCTATCCTATGAATGCTTTGTCAGTCTGGAGGCATGAAACCCAAACTGGGCTCGTTGAAAAGCACCGAGAACTGTGAACTGATTCAGGGAGAGGCTGATATAAGGGAGGCTAGTAGCTCACTCGCCGATTCCCTACCAAGCCCCATGCACCCCTTTTTCGATGCAGATATGCAAGGGAACTTATTATAGCAGTGCACCCAAACTGCAGGCCAAGTATCAGATGTACACATGATTTTGATATCGAGAGTGGGCTTGCTCATGCTGTCATATGAGTAAGATATGAGGGCCCTAGCCGGCGTCATAAGTTGAAAATATAAGTCAGCTCGGTCGGCATGCCGCCTTGATGTGCACGGCGCGAGGTTTCAGGGATGACCTCGGCCGCTTATCACCACACGAAGAGACTTTCCTAGTAGCTAAATAGTACGTGATGACTACAGGCAAGATCAAGCCAAGTCCGGACTTGATAGTGGAAGAGCCTCAAAAGCCATGTGTATAGAGTACGTAATCGAGGACTGAGTTTGTTATCGAAATTCAGGGGGAATACGTGGCATACCTGGACGACTCGTCGCATGCTCAGTCTTGGCTTCGTGGTCAAATGACTCCATCGGAAGAATACTGATCCAACCACTTGGTGCATTAGCTACCTATTGCCAAATGCATCACCATTTGTGCTAGCCAGGACGAAGCATTCCACGGCTCACGCCAATTGCGTTCTAGAAGAAACCCCCTGTCTCGGCTGCTGTTGATCTCAAGCCGACAGGAGGAACCTCGCCACATATGTTTTCAAAAGGTAACTTGTAGTCTGCAGTACACCACTGAAGTTATCACTTACTTAATTGTAGGATGAAATCTCCCGCATTAAACTGCAGATAGCCTAGCTACTCAATATGATACCCATACCGACGCACATCCAGGGACGTATGTTGCAAGACACCTCGGTTGAGACAGACAAATCAAAGAGAAAGCCGATAGCGGGTAGATGTTTACCGCCGAACATTGTACCACCTTACCGACCTCTTGTTTTCGGAAATCTACTGTATGTCCACGTCTGCCAGCCACGGGCGTTGCTGTTGAGCATGTGGCGTTTTAGATTACCTACATCTTAATATCATCATCCGTCAGAATTTTTAGTGTGACAGTAAGTAAGACAAACATCTGGGTTTACGAATTATCTACCCAAGGGAAGGAAAAAGAATAGTACTTCGACGATCTAGTATCTGCTTTATAGCACAAGAATACTAGCCGACCTATGTCAGTCCATTCGTCCCGGGTATTTCATATAATTGATCTATGTAGAGGCTCTGGTGTAGTACCGATAGAGCTTCTTCCCCGCGATCTCTAAAGCTCACCCGACCCCCGGCCCCAGCCTTCCCCGGTCTCAACCCCGGCTCTGCCCCGGTCTTCTTTACTTAATTACTTTCCCAATTGCTTGGCCAGCTCCCTCACTGGCTATAACACATCTTTAGGCCCGAACTGAGCATATCTCCAGAAGGTATAAGTCGGGTTGTGGGGGGTGACACGTCCATGTCGATAGAAGCAAGCAGGTATATGAGTCGGAGCTATCCCCTACACTATATTCTTGGTATCATGAACTTCTCCAGCTTCGCCAAGTCCTGTCACACCGGTCAAGCGAAGACTTCATCCGAGATGGACAAGCGCAGTTCGAGCTCCGGCGACAAGACGCGCGCCGTGACTTTGGGGTCTTCGTCCCCGGATATAGAGAAGTATGGCCAGAATAACATCCATGGAGCTGCCGAGAGGGGTTTCGTGGTAACGGACCAGTAAGCTAGTATTTTGGGATGTTGAACGCTTTCTCTGTGTGTGCCAGTTAAGCTTACTTATACACCACTTCACAGCCATGGCGAATCTCTCGTCCAATTCGACCCTGAAGCCGAAAGGAGGCTGCGGAACAAGCTTGACTACATGATTGTTCCTACCGTGTCTATTCTGTATTTGTTCTGCTTTATCGATCGCGCGAATATCGGTATGTCTATCCTCTAACTGTAGTTAACTCCTCTCTTTGCTTGAACCCTGCTGACAGATGATATAGGAAACGCTCGTCTAGCTGGTTTTGAAAAAGACTTGGGATTGGAAGGATATGACTTTAACACGGTTTTATCTATCTTCTACGTCAGCTATATAATCTTCGAGATCCCTTCTAATCTCGCATGTAAATGGATCGGTCCTGGTGTAAGTCTACTTTGGAGTTCTTTTGCCCCCTTATTCGGTCTGGGCTTGAGATTTGACGTGAAGTCTCAATCTCGGACTTGGACTAAAATGATGTCCTGGGAGCTTTCCACACTGCTGAATGATTTTTCGTAGGTCGCCAATGCATTAATGATTGCTAACTCTGAGATTATAGTGGTTTATACCAGTCATATCGCTCGGCTTCGGAATCTCTTCCTTAGGGACAGCTTTCGTCCACAATAAATCTGCCGCCTGTGGCGTGAGGTTCGTACTCGGTGCCTTCGAGGCCGGGATGATGCCAGGTACGTTCGCATCGTAGCGCACCGCAAGCAAGGAAGCGAAGCGAATATAAGATAAAATGACTGAACTGCGAGACAGGCATCTCCTACTATCTATCTCGCTGGTACCGTAGATCAGAGTTAACCTTCCGCCTATCCCTATTCATCGTAATGGCGCCTCTAGCAGGCGCCTTCGGCGGTCTACTCGCCTCGGGAATCCTCACACTAGACCACTTCGGCAGTCTGCACTCATGGCGCATGATCTTCGGCATCGAGGGGATAATCACCATAGGGCTCTCCCTCATCTCCTTCTTCACGCTAACCGACAGCCCAGAGACGGCGCGCTGGCTCACGCAAGAGGAGAAGGACCTCGCTGTCGCGCGCGTCAAGTCCGAGCGCATGGCGCAGTCCAGCTTGCTCGACGGGTTCGCTAAGGATAAGCTCTGGCTCGGCTTCTGGAATCCCATGGTGCTGTCCACCGCCTTCATATTGTTCCTGAACAACATCACCGTGCAGGGGCTCGCGTTCTTCACCCCGACCGTCGTGAGCACTATCTACCCGCTGAAATCCACCGTTCAGAAACAGCTGTACACGGTCCCGCCGTACGTGCTAGGCGCCGTCTTCGTCCTCAGCGTTTCATTTTTCAGCTGGCGCCTCGATCGCCGGGCCATCTTCATCGTCATCACCGCCCCCTTTACCATGCTGGGGTACATCCTGTTCCTAGCAAGCCACGAGGCGCGTGTCCGATACGCCGCGGCCTTCCTAGCGGCCATCAGCACCTTCGCGTGCGGTCCGTTGACGAATGCCCAGGTGTCTGCCGTCGTCGTCAGCGACACAAGCCGCAGCATCGCCATCGGCACCAGCGTCATGTTCGGGAACATCGGCGGGCTCATCTCGACGTGGACGTATCTGCCCTTCGACAGCCCCGACTACAAGATCGGTAATGGAATCAATTTCGCCGCGGCCAGTCTTATCCTTGTTGTCTCAACGCTACAAGTGCTCTGGATGCGGTGGGATAATAAGAGGAGGCGGGGGAGGGATGTTGATGGCGAGCTGCAAGGGTTGACGCAGGAGGAGGTTGAGAGTTGGGAGTGGAAACACCCTGGTTTCCGCTGGCGGTCTTGAATGACTATAAGATGCATGGTTTTCCTGAGATTGTTTACGCGTTGGTAGATTGTTGGCATTGATTAATTGGTTATGGCGCGGATTTATTTCCTTGAATATATAGACATACAGCAGCAATTCGCATTCATAGCCTGCATGAGACCAATCACGTTATTTTCCGAATGCTTGAAGATGTGCCTTGTTGCAGAGGAAGTCTTTCCTAGGTTGGAATAGAAGGAGAAAGCATGGTGTTCTGTCGTATTAGGGAGCATACGAGAGATCATCGATTCATGATGGAACAAAGTACGAAATTGAGAGTGACAAGTAGAATGTGTATGTTATATATGACTGGTAGTTCTGCGAAATGTGTTCTTCGCACTCGAATTACATTTCAGTGTTATGCTCTTTCCGCTAATAGGAGACAAGTCTTTGCTACTAAAAATGCCGATGTTGTATTTGGCATTATCAACATTCAGGTTAGGTTAGGGAGAGCATCACTATCTCTATTTACTATCAGTGTTTCGATTCATATAGAATTGCTCAGATTTAAATTGACTCTGATATACCTTGAGACCGACCTACTCTATGGGAGTTGATGCCTATGGCCAAGAGATAATAAACCTATGTATAGATATATTGCTGATGTAAAATTAGAGAGTGTGACATTAGTCTACACAGCTAGGTATCGACCTCGAAGCATAATATGTTTTTAGCTTCGTAAATAACTAAGCAGAAAAGCCGGACACTTTTCGATTTGTGATCGTCAACGTAATGCCCTGTGTCTATATTTATATTGGCGTTATCCCAGTTAACATTGAACTATGATCGAATCACTGCATTCTCTCTGTAATATGTTTTTGGAACAAACCTTCCCTCCCCCTCCCTTTCCCCCTAATACCTACTTTGTTTGCACGAGATAATCGCATCTGACTCGCCTGATGGTGAACCAATGCCAATTTTACTCTTAGCTACAAGCCATAGTTTGAACGCGGCTAAATGAGATACCGTAGCAGCCACTATGCTGTTATACTATCGTTGGCCCTTTAAGCATTTGCCTTCTCTGTCGTCTCAAAACGGCAGCACTGCGCAAGTTCCATCGTCTAATAAATTTGCAATCAAGGACTGTCTCTTTTTACACAGACGATATGATTCGGGGTTTAATTTGTAGACTCTATATCATTGTTCGTCTGAAATATAAATCTGGTGAGTATCCTAGACGTTACATGCGCTGGACGTGCTGAATACCTCGTATGTTGTTTGGATGCCCGGGTCGGCGAGACACCTGGAAGGTCTCTCGCTCTTATCAAAATTGAACTTATTCAGCCCTTAATTATTGAGACACATTGGCTGATCCCGGAGGTCGGGATACTGGTTCAGTTGTAGACAGAGTCAAGGTCAGTCACCAGAACGGAAGTCAATACGAATGGTCACCGCCCTTTGGCAGCCACAACAGGTTATTGTATTATGAATAGAGTCACTCCAAACCCGGAACCCAGCCCTCGTTCCACTGGAGGACTTCCCGATCATCTGAAAAACGTAACGTTAATTACCCTCCCGTGACTGACTCAAATCTCTCGGCTCGATATCCGTGGAACTCCATTTGAGTCTATTCAAATGGAGTTGTTCCCCGGATTTTCACTATATAAAGGATGACCCCATGCTTGTCACACCAATTGACATTTCGAAACTACACCATACCAAGAAAAGACAATCTATGAATGAGCCAATATGCTAGCACCTGTCAATGTAAGAACCAATCGTATTCGACGTGAGACATGTCGGCAATGCTGCCCCAGATTGATTATGTCACACGGCATCACTGGCGACTGGGCATGCCGCTATCCATATACCCGGATAAATTACCTCGCTCTTCCGGACCGAACGTCATGCTTTGCAGGATGAGATAGACCCGTACCCATCGCTAAGCCCTTTGCATCACGGTGGGAGCCTCGTTGAAGTAGAAAAGAAGGCCCGATTGACATAGTATTTCCTCGGTGGAGTGACCTCCAGCGGCACATTGTTGATATACCTTCTACCTACTTTCGCTTGGGGTCATTATATGGGCCATGCCGCTCAGACGTACACAGGCGAGCAAGTTGGATACTTCTATAAAGACCCCCCGTTACTCCCCGGGGAGAAAAGAGAGGTGCTGGAAGACAGGCGCCACACAGTAACCCCTACTCGTACGTCACCTAGCAGAAATGAAGTTCTCTCATATCGCAACTTTGGTGTTTGCCGCCTCGGCAGAGGCTCACACAATCTTCCAAGTTCGTCAAGCGGAATTTCATAGACGAATTCCGTCTACTGACTAAATGCCTAGGAGGTCTCGGTCAATGACCAGAAGCAAGGTTCACTGGTCGCGCTGCGTGCCCCGAATGACAACAATCCTGTTTACGATGTGACCTCGCAAGACATCATCTGCCAAAAGGCAGGGAGAACCTCCAGCTCGATCATCAATGTCAACCCGGGAGATCAAATCGGCGCCTACTGGGGACACGTGATCGGAGGCGCGCAGTTTGCCAACGACCCTGACAACCCGATCGCAGCATCGCATAAAGGACCTATCACAGCATGGCTTGCCAAAGTTGACAATGCTGCGACGGCAAGCAAGACCGGATTGAAGTGGTTCAAGATCTGGGAGGACACATTCAACCCCTCCACTAAGAAATGGGGCGTTGATAACATGATCTCGAACCAAGGCTGGACAAAATTCCAGATGCCGCAATGCATCGCACCAGGCAACTACCTCCTGCGTGTCGAAATCTTGGCTTTGCACAGTGCTCGTACTTCTATGGGCGCCCAGTTCTATGTCAGTAATTCTTGATTTATACACGCTGAAGCGGGATAAACGGGGACAGAAGACTGATTCGATTCTACACAGATGTCGTGTGCCCAGCTGAAAATCGGCGGCAGTGGCGCGTTCTCACCCAGCCAAACTGTCAGCTTCCCCGGCGCCTATCAGCAGAATGACCCCAGCATTTTGATCAACATTTACGGGTCCACAGGCCAGCCTGACAATGGTGGAAAGGCATATAACGCCCCCGGAAACGTGGCTGTTATAAAGTGTTAGTTAGATAAGGATAACGTGGTTAAGTCTACAGGATCGGCAGGTAGACGGTATCGCGAACCATGGAGGGTTACCTTCTGATGGCTACTAAGGCTGGCAATTTGGTAATCGCATTCCAAATGAGGAGTTCTCTACAGGTCAATATTGTAACCATGGGGTACTGCCGTTCCCCGAGGCTAACCATTTCTGTGAATGGGGTTTTCGAGATGGCGGCAACGAGATAATTATCATGCGAGCTTTTCAGCCCTATTCACGAACCCACAGTTTTATATCTCTGGCTCACACTAAAGCCAACCCACTGTTCGTCTACCGGTATCTGTTTCACGGAGTTGAAGTATCATTGATCCTATCTTTAATCCTTCAGTGTGCTTGAAACTAACGCCAGACACACCCCTTATTGTTTCAAGGAGCCTGTTCACGTTCGCCTGTAAAAATGCTGTGCTGGTCCCCTAGTGCTTAGTGAACTAATGACCGATAGTACACGTCATTTCGTGATACACTGCATTGTTTAGCCCTTCGATTCTGTTTCGATCGACGAGTAGATCAACATTGGCGTTATGAATCGGGTACCAGTGCCGAAAGCAATAACAACCTAAGTTCAGTTTACAAGGACTTTTTGGGTCACAGTTGGTAATGCACGTTAGTTCATGATGGTGTTTCAGCGCTGCCTAAACCCTGCCTCTCTCGGCCCAAACCACCAAACCATCCTCAAGCTGTCAGCGGTGTAAGCGCCTTCATATGCCTGCCGTAGGCATGGATTACCTATTCAGTACACGTGTAGCATAAGTAGATCAGCTGCGCCGAGAGTGTGGAACCTAGAAGGACAAAGAGTCGAACTCCATAGTAGCGTGATACTAGGCGTTTCCCATTCCACTAACGGTTAAGCAATTAGCATTGCCCGCTGCAAATATGGAGCTCGATCCTACATGTAGTGGGCTATTAATACTTCGGCTGTCGGCCACGCCCTTCACAATAATGAGGAACGGAAAAATAGATAAGAACAAACCTTGTCTGTTTAATGAAAACCTCGTGCGATGTCGTGTGATGCTTGAAGTTTCTGAGGAAATTCTCCAAGTTTAAAATAAGACAACTTCAGGTTGTGTTACCCAACGAAGTCTTACCTAGTAGCACATTCACCAACGCCGTTTTCGTTAATAGGTCGAGATGCCGCCGGCTACCCTTCAACCTTCAACTACTGGAATTAGTACAAGTTCGGACTCCACCAAGATAGATCTCGCCGATCAAAAAGAGATTGAAGCCATTTGGAAAGAGGTGAATGCTAAAGTCATTGAGCTAGCGGGCGGCGACCCTAGAAAGGTGAAGCAGACATTGACTATCGACGATGTTCTCGGTTATGTCGATCGTGCCCAAAAGGCAGACGAGAAAAAGGCAGAGGAGTATGGTCAGGTCAAAAACATTTTCGGAAAGACGCTGCAGTGTATCAGCGTCATAGGAGGGATTGTCACAGATGGCGTGTCTAACGTAGGTGCCATGCAGCGTCTTATATAATCGACTGTCGAGGATTGACAAAGAGATTCATAGGTTTTCGCGCCAGCGGGCATGTGTTACAATGCTTTGACTTTCGTCATTCAGGCGTGGCAAGGCTATGAGGGGACGTTCGCCAATCTTGCTGAGCTCCTGGAAAAGTGTGTAGAGTTCTTTGAAAGACTTCAGTCTTACCAGGGTCGAATGGACGGCAGATTAACTCGCCTCGCGTCCCAGAACCTGAAGCTCTTCGTTGAGATCTGCAGCCGCACGATCAAGCTGCGCAAGAAGCACTCTAGATTCCTCAGGTTCACGCAGCAGCTGTTCCTTCAAGATGACGGAGTCCAAGACTTACTAGCTATGATGGAAAGACTCAATTCGAAAGAAGCGATGCTAGTCGGCGCGCAAACTTACAGGCTCGTCAGTGACAGCGCAGGAGACATCAAGTTGATTCTCGAGACTCAGAAAGAGCAGAAGCGTGAGGATGAGGCCAAAAAGTGGCGTCGGTCTATAGCTAAAGCCCTAGGCTTTCCGGGAACGGCCCTCGACAACGATGGAGAGCCCGTACCTGCTTGGCAGAGGGCATTTGACACTCGTTTGAACTCGCTGGTCGAGGGTACGGGCACATGGTGGAGAACAGATGACGCCTTCTCTCACTGGGCTACAGCACAGTACCCTGAGGAGTCGGTTTTTATCCTCAGCGGTACAGGTGGCACAGGGAAAACATCAAGTAAGTGCTCTTTGTGCGAACAATTATAACGATAGGACTATCGTACATAGAATATCTGACATGGAGTTCGTTTATAGTGATGGCCAATACCATCAAGTCGATTAGGCGACTGGGCTCGGAGGCACCCTCCTCTCGTGTAGTAGCGGTTTATTACTTTGCGGATGGCGACAAGCGAAAGCCAGATGACGAAGATGAAAGCGGATGTCTTCAACGGGTGACGAGAGCATTGCTCTGGCAGCTTGCTACATCATACGAGGCGATGACTAAATCGGTGGCGTCGGCGATAGAACGAGCATCTAACTTCCACGGAGCACTCGATCTCTGGGATCAGCTTTTCTTCAAAAACAGAGAACTCCAGAACTCAAATACAACCTTCTATATTTTCATCGATACTTTCGACCCGGAGCTTGTACCATTGCTTCAAAGGCATTGCAAGCTAGCTGACCACGCTAAAGTGCGAGTCTTCTTGACGGGAAGACCCGAACTGGTCGCTGGCTATCTTGGCCCAGCTGATGATATAAACTTTGCTGAAGTTCCAATTACTAAGCGCAATAGCCAGGATGTTGAGAAGTACATTATTTCTCAAATGGATAACATGCAAATGTTGCGAGATACTAGCAGACAAGGGATTTCCGAGTGGCGACAAGTTATTATGGATGAGCTTCGAGATAAGTGCGCTGGAGACTACTTCAAACTGAACACCAGTCTTGCTGCCCTCGCCAAGGTAGATCTCATTGAAGATATCAGGGAAGTCTTGAGGGATGCTGGCAAACCTCGCATGGATCAGATCAAAGCCGAACTCCGCCGCCTAAACAACACTCGTACCCTCAAAGAGATTCGAGAAATTAATGAGATAATCCTCTGGATCGACAATGGCCGTCGCTACTTGCCAATTGAGACGATGGATGCGATCCTCTCTGTAAAACATCGGCAGCTTTCTGTTTCTCCTCGAAGCGACCAGCAGCCTCCATTGATGCGACGACAGACATCCAATGCTTTGATAAAATCTGGCGAGCCCGAAGAGTCCGCGGCTCTAACAACAATCTCTCTTCTTCCACTTGCGCACAAACTCAGAGAAAAGTATCCGATATTCACCGTCACAGATTCCGGTGTGGTCGATTGGCGTAATTCTGAGATCAGAAGCCAAATACCGACGCGAGAGGGTCAACAAGATGTGACAATGGACGGCGAATCCTCCTCACAGTCACAAGTTATACAAGAGTCAGAGATCAACATCGTTCGGCATTTCTTGAGTAATGTCTGCCCCGAAGACCTTTTCAAACGTTTTGAGTTTGAGGAATTCTTCAACGAAAAGTTGGGCGCCAGACTCAAAGAATTCATACATGTCGATCCCGACAACGCAGATATCAGAATTGTGTACACATGTCTAGTAATATTGACTGACGCAGAGCTGAGGAGACAGGAAGCCCTGCGCCAGTACGCGATGTATTGGCTCTTGGAGCACCTACAAGCTGTTGACCTGTCTGCAGCCGACCGGGCACTCAAGGCACAGGTGGGACCTTTGCTTGTTCGTCTTTTTACGGAGGACTGTGCAATTGACTCGCTATTTTGGTGCTTCGGTAAGAAATATCGTCTTTATCGCTCTTTATCATGTCGTTGAACGATTGGCGAGATCCTACCTCACCGTCGCTCTATGGTAGACGGCCTGAGTCTTACTCTAGATATTACCGCTGAAGATTCATAACTGACTCGTGGCTGTTTAGATGCTAATGTAAGCATGAAAACTTGGGAGCAAGGCGAAGCCGTATATCTACAGGAGGCACGAATTGAGTGGCTCTATTCGACTACCGGTGTTCGTGAAATCAGACGGTACGTATATTTTGAATTTATGCTTTGAACTGCCCATTCGACTCTTCATTTGTGATGTCATTTTATAACTGAAAGCACACATGCCCGGCCATATCACTGGGGAGTCAAGTGCTGAATGTCTTTTAGTTGGTTGAACGACTCTTCGGTCACGAAATCAATTACGGACGAAAAACATCGAAGCTTTGTCGCTGCTGTGAAAGCACCTACAGCCAACCTGCACGAGGCAATTTTCTCGGACGCCGCAAGGCGTATGGCAACACATCTGTTTATCGAGATAGAGTTCCTCAAACGTCATTTCTTAGCTGCGGCTTGTTTCCTTCGAGGATACCTAGCTAGGGTAAGACTTCAATACACGAGGATAGACATCAAGCTAATATCTTTAAATAGCTGGAAGGAATTGGAATGTCAGATGATCCTGATGCCTACAGAATTCCTAAAGAAGAGCGTGACAAAGTCTGGGAGGCCACTAAGTTCTCGTCAAGTGAGCTCCAAAAGATCGAAGCCTGGGCATACAAGGCATTACCCGACTCTAAGTCCACACCGTTCTGGGAGTCTCTTTGGGAAATTCATGGTGCTCTTCAGGCTTTCCAATTATGCGATAACGAAGAGGAAAAGAAAGAGATCTCACAGAGTCGAGCGAAGAAGGCTCTCGAACTCAACCCTCAAAACTGGCATGCATGTCATTTCGTAGCTGGTCGACCGATTACCAGCAAAGATGAAGGTGTAGAGCTTCTCCAACGAGCAAAGAAGGCTGTCGATGACATTCGTGGCAGAGACGAATTATGGATGACCAGTTCTAACAATACAGCTCTCCTGGCTAGAATTACATTTGACTTGGGCAACAAACTCTGGGAGCTTGGTGACTTCCCTACCGCGGCTCGTACCCATCGCGAAAGTCTTGATTATGACTACGTCCACTTCAGCGCCTATTTCAAAGTCCTTAGCCGTTACCAGGAAGGCGAGCAGTGGGATGAGTTCATAGCGTTTATCGACACATTGAACGAAAAGAGCGATGTCTGGGATGCTTATTTCGATGAGCTGGTTAACGAGTTCATTGTCCCGCTTCTAGACGCAAACTCGGATATGCTCGCGTTTGCGGCCGACACGACGGGCCGATGGGATGTTATTGAGAGGTTTTTCGCTATTGCCATGGACATCGGCAGTAAACAGCAAGCTTACGACCTTTTGTTCCTGCTCAGGGAGGAATTCGCGAGAACATTGGAGTTCGCTAGAGGCGTTGTGGATGAGAAGACAGTAATCAATACTCGCGTTGCCGCCCTCGAGTCCATCAAGGCTCACCCCAGCGACACGCTTCCGCAAGCGAGAGTATACGCAATGACTGATTCGTTAGCTTGGACGTACCTCGACAAAGCTTTCCAACCCAATACTTCCGAGGAAAAGGTCGAGTCACTGGGAATTTCTATGTCCGCTTTGTTGCCAGATACAAGCGACTCGATAGACGTTTGGGGCAACATCACGACAGTTTGCTGTATTATCCGTTATCACCACAAACGTAATACGAAGTCAGGGCCAGCAAAGAACTGGATAGGCAGAATTGTCCGCGCTGGAATAGAATTACTTTCGGACTCAGATGAAGGTACGTCATTGAAATACTGACGCCTATAAAATTCATGCATGTAGCTTCGCTGATAAATGACGTCGGTAGATAACGACAGTTACGCATATGGGTTGCTAGGTAGGCTTTTCGCCACTTTGAAAGATGACGAAAATCACAATATTACCTGGAATATGCGCAATGCCATCCAAGCTCGGGATCTAGCCAAGTGGGACGAATGGGTCTCAACACCCATTACCTCTCCTAGATCGCCGGTAGCACATTCAATGGCCAGTTTGCTGCACCAGAAAATCTCACAAGTAGAGTCTAATGGCGCAATTCCGGTGCGGAACAATAGTATCGAGAGCGTGCACTCTCAAAACGGCGACACAGTGAAAGATGACGTGAAGCCTGTCAGATCATCTACAGCCTCCTCGGCTCCTGAGCCATCGCATGAAAATGGAGAATCCCAGCCTAAAACTCCGCCTGCAAGAATTACCACCGACATCATAGAAGCTGGGCCGGAAGAGGCGCCCCTGAAGCCGACGTGGTTTGTCAGCTGTGCGGGATGCAATGAGCAGTGGACTGTGTTGGATCAGCCGCTGCTCAGTTGTGCGGACTGTGTTGGAAATACCAAGCTCGACCGCCGGTGCTATGACTTGCTCATGCAAGGCGAGCTCAAGATTCCAGGGTTTAAATGTAGGAAGGAGCATACGTTCCTCGAGATCCCGAGCTGGGACGAGGCACGCTTCAAGGATATGCCAAAGCATTGTGTGCCATTGTCTGCGGATATCGATAGTCAGAAGAGATGGATACTACAAGATGAGTGGAAGGAGAACTTGAAACGACAGTATCTAGTAGAGTAGGGTTGTTCGTAGAACGATGGAAATTTATCATCTCACCTCAGCTAGAACGGGGTCTATATGCTGGAGTTTGCTATAATAAAACATCACACAAAGCTGCCTATTTATAGTAAAACGTAACGAGTCTACACAGTAAATGTCTGCGCGCCGATTATAGAATATGAAGTGTAGGTAGCGTTCAATTAGGTGTATTGGGTATTAAAGCTATCGTGGTTTTTGGTTATAGGAATTAGACCGAGTTTCCAAGATTATTAGGCGGTAATGTCGAATGATATGATCGAACTCGGGTAAACGTCGATGTTGAAGTCATACGTTGCCAATCTCACAGTGTCCTTGTATATCATCCCATAGGCTCCAACAGTATTCAAACCGTAAATGTGAAAGTTAGTTGTGCTGGCACCGTCATAGAGAACCATCCCTTGTTGGCAGAGGGTGCTCGCGCCCGCGGCAGAGCATGCTGTGCTGTAGTTGCTGAAGAATGAGTAGAGTCTGGAAATATGGTTCGTTAGCTTACACTTCCCATCGGACAAAGATGGTCGCAAATGGTGGAGATGACACTTACCCAGCACCGTAGACCAGCACATTTTTGCTAGCCTGGACAACGAGACCCCACGCTTCGGCGCAGTTGGAAGCGGCGGTAGCCTTCGGGCACGAGATGTCGAAATTAGGGTCGCTAGTGCTGTTAAGTGGATAGGGAGATCTCGCAGACGGGTTGGGCTGATAATATGGCGTTTCGGATTGGATTTGACCGGCGTAGATGTTTTGTGTATTGCGGAACAGGTACTGGTAGCGAGCGTGGTGCTCTACAGAGGTGCCGACGAGCCAGATGTTTCCAACTTTGGACTCGACGAGCAGGCCTCGTCCCGAGTACACCGTAATCTGGCGCAGCTGGGCATCATCTACATCGTGATCGGCAGTCCAGAGCCACACGTTCTCCAAATAGAGGTTGTTGGCTAAGGGCGTGATATGCATAGCTATATTGCCGGACCTGCAATCCAAGTCTATGGTCGTCGATGATGGTGTTGCGGGACATTCCGCGTATGTGAGACTCGACCCCTTTGAACCTCCTATACGTGTGTGTACTGTGACAGTCTGCGTGAGTAAAAGAACCGAAGAGGGAAATGGCATTATGAGAGCACTTACCATCCCAAACTCCGCTGGGTGAATTCGACGGTGAGGCAAGATTCCACTGGATCAAAACAGCACCGGCCTATTTAGAACATAAGATTAGCAAATGCCACGTCTGGTCAATAACATTAAATACTTTGAGAATATGTAGATCCACAGGGAATAGATATTGGCTAGACATGCAAATGGTAAATCGTTTCAGAAGCGCAAAAGGACTAACCTGTGCACCGCGTGTAGACACTATCATGTCACTCCATTCGACAACGCCGGAGTCTCCTGGCTTGCCAATCTGTACCACTGGTTTCGGGATGTTGCCATTGTTGAAGAACGAGCCGCTCGACATAATCACGGGGTATCCCTCGCCGACGATCTTGCTGTTCGCGGGGATAAGAATCGTCGAGGTGACAATGTAGGTACCTGCGTCAAAATACACGACCTTCCCTGAAGTAGCTGCAGCAGTGATCACTTTTTGTAACGCTGCAGTGTCGTCTGTCTTTCCGTCGCCCTTGGCGCCACCAGCTCGTACAGAAGAAAACGAGGAAGCAGCCAAATCTGCGTATGAAGGCTTGGATCGTTGATAGAATCTACCGTTCCTCAGGAGCGAAGCGGGTCGGGTAACCGGTGTTTGAGTGCCGGCAACCTTGTTAGGTCCGTGAGGATGATAAACATTCCCCGTGACCCAGCTGGAAATGGTACTTGAACCAGTCGTTCCTGCGAGCAGGGTACCCTGAGTTGGCCCATAGTAGACTGCAGTACGGACATTGTTGATCGAGACATTTTCGATAACTAAACTGCCGCCGGTGGTGGGCGACGAATTCGCGTTTCTGGAGATGTTGAACGCAATGTTTGTGTTGGTAAAGGAGCTGTCGAAGAATGTCGCAGAACCCACGACTTCCTTGTTGGCGGCATCACGTGTTGCCATATCGAGACCTACTGTGCAGTTATTGACAGAAATCCCTTGAAATGTCCATCCCCAATTCCAGATCTGGCTGATGGCAGTGACGGCATCGTAGAAAGTGAGATTACGGACGGTAAACTGCTGATTTCCAAATACGGCCCCATATTTGCCACCGTAGAAGACAAGATCGTTCATGAAACCACCGGAACCGTCTTCAATAAAGAGACCTTGATGCTGAGTACCGGCATTGCTAGACATCCGGAAGACAATGTTTTGCAAGCTGGTAGCTTGAGAAGTCGGCCAGTGTATCCCAGTGGCGGAAGTCGCTGCTGGAATTGCCGTGATGTCGATAATGAAGTTCTTGACTTGACGCCAGAAGATGTTGGTAGGACCGAAACCCAGCGCGCCGCTCGATTGATATTGGTCGCCGTCGATGATTCCGAACCCATTGAAAGCAGCAGTAGCTTTCAAGACCGGCAGGCTATTTGGATTTCCGACCAGGAGCGTTGCGTAATAGCTCACTATAGATGAAGAGACGAGGTATGTTCCAGCAGGGAAATATACAACGGCATTGGTTGTACTGCTCGATGCGCACGCGCCAGGAGCGCATCTATTCCCATCGCTTATAGCACTCTGGATTGCAGCAGTATCGTCATGCTTTCCATCTCTACTCTCGTGTTAGTTACGTTTTCTTTTCTCAATTCATGAGAGGACCGTACCCTATGGCACCATAATCCTTCACATTCCGGTAGACCTTGTATGTGGTGGGATTATTGTTGAAAGCCGAAATGCCTTGATGAGCTATGTTTTCATACCAATAGCTACTGGTTTGGCGTGAGTCGACATTTTGGACTTCATGAGCAGTATCCGCGGAATCGAGGGTATTGTTGGTCACATCCACGTAATAATCGCTGAACTCTGCTAACTGCAAATTGACGGCATCTTCGACTGCCGGGATCACCAACTTCTCTGCTAAAGCAAGAGGCAGAGCAAGCCCGACAATACTAATGAAGCGCATCTTGGTAGACAGGGCGTCGCCTGTGGAAACAACAGTAAGAGCCCGTCAACGCACTCAGCTGAAGGGGTTTTCCGGCATTTATTGAATGCCATTATGCTCGGACGCCACGCGGCACCATAGTAGACTTTCATATAAGATCAGTCTAGTACCGGTATTAGACTACCTATGCTACACCATGACAGGAGTAGTGGATTGGTAGTAGTTCTATAGTGTACCAGTCCATGGTGGTAACTCACCTACATGTAGGTACACTGCAGCATCGAAGACGCGAATTGGAGGAATAAAAAGCGGCTGGACCGGCCGAAGAAAGTCTCAGCCCCGGATTGGAGGCTCTGCCTTGCCAGATGTAGAATTAGGGCACCTACTGGGTGGTAAGCTAGATGCAAGTCTAATGAAATGGCGCTCTTAGCGTCACTTTCGCATAACCGATAGCGCCATGAGTGCGTAGCTTAGAAGATCATCAATTGGCTGGATCAGGCAATAGCTGAGCTGGAAGAGTCAGGCGCCGGATGTCTAGATCGACCCTACGCTAGATTGGTTCAGTAGATAGAAGAACCATATACTGCTACGAAACCTCTGGAGATCTTGCCATCTCGCTAGAGATCTAGGTAAGCATCAGGAGCAGGTCATTCTACGACCAAGTTGCGATTCTGGCCACAAATCTCAAACACACCAACCAGCACGATTACCACAGACTGTACAGATATTCTCATTAGAGGTCTATCCGCAGGTATCGACTTCAATAAAGACTCGGAGCTGGAGAGTACCATCAGAATCCCGGCTCAAGAACGAAAAGAAAAAGAAGGGATCGAGGACTGAAGAAACCCATGCTCACAGAACTCCGGCTCCCTTGTTTCTCAGTTCCTCTTCGCTAGCCGACGAGGTCAAGGGTTTACATTACAATGCGACGCTATTGTAGAAGGCTATTGAAAGGAAGACGCCTTTCGGCTTCGGTGAAGAATCAAACATACTGTGATTGAAAATATTGGATATAAGCAAGGAATACGATACCAGTGAGCCCGGCGTTCTGTAAAAAAGGGGCTTTTCAGGGCAGACTTCAGGCGGGTGCGGGGAACCAAGACTGGCGACTTGTAGGGTCTTCGACGAGCTGCCATCGCGGGTTAGCGTGCCCCTGATACCAGCCCTACGCAGTGTAAGTCTACACCACACACCGAGTGCTGAAGAAGTCTTGGCCTGCGTATCCTTGCGTACTCCATTGCGACTCTATGTGAACATGCATCTCAATCAATATATTGCCGCTGTGTGACGATGGAGTCGGGCAATACCCCTCATAAGAAATGGCGCCTCATCTCGCTAATTCTCGCCATCGCTCTCGCCATGTGGTTACTTCGCGGCTTCGGTCTCAGCTCACTCGTCACACTCCTATTCGCATTCCAAGCCACTTCGGCTCATGCGAATAATACGAATAGTAACTCCCCTGGCCTGCCTTTGATCGTTAATACGGTAAGTGTTGCCCGCAGTCGATTTTGAAACGTAAAGATGTCTTGGGAACCTAACCCTGGGTATGACAGTGGGGTGGCCCTTTCACAGCCGGCACTGATGCCGCATATCTGACTCTGCTTGAGCCGCAGACGTCGGCGCTAGACGCCGTCGAGCTAGGATGCAGTACGTGCGAAGCGAACCAGTGTGACGGTAGCGTTGGCTATGGCGGCTCTCCCGACGAGAATTGCGAGGTGAGAGCGGAGAAGAATGAATGAATGCCGTCGGATATCAAGCTGATTGTACGGTCAGACGACATTGGACGCTATGATCATGGACGGTACTACTATGAAGTCAGGCAGCGTCGCTGCTCTTCGCCGAGTCAAGAACGCAATCGGCGTGGCGCGCGCAGTGCTGGAACACACCACGCACACCATGCTCGCTGGGGATTTTGCAACGGACTTTGCCATCAGCAACGGATTCGCAGCCGAGAACCTCACGACGCTTGACTCAGCCGCTTCATGCACCGACTGGAAAGCAGGTGGCTGCCAGCCAAACTACAGAATCAACGTGACGCCGGACCCCTCGTCGTCTTGCGGGCCGTATAGCCCGGTCCCGCTGGACTCGAGTTCGGAGGATTATGCTTCTCAGCTGCAGAGCCGTGGCAGTCCCGAGGGCCACGATACCATTTCCATGATTGCCATACACAGCTCTGGCACGATGGCAGCCGGGACCTCAACGAATGGCGCAAGCCATAAGATCCCTGGACGAGTGGGCGACGGCCCGATCACGGGTAGTGGATCGTACGTAGATGGCGATGTGGGCGGGTGCGGCGCCACAGGAGACGGAGACATTATGATGCGCTTCTGTAAGCAACTCTCGCAGCGTTTGCCTTCCTGTTAGACAGCCTTTGCCATACCAATGCTCCTTCAATTTCATAACGAGTCTTCATAGGCTTGGCATGATCATACTTGATCTCACAAAAACTAACCTCGAGCAATAACAGTGCCGTGCTATCAAGCCGTGGAGAGCCTGCGGTTGGGCATGCATCCGAAAGCAGCCGCTGAAGATGCTGTCAGGCGTATGTTGCGGAAGTACCCGACCGTCCAGAGCGGGATAGTCGTCGTCGATAAGAATGGCAACCACGGCGGCGCAGGTTCAGGTTGGACATTCACATACGCGTATCGTGGTGGCACGATGAACGAGACCGCCGTGGTTACCGTTGCACCTCTTGACAACAGTTCTGAACTCTAAGTGTACTAGTAAGTGTGGTCGAAACACTCGTTATGCACTAAGACCATAGGAAATACAAATAATACAGATGCTCGAGCATTAACGGGTTTGAGGGCCTCGGTGACGCAGGTTGCCGAATCCTAGCAGTCTCTAGAGTGAATTGCGCACGACGAGTATGTGAATGGCTCGTACATTCAAGTAGTCACACGAAGAGTAGTTAATAAGCTACATTCCTACTCAGATAGCTACTCTCGAGCGTACTTTTTGAACATATTCTGAGATGTCATCCTTGCACCATTACATTTCTATTGATGGTAATCTAATTATATTTCTAGTGATGACCAGTGATGATATTTAATAACCAAAATACGCCATTCACACAATTATACCCATATTATGCAGCGTCTAACGCGACTACAAGTCCTCTAGGAGCAGCAGTTACATTATGTCAATCCAAATCAACACTCGCCAGTGCCTCGTTGATAAATCCTTGCTCATCTGCGGAAGCACTCACAGTATCTTGATTTCGTGTAAGGGAATCGATTGGCGCAGGGCTTGCTTCTTTCTCTCCGTCGAGACTTGACCAATCCCTGTCGTCTTCGTCGCCGCGTTCACTCCTGCTCGCCTCACTGTCTGTCTCTGGCGGCGTCTGTAGTCCACGCGCACCCATATTTCGCTTTAGCATGCACATCTCCACGGTGATGCCAGGTCCAAATGCACAGCCAACCACGTATTCTTTGGCTCGTCCACCAGGCGCGTAGGAATCCATCTCTTTCGAACGTAAATGGTCCATGACGCTAAAGATGGTTGCAGAGCTCGAGTTGCCATGCTCCATATACCGATGATAGCTGGCGCGCATATGTTCCGCCGATATCTTAAGGGTCCGCTCAGCGTTAGTCAGAATCGTAAGACCACCGGGATGCATCGCCCAGTCAAAATCCGGGGCCGTCCGATATGTCTCGGGCAACTGGTGCTCTACGCTGGCCATCAGATCTGTAAAGGCCGGCTCGAGAACTTGCTCTGTGAGCTTCGGCACGCGCTGCGAGAGCACAACCTTCCACCCTAGAGGATCAGCGTCGAATCCCAGATCGCCCTCCGAGTTCGGTATTGTCCTATGATCCCAGCCTAGTAGCTCGTACACGGGCTCTACCGTGGCCTCTCCTATTCCATTGCTCAATATTACGGCACTCGCACAGTCTGAGAATAGACAAGCTCCAATGCGTGTGCCCTGAGTCTTATCTATGCTTTCCAATTCGCTACGTACCAGCGTAGTGCTCACTTCAAGTGCTACACACAGGATACGAGCCGCCCGGCCGCGAAGTTTATGTCCTAGCGCAAGATTTGCCGCTGTCCGTAAAGTGGCCAACCCGCCGCTGCAGCCAACGCCGTGAAGAAGCACTTTCTCAACGGTCGGTAGAAGGCCCAGCTCCTTAGCGACAAAGTGGTCAAATCCCGGGTTTGCACTGTCAGTACAGGTAGTAGAGACTAGATGCGTGATCTGTGAGGTATCAAGTCGCGCCTCTGCCAGTGCTTTCCGCGCTGCATCCACTGCAAGCGGCACGCCGTCGCTCATAAACGTCGCATGTAGCTCCGCTATTGATGGCGGGTCTACATTATTGACTAGTGGATGCTCTGATGTCCCGATTGAGGAACGAGTCTCAATTCCTGTAAATCGGTTGATGGAGAGGACCTTTCCCATCCTACAAGAAGCACATAAAACGTCAGTCAGCGGGCTTGTCCTCAGTGTCTCCAATCAGATCTTACGCTGGTGATTCCGGGTGGAATTTGGCGGCCAGCTTAGCCAGCTCGTCCGCCTTAAGCTTATTTGGTGGATACTGAGCCCCCAGTCCAATAATGGAGAGGCCAAGCTCCCCAAATCTGTTGTCGATTGTCATGACGTAGACGATGTTGTAGTAGCTGATCCAGATCTAAGTGTAATTCTTCTCCCAGCCGTCAATTTTGGCGACAATGGAAAACTGATTGACGATGTCGGTGGGTTTTGTCTAGGTCTCGCGTCTCGTGGCGAGCATGACATAACAGTTTCAGAAGGAGACTCAGGGGGGCACTAGGCTTGGGGCCGAACAGAAACAATGTCGGACCAGGATGACTCAAGCAAGGTAAGAAGACTGATCCAACAGGATGGGAGTTTTATTGGTCTGTTGAAACAATGGCTGTGGGATGCGCCGTTATCAAAATGTTGGGGCAAAAGGGAAGAAGCGACGTCGTGTTACCTGGAAGCAAGCGGTGTGACAGTCGAGACTAGAAAGATGTTTTAACTCAGGTAAGCTGAGACGACAGAAAGAAGGCGGGCCGGCGAGACATTAAGTCTATGACGACTCGACTTTAGCATGCTGAATCCTGAGTCCGCGCGCTCGATGCAGGTATACCTAACTCGAGTTTCTCGGCATGTACCGTGCCACGATCACAACTTACCCGAACAACAGCTTACATTGCCACAATAGGGAAATGTTAGCTATGACGCCTCGGCATGTCTACGCCACGCGTTTCACGACGGTTGCGAACCAGCTTCTGTCAACAAGGTATGGCAGGGATTGTATCACGGTATGTTGGGAGTACATAGCACGGCAACTGGCCGGCGTGTATCAGCGCCTGAAACAGAATATGTATAGAGCCTGTGCGACGAAGCAGTTGGATAGCCACAGTAGCAAAGGGTTCGGCGAGGTTTGTTGAGGGCCAGACGCCTGCCTCATTTGAGAGCGTGCATTTACATGATTACTCATTGTAGGAGAGGAGTGCCTGTTTAGCACATATTAGTACGGTATCTGCCAGACTAATAGATACTGGCATGTGGTGGATATGCCGCCCCCAGTCGAGCCAGTCTCCGTGTACTGCTGTTTCGGTTCCAAAGCTACACTAGGTTAGGGAGTTTACGTTATCTTACAGTGCCAAGCCAAGACCTATAATGCCTTCAGGACCTGGTAGTTAACCAGTCGAGCCAGTCCAATTGTGCTCATCGTCTAGGGCACACATATTGCTATGATAATCAAGGGTTTATAATTCTACTTTAGTTGCGAATAGTACAGTCCTTTCAAGTCATCCCTAAGGAAGACTATCTTAACTACACTTGCCAGACACGCGCCTACATCATGTCAGTATGTCGGTCGGTAGCAAGAGATACTATATGTATCTATGTTGCGCATAGTGGGCGATAAACCTGACATCGAGACCAGTCAAGCTCCAATTTCGAAGCGACATTTGAAAAGTCATGCATCTAAACCAGCTAGCTTTTGTCGTCCATACCGCCGTTGAGACAGCCGCAGGTGTCTCCTTCATTGTTCACCCAGAGGGCCAACTTCCCAGCTGTACGCCTGCTGCTAAACTCATCTTAAGGCAATATGGAGGACTCTTACTAGCCTCAAGCATGATTTGCTTAGTTGTCATTACCGGTCTGGATTGCGGTCCTACTACAACGCGACTACTCGCCGCTACTCTGGGGTCATATCACGCGTGGCCTTGCTATAGAGCCTTCAGTCGAATTCAAAACGAAGCACGGCATGGAGCTCAGGAAACGTCCATACTTGGCGGTCCGTTTGTACACCTCCTGGCCCATGTGGTTTGCTTGTGCTTATTTCTGTACACCGCGATTGCGGACAGATGACGTGCTCAGGAGGCTATGCGCAAATTCTTCGGTCATCTTAGCATTCGACGAAAAAGCAACCTACTGAAAGTTGCGCAGTAGATACTCTATCACCGAATAAGAGGAAGCGAAGCGAAGGCTAAGCAGGCGTATTGAGACGGGATTGAGAGGTGTCTTCGATAGTGGCACACTCCTCGGTGTAAGAAATATACCACCTCGATCTAATATTAACAAACTCGTCTCCCCTTTTGACCCCCCTTCATATGAGCATAATTCAGGCGGTGCTCACATCAACGGTACGTGGGAAATTGAGGTTGCGACTGGGTGTGATTGTTCTCGGGACGGATTGATACTCAGCGTAACCATAGCACCAAGCAGTTAGTATGTGTCAGGACGTAATTGCACGTTACTTATTCCATCCTCTGGAAACAGAGCTGCTTGGCCAAATGCTAATCATGCTTAGCTTTGTGTCGCTGCCCGTCGGTTGAGCATCATTTGCGCTACTTATTAACTGCTGATAGGGAGACTCCATGCTAGCAGGGCATTGACTGCTTTTTATAACCTTAACTATTAACACAACATCACATGTCAGAAACTGAATACCTTGTCCGAATTGGTGTAGTGGCTAACATTTGACGCTCTCAGTATCCCGCATGGGAAAAAGGTACCGTCAAGCCCGGGGTTCGATTCCCCGATTCGGAGTACTTTTTCTTTTTCTTCATTTTACTTTCATGTTACTCTCGCGTTTTATGTTATCCTTTTGCAGTACCTATCTCTTTTTCTCTTTTGGGCAGAATTGCTTACCTACATATATACTCCCACCATCTCAATTATGGCTTATAGTTAGATCACTATTTGTACACGGTCTTAAATCCATTTCATCTACTCATTTTGAGACCTGTTCCTCCATCGCATGTGTTCATCTGTTTCTCCCCTATTATTCAGTTAGCCCTTCGATGCAAAGCAGATGTCGCTACATAAGATTTGAGCGCTACTATCACAATATCACGGCATTTTAATCGCATCCTGTCACAGCGTCAATAAAGGCAGTATGGGTTGCAGCCAACTATACCTAGTATTCTGATGAAATAAGCTCGGCACGCGAATTACCAGGCCTAGTGCTATTAGAATACCCCTCACGGCGGATGCCCTGTACCTAGCTCCATTACTTTTTATAACATCATTATCCACCCCATTGATGGCCTTGCAGCCCACCTAGCCACTCAGGCCGTCACAGTTCCTATCACTATATCTCGGCATTTTAGTCGCATCCAAAAGGGACAAATAAGTGAGTCGCAAAGATTCGAATTGGCTATTAAACTTATGTCTTTTTGGCTGCAGCGTGAAATCATGGTAATTATAGCCGCCTCTGTGAGAAGGGTTTCCGCAGGTTATACCAACTTATTACATAGAGGCAACCATTCGCGAGATAAGAGCGATAGAGGAGCGCATCCAGGGCTTCCAGCACAATACACTTATCGAACACATGACCACTTTTGCTCAAACGATTAACCATCTGTACAATGTCCTCATACCCAACCCTCTGGAGTTCCTTGCTTCTTTCCAAATGATCAACAATCTGTTGCATCCTCTCGTGCCCACCCTCTGCCCCAAATAATGCCGTCTCGAGGCGGCGGTATACATCGTCGAGATCACTCTGGTTACTCCACGCCCCATTCATCATGATTGAGGCAAGTTTTTCGTCCTCAGTCGGTGTAGGCTTAGGCTTTGGTGGAGTGGTGTGGAAGTCCATGAACCATTCTGTACCAACGATCTTGACCCGCAGCATCTTGATCATTGGGATGAATTGTGCGACGAGATCACACCTGACGTGGTAAGCACAGAAGTAGGCATTCACCTGGTATGGGAGTTGAATATGGAATTTGTTTTTCTCATAGTATTCTGGTAGGACTTCGTTTCGCATTAGTCGGTTCACGCGAGCCAGTGGTGGAGGGAGAAGATGGTGAATGAAACCGTCGGCAGTCTGGAAGGTGAAGCGGTAGACTTTCAGGCGAATCTCAGGTGGCATAGTGAAGAAGGGACTCTGTTCGATCAATCAGTGCATGTCTTTGGGTGGTTAGATAAGGGTACTGATGAGACTTACTGTTTCTGCCATGTTGAATGTTGTTAAACAATGTGTGGGAGCTTGAGGCTAAGCACACGGTTCTTTCTGCTGGATTTCTTTGTTCTGGGGCACTGCGTCGTGGTGGAAAGGTTTGATCTGAGGATAAGCTTAGTAAACTTCAGTGGGCATGCAGGAGGAGCGTGACGAAGATGGTCCGATGATGATACCTTAAAGAATTTCGAACTCAGATTACCTACCGCAGGCGAGCTGTAGTGTGAGTGTACCACAGGTACAGCTGGAAAAGACCTGGCAGACTATTTGCTGTGCAAAACTGTCTGTGAACTGGATTTGGGTTGTATGGAACAAGTTTTTTTTTTTTTTGACAGAACAGAACGTGAAAGAGTTTTTTGTGAGAGGAGGGGAAGAGTAAGAAAGGTAGACTTGGGAGGAGCCTCGGATATATATAGGATTTGGGGCAGGGTACTGATTCCAGGCGGCTTCTTTCCTTTTCTGTGAGGTCAATGGTCAAACCTGTGACATCAATGGGAACTACTAAAACCATTGAATTAATATATATTGTATAAACAGTACCTGGTTGTGAGGGGGGTGGGAGACATGTTCATTGTCAGGCAATGCCATTGTGTGGTTGCATTATCTTTATTGTTATAGAGGATACAGAGAGGCCAATTGTAGCTAGGTACTTCTTATATACACCGCCCTAGGCCGTACCTGCCTACATTCACTGAAGACAGTCCGACTTATGCGTAACCTGCATTAGGCGACTCGGCTATCAACTTGGAGCATGTTCCCATGTATAGGTCACCTTAAAAACAAGAATAGGCTTTTATGTTGTATGATTCGCATGAAACATGACCACTGTGTAGTAGCCGGATCTAGAACTACCACCTCGCTTTGTTCTGAACAAATAAATTAGACACAAACTTAAATAAATAAAAAATGAGAAAAGTCTAAACACAGATTGTTTTTACCTCTTGCTATTGCAATTAAGGATGTTAGGAGTGATGATTAATAGATAGCAGTGCTGTTTGCCTCACAATATCTGTTGCATTCCATTAATTACTTTACTTCACTCTACTACGTGGGATCAAATGGATTAGGTCAATAGGTATATAGAAAAGTCAAAGGGGAAATGATTGCTTCAATGGCAGATTCACTTGGACTGCTTGGTCCTTCAGTCACTTTTTCACAATTAGTATACAAATAGAGGACTACTAAGTTGGTTTTCATAACTATTAACTAGAACAAGCCGCTTCAATTGGTTTTGCTCATAGTGCCTCGTTATCATAATAGCCATTGAGGTCGAGGATCTCATCCCAGCGTCTGCGGCAACTACAATGAGGTTGTAGGCCTTTTTGAGCGTGTCGGAAAACTTAGTATAGGAGTTCCGTGAGTTCTTGTTATTGCACGAAAAAGCCTAAACCTCTTCGTGATTTAGGGTGTAAAGGTATACACACAAGTTATTTGCCTTCAAGAACCGTGTCAGAGCCTATGTTCCCATGCCCTTTCGGTCGAGAACTAAGACCCCAGCCCGGCCACTACACGAACTTTGCTCACCGAATCACGCCCAACGCTCTCGACCTCCTACTAGATGTCGCAGAGACGGTTGTCCAGTCGCAGAAGATGGCTTGAATGAGTCATGGCAACCGTGGCCTACATTTGCCATGCAAAAAAAAGCTTGAGAAGGTTTACATGAGAAGACACTATACCAGATCTGCATCCCTAATCTGAACGCTTGGAAAATGACTGGTATTACAGACAATTGCGCATCTGGCTAGATAAACTTTCTCATCATCATCTAGATTCTGTTAGCAATGGTAACTTTCTAAACGTCGATAGTGAGTTAAACATACATATTGATAGTTTATAATGAACAAAATCCCCGAGATTTGGTCCCCTCTCATTAGTGCCAAAGATCCAGTATGTAGAACCACGAGTATATCATGATCGGTTTGGGAATGAGACATAATCCAATCATTCACATCCCCACCATGCAACGTGCTTGCAGGCTAGAGCCAGGAAATACGGACTCTAGTCTGCTATAAATAGATCAAGTGTTCGTCCGCTTGAAGATGAGCTCGCCGGCACCGTTGTCTTCGCTAGTCCACCGCTTTTTATTGTAAAGTCCTACAGTATGAAGAAACCCTTCCAGTCGTGCGTCGGATAAGCTGGCGGCAGCCTTTCGAATCCTCAATTCCAGACAATCCGAGACGCCGAGCAGCAGAGCCTTGATATATGTGAGCCACGCCGAAAGATTGAGATCAATAAAGAGAATGAGGAAGCGGAAGCGGTTGACGTCTTTGCTGAGAATCCTGAGCCACTTGAGGCCGACGTCGGCCGTGTAGACGTGGAAATGGTTCTTGAGCAGGAAAACGTCCAGGGCCTCGGACCGGATCTGCTTGTTGGTGCGGAAAAGGGCGGGCAAGGGGCGGTCGAGGACGAAGTAGTCCTGCGAAGTGTGCCCCCACTCGCTGTTGACGACGTGCTCGTAGATGGCATTGCGGATCTCGGCCGGCATCATGAGCAGCGGCGGCTTATTCTGGTTCTGGTATTGATTTGGAATTGCCGGGTTGAGCGCCATTGCGAGCTGTGAGCCGGTGCGGCCTGTGATTTGTTGCAGGCGGGAAAAGGGCGGAGATGAGGTAACAATTGGTTGCAGGTGAGGCGAAACGGCACACACGCACTCAGCTGGTGTGCGGGATGTTATGGAGGGTAGATTTCAGCCGTACAGTAGGCAAATAAAGTATCTAGGTTCAATCAAGTTAGAGGATGTGTATCCGAGGGTTTAAGGTATTTACAAAAGACATGTGAGTGAATAAGTAAGTAAGTAAGTAAGTACCTACCTACGTAGATGGCATCCATGTCCGATTACGACAACGGCCAAGGCACCAAGGAGCTGGAGGGGGCAGCGGAGATAGTGATCGGCCGCTCTAGAATAGGTACTTGGGTTGACCCGAGCAGAAACCCGAGCAAGGAGCTCGACTACCTAAAATGGTAATTCTTTAGGGGCGAGGGGGTAGGTAGGTCTGTCTAGCGGCAGGCATAGTTGTGATGTTGTACAAATGTAGGCACCCTGCCGACTAGCCTGTAGAGAGGTATATCTCTCAGCTACTCTGTCAGCTAAGGCAGTAACTAGGGCAGTAACCAGGGCTACCTTCTGTAACGTAGGGCAGCTACAATGGATACCTACCTTGGGGCTCTGCAGCTGGGGACGAATGCCCTGTGCCCTGTGCCACGGGGTTCGGGTGTTGTGGGGGTCCCGCGGCACTCGTCACTACCGGTAGGGTATTAGACGCATGGATCCATCCCTTGAGGTAGGAGCAAGATACTGCGTTCGGCCCTACATCAACGACCTATCTCCGGGCTACCTAGGCTTCTACCTGTGACCTTCACACAGTATTCCGGTGACCAGGACGCAGTGTTCCATTCCGTCCCGTTCGCCTTCACAACCAGATGCCTCCACCACATACCTCAGTTAGCTGATCTGGGGTTCTCGCCTTTCTGCTTAGTTGTATGTTCGCCTACTTACATGAGGATGATGGCTGAACACAGCCACCAAGCTTTCTTTACAATATGTTACATGCTATAACAAGGCAGAATCATGATGTCAACGAGTTATAAAATAGCAGATTGCGACCAGCTCCCATTATTGAAAATGGCAAGGCATAGGAACAGTGGACATGGCCACCAAAGGAGCCTGTCAACACACCGAGCTGCTGCTGGAGTGCTCGCCATGGGCTGAGGAGGCCGGATTCGAGCTACCCGAAGCCGCCAAAAGATTTGCTGCAGCGACAAAGGCAGGCCGTAATCCCCTTGCGACAACAGGGGAATCTGTAAAGGCGATCGAAAAGCTCAGTCGTGAAGCAGCTGCACGACTCGCGCTCTCGTTTCTTGGGCGGCTTTTGTTGCTCAAGGATGCCCTCAATTGGGAGCCGAACTGTCCGGCCCAGTCCTTCCGATCGTAAGACGCTCTACGTTGTTGCTTCTCCGACTATCACATCGGAAGTAGACTTCATTAATTGCTGAGAGCAGCTTATAGTAGCTCTTACCGAAGGGTGCAAGGAACTCGAAATACCATCAACCAGTGCAGTTGTGGAATACCTCAGCGCGTTCTACCATGGCCATCCTGTCAAGTCCTTTCCCCACGAGTTGTGCTTCGTGCCATGGATAGGAACATCGCGAGGTACCAAATCAGCAGACAATCACACTTCTGCCAGTCTTGCGAGCACCAAGGCAACAAGCAACCGTGCTCACATTGGCCTTGCGTGCAACAACTATTGTGGTCGCATTCGAACCTGAGAAAGCCCGGACGAAAGGTTCAAGAGACAGTCTGAACTTGGGCGATATCCTCCAAGTGGCCACCGAGATGCCCCCGGACGATGCGTACATGATAGTTCTGCTTATGGATTTTGACATGTTCGAGGACACGACGACGATTTCTGTTGTGGAGGAGCATTGGGCGCTAGCAGCCGTGTATGCGTTGTATCATCGACCAGATACAGTCCCGCACTCGATGAAGAAAGCATCGACCATCAACACATGTGGCCAACCTCACGCCGAAATAAATTTACCAACCGTCTATGCACCTCAGAAAACCTGGAGCCCCAGAAACACATCAAGTCGGTATACGAGACTCCAGAGTCGCCGTTACGGCGGGTCGTTCAAGCAGCCAAAACGGTTCCGACATCACCGACTGTCAAGGCTCTAAATGGCCTGTGGTTCCCCCGCGTTGCTCGCACATTGGTCCGTGAAGTCGGACACTGCTTCGCAATAAGCCACAGCCTCTACTACGCTTGCAACATGCAAGGCACCTCGTACATTGCAGAAGATCTCAGACAACCACCATATGTATGTCCTATATGCTTGGAAAAGGTGACATACGCCATCGGCTGCGAGCTTCAGCAGCATGATAAGGCAAGCAAAGGAGTATATGTCAAAGAGAGGTACAGAGCGATCGCCAGGTTCTGTGAGGCGTGGAAACATGTTGGCCTCTTTGTTGGCTACGGTGCCCGGGTGCAGGCACGACTACAGCAGCTTACGTCCTAGGCCGATGAAAGTAAAGACCAACCACCGCAGATTTCAGATCCCACTACCTATCTAATGTTCACATGGTACCTGGCAACATGCAGAATTAGGAGATCTCATTTCTTTTGCATGCATAGACTCTAAACCAATTGGGTCAGGGAGGTAAGCATTATGGACGCGCTTGGCACAATTGGGAAATCTCCTTCAGCTGAGGCTTTGTACCGGATCTCCCAGATTGCGTCCTTATACATGCTACCGGTTCCTCGCTACAAAGATCCACGATTTCCGCTCGGAACCTTGCAGTACCATAGGCTACAACTTCAATACTTTGTCGCCTCAATTGTTACTGTCTATATTTCCAGAGCCGAACTCGCCGAATAGACCCACGTCTTCGATTACACCATGTGAAATATTTGTGAGACGCAGCCAGAGTTATACGAAGGACAAAACTAGATAGGTAGGCAACTGGCCCGAAACGGTAGCACCGAATACGCCAAGTACAATAAATGCAGGTCCGGTCCATAGACACATTGGAAAGCTTTCTACTTTCAACTAGTGTAGATCGTAGGCGCCCATTCTCTCTGCAAGGGTCACAAACCGGGGTGTTTATGAGTAAATTCTGCATGTCTGTCTCGTTGTTTTGTTCATATTAATACCGATCCTCCTTCATACGATCCTGAGAGCTTCTACAGGAATTTGAGACCGCGCGAAATGGAGAACGGGCAGATCAACGGCTCCACCCTCGGAGAGCTAAGAAGAAGCGAGGGCAAAGAGAACGGAGAGACGAACGACTCCACCACCGCCGGGCTCACAGCTCGCGAACAGGAATGCTTCCAGGCGTTCGTAAAGCAATGCTGCGAGCAAGGGCTGCTCGAACGCCCTGCGGGTTTGTTAGCTGAGGATGAATTGGACGGCCTGCACGACGAGGCCGCTTTATTGTACCAAAGCATCACCATATTTCTATTTTACGGCCAAGTATTAATGATAGCTCAGGAGGTTCCTCTACGCTCGCTCATTCGACGTGCCTGGGAGTGTGCAGCAGTTCAAAGAAGCCCAGACAATTCGGAACTCCACCAACACCGCTGAGGCGTATAACAACTTTGATATCGACGACTTTGAGCACTTACGCAGCATAGTGCGTTGTCGCATTTTCTTATTTTCCACATTTTGTACACATTTCAACATTTTGCGTCTCTAAGGCTTGAGGAGCTAACGGATCCTAGTATCCTAGCTGGTCCGGTCAGCGAACGAAACGCGGGCTCCCAATATGTCTCCTGGATTCGGCCAACCGTGAGTATTTGCAGAGTCATGGCACCGATCATACCCCTTTCCGAGAGATAGAGAAAGGTGCCTGAGAAGATTCTGCATGCAATAAGTTCAACATTTCCAAAAATCCTTACAATGCACGTTTGGGACAGCGGTGACTGACCCCAAATGCTGCCTGCAGTGGACGGCGCAAACCTGGCGAAATACCGCAGCTACAGCGCATCGGAAATCACATGCCGCACAATCACCTCGCTGGACTACCTAACGCGCTTTGCGTTGCCGCTCTGCTCCATGATGACCGACCGGCCAAACGCAGAGGCGCCTGTGACGGGCGTCGTCGGGCTCGTGGACATCACCTCTATTAGTCTGCGGCAGGGCTGGGGCCTGAGAGGGTACGCGCAGAGCATCTCGGGCCTGCTAGCGACGTGCTACCCGGAGCTGGTCGACACCATATACGTGTGCAACGCGCCGCCGTATTTCCCGCGCATCTGGTCGTTTCTGAAGGGCTGGTTCGATCCACGGACTGCCGAGAAGCTCGTCATTGTCCCGCCCGCGGATGTGTTGAGCACGCTGCTGGACGTCATTGATATCGAGTGCATCCCCGAGCGGTATGGCGGACGGGCAAGGGATGAGCATGGGGTCGTCCCGCTTGTTGACGGGTTGAGGGAGTTGTTGGGTGTTGAGGAATTGCCTGACGGCCCGGTTAAGTGGGCGGTTCATCAAGGGCAGCGGACTGCTATCGCTGTTGGGACTCGGGATGGGAAGGTGAGGAAGGAGGTTGTTGGGCTTATGGATATTAAGGCTACTTTGTAAGGTTTAGGGATGGCGCTTGGGAGTTCAAGAGTACCTGGATTCATAGAGACAGGTTCTTGGTGTGTTATACATAGCTAGAATGGCTCTAGACTACAGGGTGTGATTTCGATTTCTACCTTAATCTGCTTGGGAACTTGTCAACCCCGCGCATTCGAGGACGAAACCGATAGCACACCATCGTGAGCGAGATCGTTTTCTCGAGTGCCAGCGCTAGTCACGGGAAACGCAATCAAAATCGCTGACTAGGGTACGCGCGGGACTTATTTACGGTCGTAAACGTGAGTCCCGGGTCCTACACTTGACAGCCTTCATAGACTTTTGAATGCCGAAGGTAAGATTGATGAGAAACAAGTCGGTATCCTGCGTTTTGCTTCGAGGTACTCCCGTGTCGTCGACACACATGCGCTTAAGCAATGAGAAAGCGCTAGATGAGTACAGAGTTTGGTCAGAGGAGACGCTCAGAAACCGTGCTGATATTCAAAAGTTGAGGCTTACAAGATCTTAGGTAGTCTGATTCTGTAAGAACTTACCCTATCTGGCTAGATACCACCTAAGTACCTGCCTGCAACCCTTGAAGATGAATAATATGAGCTAAGTAACTCAGGTTGGTAAGATACCTACATGGCACTATCTGCAATGACCCTAAAGACAAGAAAAAAAGATGCAGAAAGAAAAGGCAAGCTAAAAGAAGCTGCCGTGCTGGAAAAAGCGGTGCGGAGAACATGGTGGTCGATTGCGCCTGTTAACTTGACTGAATACCCGCTGTTCTACGTGATAGGATCAAGATAACGCCACACATACCACAAAATGGAGTCGATGAGAACAGAGAGTGTTGGAGAGTATTGGACCAAGGCAATGATGAAAAGAAAAATGATAGAATACCAAGAATTCAATGGAAAAAGCAAAAGAATACTCTCGATCGGGGAATCGAACCCCGGCCACCTGCGTGACAAGCAGGTATCCTTACCACTAGACCAATCGAGATTGCACATGGTGCATTGCCTCGTAGCATTGTTGCTTTGAAGTAATACTATATACTGTGTAATAATGGGATCGTATCAGCTATGGTAAGACGGCAAGTTTGAGTGAATTCACAATAAGGAGCTAACTGATGGCTTGCTGCACCAGCAAGAGAATCACTTTCCAGAGCTGGGCTCTTTTCTTATGGTTCGTAATCTACCCAACCCAGCAACCTTTTATCGAACGCCTTGTTTTAAATTATTTTCGTAGTGGGAATGGTAACTTGACCTGTTTTTAGGAATACATTATCGGTGCTAACCATTAATTGGTGTTAGTTAGCCCTCTCGCAAAGCTTGTCAATAATCTAACCTCTTCCTATTATCATAATCGACTGCTTTCAGAAGAGTCTTTGAACGTTTCTGAAAGCTGGACTGTTTGTCAATAGGCTATTATCACGAATCACTATAAAGAAGAGACCCCTCGTGTATACTCTTAGCCCAGGCACGAGGCTTTTGGGAACCCTGTGCGACAAAATCTGACACGTAGTAACCCGTACTAAGAGTCCTGACGAGCACCGGGAAACCATGGAATCCACGATGCTTCTAAATGTAGATGCAGTGCCTTTAATAAGAAAAGAAGGAGACATCAACCATTTTGCTGCGTGGCCGATCTCATTCATGTCACATTCATAACCTGAGCTCATTCGACATTGTTTACCCCTGGATGTCTTAGCTATTCTCGCGACGATGAAGTAAATAGTAATAGTAATCAATTAGAGATAAAAGGGGGCGATTGACTTGAATAAATGATTAGCACCCAACTGTTGTTGACGTATTTCTCGGTGTCTCCAAATTAACTACTCTAAAGGACTATCAGGGTCATATGGCACGTATGTTAGACCTGTCCTGGTTGTAAGGCTAGGAAGCGAATCATTAGGTAAGCTTTCAGGTCCGACTGAAGACTACGAGACTACAGGACTAAAGCATGAATTCCCCGGATACGTAAGAGCACAGCCACTCGTATCGAAGAAGCATACAAAAGCTTGCAGTGTGTTTTGGTTTGTCCGAGGCCGCGTAAGCCGAATACGGTTGTTTGCCAGTTTGCTAGTTACTGGCATATGCAACGAAACCAACAGATATGAGATTGTGATTCCACAAAGCTGACATCATCGAATTATCATTCGCTCCGTAAAACAAACCCATTGGAATGTTCAATACTGCGTCAAAGCTCCCTGCCACGAGATTGGGAGGCATGTAAACACGACTTCACGAAACAACCACTTCATCCTGCATTTTAACTCACAATTTATGGCCAGCCTTATCGGATTCAGAGACAGGATGACTTGAAGATTGTGAAGTGAAGTGTTTACGGAGGTTGTTGCGGAAGAAATAGAAAGGCAATTGTCATAGAAGACAACCGTGAAGAGAAAAATCGCGTGGTATTATTCATCCTCATTTATCAAAAATGATTTGTCTTTAGCTAGGTCGTCAGACTCTCCGAGTGATAGTGAATTTGGTGTAGCCGTTATTCCATCTCCCAAGCCGAGGGTTTGAGGCCTGTTCATGGACACACCCTCAAAGAGTCCAGGACCCTTTCGCTATTTGTAAGAGGAATTGTTATTCGAGTCCATCCACCAGGCTGGAGCCTCAACTCGCTGTAGAGGCGTCGATGTATTCGAGAGTAAAGATTATACGGGCGACTTCAAAGGAGGAGAATGAGATCACGAGCTTGCATGCATTTATGCAATGGATATGGCCCATCCGTAATCACAGGCAACTTCTTCGCGTTTTCGCACTTGGACAAAGTAACTAACAGTAACACAGACGAGATGTGTGCCACGCGAAAAGAAGTGATAAAGCTATAATCGTGCACATGGCTACGAAGATTGGTCAGATGAAAGGAGGGAGGCGGGCGGGAGGCGCTGATTCCAATTTCAAATGATCTCAGCGGCTTTTCTCGACAACCTCCCTACGTATACACGAGAGACAATATCATCGATCTATCCTCGGAGCCCCGGAGCAAGCAAGCGCATCTTCCAATGCGAATTCTATCGGCTGCCACCAATATGCATGGCCGAGCAGTCCAACTTTCAACCGGAAGCAGCGTGGCTCTCGGCCCGCTGACCAACATCGACATATATATGACAAATATTGACTACGGAATTTTGCCATTAACCTGGTGTCCTGATATGTATATACTATCAGATCCTCAGTATGATAGTCTTATTCGTTGACGTGGTGCCATGAAACCGACTTTCCGAAAACGAGGGGCCTTTGTCTAACCCAACGGCATCATTGATAGGTCTCGTCCTACCAACTCGATATAAAACACCGTTACAATCCCGATAACGACGGTATGTTCTTGGCACATCCCAACGGCACCTATCATCTCTTTGCTCCAGAGCCTTACATCGACCTCCCCCCAATAGACAGCAAACGCCATGACAACCAGCCAGCCCCGTCTCCGTGTAGCCGTCGTCGGCTCCGGCATCGCTGGGCTAGCCGCCGCCCGGATTCTCCGGGAGAGACATGACGTCACAGTATACGAGCGCGGCGAGCCCTCCGTCGAGACCGGAGGTCAGGGCATCGCGGCCTTCCCTAATGGGACGCGCATTCTCGAGAGCATTGGTTTCGACTACGAGCGCGCTGGATCCATCGAGATCGCCGGATGGAACTCGTTCGATGAGCACGGGAAGTTCCTCAATAGTTACGATTACGATATGAGGGAGCGGTATGGTGCGCCGTTTGTGTGCCATATGCGCGTGGATTTCCGCAAGGAGCTGTGTAGGTCGTTGTTTTCATTCTCTCTTATGTTTTATCAGGTTTCATGATACAGCGCTACTGTGACACTCATCACAATTTTGTTCCAGTTTTTTAAGGTAATTGCTAAATATTGTGCAGTGAGGCTTGCTACCGCTCCTCCCGAAGACCTTAATATTGAGGCAGACGCGGCTCCTGCGACTCTGGTGTGGAATAATAGTGCCGTCGATCTAGATCCAGAAGCCGGAAAAATCACACTACAAGATGGATCTGTAGTGGAAGCAAATATCGTTATTGGTAAGCTGGGAGACACATTTACCCCTAATAACCCCTTTTACGATAAAAGACTAATGTGTAAACATAGTGGCCGACGGTGTCCATTCTCGCTTGCGGAACAAGGTGCTCAGTGAACCAGTCAGCACTCAAAAGACAGGTCTGGAATGCTGCCGCGTTGCCGTATCAGCGGACCTAGTCGAAAAAGCACTGGGTAAGCTGCCCCAATGGTGGCAAGAGCAGCATGAGAAAGGAAAAGGCTGTGTCCACACCGTCGAAGCAGTAGACGCAGACGGCACAATGCGAGTTCTTGTAGCGTACCCGCTTCGCAACTTCACCTCGATGAATATGACCTGGATATTCCCGGCGAGGAAAGAGAGGAAGGATACGGCGGGGTTGTGGAACACGGATGGAGATCGGGATGAGATCTTGGAAATCTACGCTGATTTCGACGATGACTTGAAGACTATGTTGCGGTAAGTGATCGAGAAAAATATTTCTAACCTTCGTTGACTGATGGGGACATAGACTTGGCGACCAAATCAAGCTGTGGGAGCTCCGGGACCTAGAGCCTCTACCGACATGGACGTCTGGACGTGCGATCCTAATTGGCGACGCTGCTCATGCGATGACCCCTATACAAGGGCAAGGTAGGTCAAACTTACGGCCATAGATGGCTTTATTGTTGTGCTAATTCGGCTCTGAATAGGAGGCAACATGGCTCTCGAAGACGCCGACGCTCTTCGTCTTCTTACACAGCCTGGCGTCACACGGGAAAGCGTGCCGAGCATCCTCAAGAAGATCGATAGCGTTAGGCGACCTCGCGCCACTCGAGTGCTTATGAACACGCGATCTACATCGACGGTCTCTGATCGTTATGCTAAGTTCGACGAGCATTGCTCATACCGTGGCATATTTGGTGCCGTCCAGCAAGAGGCCACAGTGGCCTAGGGTCTAGATGACCAAATGAAGTTTTATTTTATCGGTTCATGAAATGGATTATTTTTTTTATAATATGGAGCATGTGACTTAGTTACGTACAGCCATTTCGTTGATAGTATTTTGATCACTTTTCCTTTTTACATGTAGTCTCGACAGCCTAAATCTCAATCGCGTCATCAGTTTCATCCTCGAACTCAATGGGCATTCCTATATCTCCAAGCACCTTGCAGACCATTTGATTGGCACCAGATTCGAAGAATTCGTTCATTGCCTCTGCCGCCAATTGTAGCGGTCGGCGATCCGATACGCCCTCCAGGCCGCTGGCTGCCATGAAGATCCATCCAATAACCCATGGAAGCTGGCTCTCCTTCTCCAAGTACGCTGGGGTATAGAGCTGTCTCAAACAGGGGTCGCATAAGTCTTTGACACTCCGTAAAACTCTCCAGCACCAGCGGTGCATCAACAAGTAAGGGTATGAGAACTCAAGCGATTCAGCATGAAGAGCAAAGACCAAAGGTTTTATGAGCTGCTCGAGAGGCATATTGCCGCTCTTAGCTGCCTTTCTCTTTCCTTCATTGCTTTGTTGCTGCAGCTTTTTCTTCTCCTTGAGCTTCTTGGGATCCTCAATCTGACCCATCATAAGTGAACCGTCTTCTTCGTTACCTTCTGTCTCAAACAGGCTGAGCTCGATAATCTGACTGACGTACTCTGGGGTGAAGTCGACCTGACCAGTGTTGTCAACATATCGTGCCTTGAACATGGATAAAACGGGCGATGCTGCTTTTAGACCACGAGGCCCAGCCCCAGATTGCAGGGGAGTGTTTTTGCGTCTTTTTCTAGTCATCGCTGCAGCAGAGGTTCCCATTTGGAGGCAGAACTTGTTGAAGTATCCCTGGGGGGTCGTTGGCACCTCACCTCCGACGTAGAAGCTATCTTCGCCCAGGTTTGTCTTCAGAACGTCCATGTCTGGCCATGTATCGTTCAACAGCTTCTCATGGTGTAGAGCATTGTACAGATGTTCACAATACTGAATTGAACCCCAACAGTCAGCCACAGCTGTGCCCATCTCGCGATACCGAGACCGGAAGTGATAGAGGAAGAGACCGCTGATAACCGGCGACATGCGAAAGATGCGATGGCTTTTTATATCAGGCATCGCAACCCCTTGTCGCTGATACACTTTAGCCTGGGTTGTACGTAACGGGTCCTTGCCAATCTCCTGGACGTTGCGTTGGAGTGTTTGAATCAACATGTCATTGGTCGCGGGCCATGTGTTGATTTTCAGTTTCGCGTGAAATTCGAAATGCAACTTGATATCGTTGTCAACTTGCCTGGCATGGTCAATCATAGTACCAAATCCTCTTTCAATATCTTCACCCAGTTCATAGGTAATATCAAGAAATAGCTGGGCGGCAAAAACAGTATAAAAGGGCACAGTTTTTGTCCTAGCTAACTCTTCCATCCCGCGTAAAAACTCGTCTTGAATGGGCCAGTTTTTCACACCGATGATTGTAGTCATCTGTTCGGTGAAAAAGGGCATCAGCAACGCCCGATCGTCTGTAAACTTCTGGTATCCTGTTTTGCGCGACCGATCGCTCGCTGGGTCATAATATCCGAACATGCCTTCTTTATAGATAGGAAGCAGGCCCGGCTGTAGCACCGCGATGAAAGCCTCTAGCAACCTGTAGGTGGTAAAGTAAGTACCATATCCGACGTCATAAGTGTCGTAATTCAGGTTGTCTTGGCCTTCGGTAAAGATATCGTCGACATCCCAGCCTTGCATTAAGCATTGTAGAATGTGGAACTTCTGAAGCATATGGCGCAGTCCGCCGTTTCTGTCTAGCAGAGGTAGAATGTCCTCCAACATGTTTCTGACGAGGTCGATGGCAGTATTTGTCGCGATAGCTGCTGCAGCAAGATCAAAGGCTCCGATCTTGTAGTTGGACCAGATCCAGCGCACATGAGCTCGAACGCGATTCATATCGTTGATGACACTCGTCAAAGCAAAGATGGTGTGTTCGAAGGATGTTTCGGTTTCAGCTTCATAGACGGCGGGATCGTTTCCAGTCTTTGCCGGCCGCTCCACTATCGGGGCAGCCAGGAATTCCGGTGAAGGTTCATAGACAGCAAGACCGGCGAAGCGATTGCTCAGCTTTTCATCGATCGATGTATTCTGATTTGTATCCGCAGCCGGCATGAGGGGTCTCAAGATCTCGCGCACCTTTTCCAGAACTTGAACGAGGCGCGCCTAGTATTAGCGATGTAGAACCACACACGACAACACTTACACTACGAGCAGGTGCTCACCTTGGATGAAATGCTGGTGCTTTGCATCTGAGATCTCACTGAGTTCCTTGCCATGCTGTTCGAGTCGGCCGCCAAATCCAGAGCGGATAGCAATGACACGGTCAATCGTCGCTCTGAAGGTCTCGGGCACAGAAGTGGCCTTCTCGGCCACGTATTTGGCTAGTGGTACGAAATCCTTGATATTGATGATATACTTGGGGCCGGTAGACGGAGAAGAAGACTGCTTCGAAGCCGCCGCCCCTTGCTTCTTGGCCTGGGCACGCGCCTTTCCTTTGAGGCGACCACCACCGGCTGGCTTGTTAGCAGACGTGGATGCAGCATGATCGGTAGCGAAGCCGAGAGACTTGGCTGTGGAGGCGAGCCATCCTGCTACGGCATCGGTATCCTGCTTGTACAGCTGGTACGTGCTGGACAGGGCCGAAAGCACCATTGTTCATCAATTTCTGGTGTGTTGATTGATGTTGATGTTGATGTTGATGTTGGTGTTGGTGTTGGTGAGTTCACAGCAAACGACTGAAACCTGACCTACCCAAGTACATACATGCATACTGTAAGTACTTACATGTACAGTTACTGGGTAGGGGTATATGGTGGAAGCCATTATGTGTCCTGCCAACGTTGGGTGCTTAAGTACCTGCAGAGCTGAATCAAAAATGTAATAAAGATACACGTACATAGTAATTCTTTCAATAGAAAAGATACAAAATAAAAACACGTTAAACATTAAGAGTTAATGGTATACCAATTACTGTAATAAATCTCTACTGGTTGAGAATCGAGTGCTACAGTGGGTAAACCGCCCTAATAGAAGTATACTCCAACTCAGCTAAGAGGTATTTTCACCTTAACTTCCACCTCTTCGTCTTCAACATTGAGAGCTCCTTTCCAACTATGACTTAATTATTTGTTTATATCGACACGTGGTTGCACTGTCTTGTTTATAATTGATTTAACAAGCTTTTTGTTAAATTATCACGCTAAAGGTCGAATGTAAGCAAAGTGAACATACCTATATTGTACTTACCTGTATGTAGGTACCTTAGGCGAGCCTTAGAGGTAGGTAGGTACTTACTTGATATTACCCCGCCAAGCTACCCCGCTTATTGACCCCTATTCTGCCCCTATTAGTTAGGGTGCCGTGACCGATGTGGTAGAAAGGTCAGGGAGTCCAAAGTAGGTTGTATTAAGATAAATGACACTGTGGCCCCAGAGGGGTAGAAATATCTAACAGTACCATTTAAAATACGCTAACTGTGCTTTTTCCACTTGATTAGTATACCACAAACAATAAAAGCGTCCCTGCTTTTCCCAATAAGTATTTTTTTCTTTTTTTTTTTGTGATTTTTTCCGTAACTTATTGTATATTTATAATTTTATTTCAAATTGTTTATATTAATATTTATTGTTTAATTTTTTAATGTATAAGTAAAATAAAGTTTAAAAAGTTTTTTAAATAATTAATATATAGCTTAAACGGTTTAAAAAAATCTATATAATATTTATAACAAATTTAAGTTTTATTTAAATTTTTTAAAATAAAAAAGTGTTGTTTAACTTTTTATTTAATTATAAAAAAACCAGTTTATTTTAAAAACAATTTTAATTGCTTTTTTTTTTATAATAACATTACAAAATTATTAAAACGGATAAATAACTTATAAAAGTTATAAACGGTTTATTTTTTAGCTTTAATATTTTTATGCTGCTGCTTAACATTTTTTAAGCAGTATTAAATATATGCAACATATTTTAAAACTAGTTGCTTATATAATTGTTCGTTAAATAGGTTTAATTTTTTTTAAATAATAGCTGTCCGCATTAATTTTAAGTTAAATAAAAAATATTTAACCTCAAAAGTTTTCCGCAAAAAATGTTTATAAAATATTTTTTTTAAAAAAAACCCCAGTTAATTTATATAGCATGCATTAATATTTTTTATAGCGTAAAATAGCTTTAAGTTTTAGTTTTTAAAATAATTTACCGGATTATATATTTTGTTAAACATTATTTAAACAATACGGTTAAATATTTTAATTATGCCTACGCTTTTATAAAATTTTAAAAGTGCATTTAATGCAAAAATTCCCATACTTTTAAAAGTGTTTTTAAAACGGGGGAAAAAAAATGCGCTTTTAAAATCGGAATAAATAGCTAGGGAAATAGTCCCATTGTTATTTTTTTATTTAAACACCAAAAAAAAATGCTGCAAAAACGTTATATATAGCAGCAAAATAAGCCTATTTATATTAGCTAAAAATATTAACTATATATAATATATAGCGATAATCTTTGTTAAATAAAATAAATAGTTCTATAAAATTAATTATTAAAACTTAAAAAAGCTAAAATATTGTTACGGGTAAGTTAAAAGCTTTTAGTTTTGCAAAGTTAAATTTAGCGTATTTTAAATATTTTAGTTTATAGTTTACGGTATTTCAAGCTATAGTAAGCCAGTATACTGTTTGGTTTAGTTTTTTAAGTATAATAAAAAAACCGAAATGTTTTTTTTTATCGTAGTGTTACGAATACGTGTTGGTACAAGGGTGAACTAGGTGGCGGCTCAATATTTTTTTTTTTTTCCCGCACTTGTTCCCTTTTGCGCACCCGTGTTTTTTTTTTATTACGTAACTACTTACCTGGCTTACCAAGCTTGCAGTAATTTATAGCTTACCAGATTTATAGTGATTTATAGCTTACTAAGCTTACAGTAATCTATGGCTTATTAAGCTTGCGGTAATTTAAGCGATTACTATATTTTTTATGTTTATATAGTCGTGCACTTTTTGTATTTAATTACTTGTTATTTTTGCTTTTAAGCTATTAATTTAAAATTGCTAAGCACCAATATATTTATTATTTTAATACTTAGTAATATTTTTTGTTGCATAGTGATAAAAATACAATAAATTTTTTTAACGGACATTTGCTAATTTTTATACTATTATTTGCAAGTTAAAAACTTTCGACAAGTTTATTATATTGTTGTATAATAGGTTCGTTATATTTTAATAGCTTTTTAATTAATAAAAATTAGTATTGTTACGGATACCGGTATTAAAAAACAAAACCGAAAAAAGCATTAAAAAAAATATATTTTATTAATACCTAAAAGCAAATAAAAACAAGCTAAAAACTTTAAATTTTTCCGAAAAATAAAAATAAACTAATTAATTAAATTATAAGCTTAAAAACACAAAGTTAAGCTTAAGAAAAAACAATTAAAAACACAATTATAATATAAACTAAAAGCAGCAATAAAACAAACTTAAGCAACAAAAACAAAGTTTAAAAAACTTTAAATAACTTTATAAAAAAAAAAAAAAAAACAGCAACATTTAAACTATTTATACCAGCACCGTTAATTTTAAAGCTTACGATATTTGTTTTTTTTTTTTTTTTAGCATTTAAGGTTATTATATTTGTTTTACCGCCGTTTTTTTTACAAGCGATTTTAAAAATATTAACTATATCGTTAGCAAGTTAAAATATAATTTTGCTAGTAATATAAAAAATTTTAACAATATTACAAGCTAGCTAAATTATATAAAAACTAGTTACTTAAACTACGGTAATTACGCTATTAACTTTAAAACTAATAATTTAACAACCGGCACCTTAAACATTTAAACTAATTATAACAAGCACGTTAACACTAAAAAAAGTTATATAAGTGGCCTAAAAAAACAATAGCACATTACCTTTATTATTTTTACTATTATTAAAATTAGCAATAATGTTAAAACTACTAAACATAAAAAAATTTAAATTTATAGCTTTTAAACCGTATAATAAATTTACTAATATAAATGCGTTTTTAATTTATACGCAATTTTACTTAAAATAGTATTTATTTTTAATTACGAAAAATAACCAAAAAATAATAGCTATATCGCAATTTTTGGCAAAAAAAATATTTAAATAGTTTAAGCCAATTTTTAAAATTTTTTTAAAAGCTAACAGTAAAAAAAACTTTTAAAAAAAAACAAAAATTTTTTTTGCAAATTACAACAAATTTAAAAAATATACAAAAGCATTATTTAAAAATATTAAAAAAGCAAAATATATTAAAAAGCAGTTATATTAATTTAAGCAAAAAATATAAACATTAAAATATACTATAAAATTTAAACGATTAGCAGCAATTTTAAAACTATTAAAGTTAATTTTGTTTTATTTATTTTATAAAAAATTTAAAATATAAATATAAAACAAATTATTTAAAATAAATAAATTAAACAAATTTAAAAAATATATTGATATAGCGATTATAATCGATAAAAAATCTTTCGATCGGTATTTTTAAAAAAAAAAAAACCTTAAAAAAAACTAAAAGTTTTTAAAACAATAAAAAGCAAAAAACAAAAAAAATAAGCGTAATTTAACAGCAATTTTTTAAAAATATATTATAGGTTAAATGTTTTAACTGTAGCAAAAAAAAATATTTTAAAAAAAATTGCCGGTTTGATAAAAAACTAAACGGTTAAAAAAAATACTAAAAAAAAAAAGTTTTTTAGCTTAAAAAAAAAGCAAAAATTATAACAGTTTAAAATAATAATAAACAATTAAAAAGCAAAAAAAAAAAAAAACTTTTTTAAAAGCTAAATATAACGTCGCAATTATTTAGCGGGACAATAATTTTATACTAAAACAAAATAAATGCTTTATTTACAACAGTTTAAAAAATAAAGCATGCAAATATTATTTAAAAACGCGTTAATTATTAAAATAAATTAAACAAAAATATATTTGTTACAAAAACAAAAACTGCAAATTACATTTAAAAAAAGCTATTTTTATACTGCGCTAAAATAAAGCCACTTACAAATTTTTACATTAGTTATTTTATAAAAAATATAATTGTTTATAATATTAACAAGCAAAAAATAACGCCGGATTTAACTTAGCAAATAATTTAAACAAAAATACCGAAAAAAAAAGCTTATACAATTGTAACAAAAAACTTTTTTATAAAATACTGCCGAAAATATATTTAATATATATAAGCATTAACTAAAGCAAAAAAGCTATAGCGCTAAAATGTATATATTATATAGCGGTTATTTATAAACTATATAAATAAACATTTATACTTTTATTAAAGCATAAACAAAAAATCAATAAATATAAGCTATATTACTATATTTATAATGCTTTAAAAAATTTAAAAAATAATTTATAAATATGCAAAAAATACTTTTATACTTAAATTAGTTAAAAAGCAATTATTTGTAAATATTTATGCTATATAAAAATTTATTATAAAATTTACCGAAAAAGTGCAAAATTACAAAAAGTGTTATTTATAAAAAACCTGAAAAGCAAAAATAAAAACGAAAAACTATTTATAAACGACTTAAAACTGTTAAAGCAAAAATTATAAAATATACTATGCTTAATCGGAAAAAAAAAATAGTATTAATGCATAAATAACCACTGCAAGAAATATGCAGTTAAAAAAGCAAAAGCTTAAAAATTTGCTAAACTTAAAAAACAAAAATTAAAAAATAAATTAAATTTTCGTTAAAAAAGCAACAAATAATTATAAAAATTAAAACTTTATAAAAAATTTAATGTAAAAAAAAAAACTAACTGGAAATTTTAATTAAAATTAATAAAAAACGGTATAACATATTAATTAATTTTAAAATACAAGTTAACGTTATATTTTTTAAAATTATAAAACAAAATTAAATTTTTTGGAAATATAAAACAAAGTTTTATAAAATTACTACGTTCGATAAAAGCAGTTTTAATTATAACAACAATTAAATACTTAAAAAAACCAAATTTTTCGTTATATTTATACAAAAACACAAAAAACAAATTATATTAAACATTGCTAACATTTTTAATTACAACATTGTTTTAAAAATGCTATAGTTAAAATTTAGCAACCTAGTTATCCGATAAAAATTTAAAAAAATTATATAAAAAAAAATAAAACAAGCAAAAATAATAGAAAAAACAACAAAACATACCACAGATAAAATCCTAAAAAAATATGCAAAATTTAAAGATTTATTTTAAAAAAAAAAAAAAAATTACTAAAATATAGTTTTTAAAACTACAGAATATTTATTAAAAAAGGACGAGAATTTACTTTTTATAAAATTTATTATATAAACTTACAAAAGGCCAAAGCATTTTAAAACGCAAAACTACGATTAAACACCAAAAAATACAAATAGCACACATAAAAAGTTAATTTTCTAGGGTATACAATTACCTTAGGATAGATTTAGATATAACAATTTAAAATTGAAATAATACGCAACTGGAAAATTTTTAATTTAGCTACGGTTACAAATATATAACAAGCGTTAGAATTTTTAAATTATATCCGACTATTTATTAAAAACTTTAGTAAACCCGTTTAAAAGCTTATTTAATATATAATAAAAAAATATAAAAAAAAAACGTTTTTTATATTAAAAAAAGCTTAAAAAATATTTAAACAATTAAAATTCCGAATAACATTTAATTTAATGGTTAAATTACTTAATTTACTTAAAAAAAAACGATTAAAAATAAATGCATTAAACGAAATAATTGTTAAAATATTTAAGCAATTAAAAAAAAATAAAAAATAGCACTTAGTAATTTATTACTTAAAAGCACTAAAAAATGCGGCACTACCATATTTAATTTACGATAAAAAATTATTAGTAATTATTATAGCATTTAAAAAATAGGAATTTTTTTTTACGAAAATAACAAAACTTATTAAAATTTACTTAAATTATAAAAATTTAACTTGATTTATAACAACTTAAAAAATTAATAAACGATACGAAAACTAGTTGATTTTTTTTTTCTAATTTAATTTTAAAATATGTTATATTAAAAAAAAAATATTTAAGCAAAAATTTTAAGCAAACGCGAAATAAAAAAAATTAAAATATTTAAACGAAATATTTAAGTATTATATTTATAAAAAAATGGAAGTTTAAAATTTAATATAATTTTAAAAATTTATTAGCAAAACAATTTAAACAGATTTAACAATAATATAATTAGCAAAAATAAGCTAAGGTATAAAACTTAAAAAAATATAATTATAATAATTTAATTTACTATAGAAAAATTTATTTATTAGTAAAATTATACCGTAATTTTATTAAAAATTTTTATAAGTATTTTTTGCATAAATACTAAAAAATAACTAAAACAATATAAAAGCTACAAAAAAAATATAACTTTTTAAAAATAAAAAAAACTGTTAAAAATATTATTAAAAAATGCGATATTTGCGCTAAAGCTAAGTCCGCACAATATAAACTATATAAATTATTTTAACCAATACAAATATTTAATTAAGCATAGCATATTATTGCTTAAAATTTTATCACTAAACTATTTTTATTAACAAATTTAATAACAAAAGTATAATACGATATAATATAAGTTATTGTAAACCGATTTATAAAATATGCATATTTTTTATTTTTTAAAACAAACGCAACTGTAAAACAATTTGCGTATGCTTTTGTTTAACAATATTTTAATAAGTATAAAATACTAAACAAAGTTATTTTTAACCGAAATAAATTATGTACATTAAAATTTAAAAATAATTTTTTTAAACAAATAAAAATAAAATTTAAATTTTTAACTGTATATTATTTTTAAACGGATAAATAAACAAAAAAACTAAATTAAACACTTAAACAATATTTTTAAAGCTATATTAATTATTAGCAAAACAATTAAGTAAAATTTTTGCTTATAGCATAAATTACATATAATATATTTGTTAATAAAAAAATGGGCATATTTTCGCATAAAGCAATATATAGTAAATAAGCAAAAATTAAAAAACTAAAAAAGTTAATTATAAAAATACCAATTATTTTAGCTATAGCTTTTAAAGCTAAAATAGTTGCAACTAAAATTAAAACAATTTAAACTAAATTGCAAACCTAATTTTAATTTTTGCAACAACGGATAGCAAAATATTATAACAAAAAAAAAACTAAAAAACTAGTTTTAGCAAAAAAAAAACAAAGTTTATTTGCTATAACAAAAATAAAATGTTATATTAAAAATATTACAAATTAAAATAAAGCGATTAAGCGACAAATTAAATTTTAAAAAATTTGGCTTTTTTAAAATTAAAAAAGTTATTTTATTAATTAACTATTAACTGTTATTACTGAAAACAATGCAAATTTACCTAGTTTTTTATATTTTTTTATTTAAATTAACGCTAAACAATATATTTTTTAAAACATAAATTAAAGTTAAAACGGATTAAAATATATATAAAGTCGAAAAAATATTAAATTTATGTTAAAATGGCAAAAAAATTAAATATTTAATAAAGTAAAAAAAGTATTTATATGCAGATAATATATAGAAACTTATAAAATACTTAAAAAATGCCGCAATAATTATAAATTAATTTTATTAACAATATTTTAATCGGCTAAAGCTTGCAAAAAAAAATTGATTTTTAAAAAAATACTTAAAAAGTTTTAATTAAAATTTATTAAAGCAGCTTGCGCTGCTTGCACTTTTTTTTTTTTTTTTTTTTTTTACTTAAAAATTTTTGTTTTTTTTTTAATACGTTTTAGCTTATCTAGCTTATTTAAAAACTAAAGTTTTTGCTAAATTATTTATATATTTTTTGTTTTTAAAAATTGTTTTTGCGGTTGTAAACGCGCTAGTTTATTTAATATAAACTAAAAACTGTTTTGCGCACGTTTTAATTTATTTTGCACGAAAAAAAGTTATTATTTTTTTTTTTTTTTTTATTTTTAAGTTAACGGTATTTAAATATTATATTGTTTATAATATTTATTGAAATTTTTAAATTATTATAAAAATAACTAGCACGGACGTATTTTATATAACGAGAAACGCTTTTTAACATTTTGTATATTAATAATTAATCGAAGCAACGGAAGCAAAGTATAGTTTTATAACTAAATTAATTAATAAAAAAAGCAAAAGCGAGCTTTTGCTTAGTTTTAGTTAAACGGTTAGCTTTTTTAATATAGCTAAATATTTTAAAAAAATAATAATAAAAAAAAGTTATTTACGGAAAAAAAATTTGTTGGAATAACAATTTTAAAAAAAAAGAATATTATTACAAATATGTGTTAGTACAAAGGTAAACTAAGTAGCAGCTTAATATTTTTTTTTTTTTTTTTGCATTTGTTTTTTTTTGCGTACCTATGTTTTTTTTTTATTACGTAATTATTTACTTGGCTTACTAAGCCCGCAGTAATTTATAGCTTATCAAATTTATAATAATTTATAGCTTACCAAATTTATAATAATTTATAGCTTACCAAGCTTGCGGTAATTTAAGCGATTATTATATTTTTTATGTTTATATAATCGTGCACTTTTTATATTTAGTTATTTATTATTTTTGCTTTTAAGCTATTAATTTAAAATCGCTAAGCATTAATATATTTATTATTTTAACACTTAGTAATACTTTTTGTTGTACAGTAATAAAAATATAATAAATTTTTTTAACGGACACCCGCTAATTTTTATATTATTACCTGCAAATTAAAAACTCCCGACGAGTTTATTATATTGTTATATAATAGGTTTGTTACACGTAGGCTAGCTATAAAACTTGGACCACTTTATTTAAAAAAATGCATTTTTTCTAGATATTTTTGCAATAATTTTTTAAGATATTACTTAATATTTTATAAAATTAAACTTGGTTTTTTAGTGTTTTTAAGCCTAGTTTGCTATAATTTTCGTTTTGAAAATTAGTAAAATATTTTTATATGTTTAAATACTAGGTAAAGGTTTTATATTAAAAAAAATGTCCGGATGTAACTTTATTTTCTAAGATTTAAAATGTGTATAAAATAAAAGCTAAAAAATTCGATATAAAAGTATTTTATATATTTTTATCAAATTTATAATATTTAAAGCCCAGCTATTTTTTTATTTAAAATATATATTCGCTTTTTTAATTGTTAAACTAGTTTTAAACGGTAAAAAATTTTAAGCTTATAATGTTAATATTTTAAGCGAGCGCGGATAATTTTTTAACGAAGTTAGTTTTTTTTTTAGCATTTAATATATTTAATAGCTTTTTATATTTTCTGGTTTTATTTTTTTAAACTTATTGTTTTAAAAAATTATCGATATATTTTAAGTTAAAAAATTTATTTTGGCAATTAATCGTAAAAAAAACTATGCAAAATAAAGCGTTTATAACTTTGTTACGTTTTTTTTCGATATAAATAATTTTTACGTTTAATAACCTAAATTCTTTAGCTTACCGGGCGTAAATATTTTTAACGTTAAATAAAAAAAAAATATAAAAAACTTATAATCTGTATAAATAATAAATAATACGGTTAACTTAAAATAACGTTTATATTTTTTTGCAAACTTTATAATATTATAAAATTTACGTTTGTATATATTATAGTTGCATTAAACTTTAATAAATAAAAAACTGTTATATAATAATAGTTTTAACATTTTATTTGTTTTTTATGTTTAAATAATATAGCAACTTGCTTTAAAAACCGAGGCATTTATATAAAAATTTACCGGAACGTTAAACTTATAGCTATATATTTTAACGGTTTTTGCAGCCTTTTTTCTAAATATATCGAAAAATATATTTTTGTAATTTTTTTATTGCTATAAAATATTTTTTTGTAATTGGAACAAAAGTTAAGCTAATTTAAAACAGTTAAATATTTACCGTCGAGTTAAAACAAAAGCGCTTAAAAATAAACGAATATCCGTTTAATTTTTAAAAACAGGCTAATTTTTTAAACGTTTAGCTTTATTTAGCATAATTATAATTTTTCCTTTGGTTTTATAAATTATCCCAAAAGCTACTATTTTTTTATATTTAATATTAACCTTTTTAAGTAAAAATTTAAGTTAAGCCTAAAAAATTTAAAAAAAAAAGTGGGTTTTAATTTAAAAAAGCTAATTTTTAACTGTTTTATACGGTGCAAATATATTATTAATATATTTCGTGTACGTTAGCAAAGCATTTAAAGCAGTAAAAGCTATTAAAAATAATTTAAAAAATAGTTTTAAAATAAAATTAAATATAATTTTTATTATATCGGAAAATAAATGACCAGCAAATTGTGTATTTTAAAGCATTTATATAAATTGTAATTAAAAAAACTTTAAAATTTTAAACGCTAAAATATTATAACAAAATAAATAAACTAAAATAGCTTAATATTTATATTTTAAATCGAATTTTAAAAAATAACCGATTTTCGGATAAAATAATTTTTTATAAATATTTGCTAGCAATAAAAAATTTATTTCCGGGAGTTTTTTTTTTATTCTGCTATAATTAATAATAAATTTTAGTTTTGCATTAAAATTAAAATTAAAAAAATTTTTGTTTTTTATAATAAAAACGGGTATTGCGGTTTAGTTTAACAAGTATTTATTCGCAATATTAGTTAATTTATATAAACTTACGTTTAAGCAATTTTTTGTAAGCTTTTTTAATTAATAAAGTTAAGCGTTAGTTTAATGCCGTCGTTTAAATCGATTTTAAAGCTTGGTATTAAAATGAAATTAAACATAATAAATAAATAAATTAATAGATATAGCTATATTTGCGATAAATATAACCCTATAGTTATAATAAACGTGCCAGATTTTTATATGGTGCAATTTTTTTTTTAGGACAAAATTCCCGAAAAATAGTTTTTTATTTTTTTATTACTTTTGTATAATATTATTTAACATTTTAAAAACCGGGGTAAAAAATTATTAGCTAATACGTTTTTTAATAAAAAATCGCTTAAATAATTTAGGAAATATTGCATGTTGCAAAAAAAAAAATCCTTTTAGCTATTATTAACTATTTTTTAAATAATTTATTAGCTGCTAATATATTGGAAAATAAATGTAGCGTTTAATATGTTTATTTGTGCAAAAATTAAGTTAGCAGCTTAAAAGCGTGTATAATAGTCCAGTTTTACGTAAAATATATCGATCGATAAATTATATTAAATAAAATTAATTTACTAATATTACTAAGTTGTTTTAAGCTGTTTAATTTTTTAATTTTAAACTTAAGTTAAACTTTTTTAATTTATTTAAGAATTTATTTAAATTAAATAAAGTAAACTTAATTTTAATTTAAATTTTTGAAATTTTAAGTGCTAATGTTAATTTATATTTTTTTTCGAATAAAAAAATAAATCTTTAAATTTAAGTAAAAGTTTTACCAACCGTAATATTATTTATTGTTAATATGCTGTTATATATATTAAAAATAGCTATAATATTTTACAACTATAAAAGCTTAAAAATTATAAAAGTATTAATTTTTTTTCCCGGAGGTTAAATAATTGCCCAAACTAAGCGGGAAATATTCTAGACAGATATTATAAACACTACGAATTTTTTAATTATATCCGTTTTTCTAGCAAAATTTAAAAAAAACAGGCATTAAATGCCTAAGTCCCGGATTTATATACGTTTTAAACCGAGTTTTTTAACAAAAGCGAGGTATATAATATTAACATTATTTCTCTGGTTTATTTATATTCCGTTTTAAGTAACTTTATATTTAATAAAAAATTTATTTTTAATATATTTAATAGTGTGACGAACCCTAAGTTTGTATAGGCGTGGTATAATTAAAGCACCCTGTATAAATTTGTGCTAAGTAGTAATTAAAAGAATTATCGTAACGTTAGGTAAAAATTATATTAAAATTGTTAAAAATACTTTTATACAGTTATTTTAAAAAGTTGCTATATATTTAAATTAAATTATAAAGTAAAAACTAACTAAATATATAAAAAAATTTATTATTATTATATAAACTGTTTTTTTTTTATTTATATTTAAATGTTTATTTTGTTTGCCCGTTTTTAAGTAGCAAAACACTTTTTGCTTATTTGTTTTGTTGTGCTTATTATTTTAAGCTTTATAAAATTTCCGAGCATATTATATAATTTGCGCTTTGCGTATTACTTTAAGTTTGCGCTTTTTTTTAATTAATTTTTAGCTTTTTAATTGGCCGATTTATTTGTTAATTTATAACATTATTTTTTAATTTTTAAAATTATTATTTTTAATAATTTTTGTAAATATATTTTTTTTTTCCGTTTTTGTGTGTGCATGTTAACTATATTTAACTTTAAAAAATTAAAATCGCGTTAGCGTTTTAGCGCTTTAGCTTGCACTAATTTAATTGCTCGTATAAGCTTTATAATGCTTTTTTTTTGTTTTTATTATATTTTAGAGCAAATTTTATATTGCGTAGCTTTAAGTTTTAAAAAATGTTAATTATGCACTAAAGCTTATTATTTTTGCAATATTTTTAGCTTGTCGTTTTATAAATATAAAAAGTTGTTTACCGAAAAAAATAAACTAAAACAAGGTAAAAAAAAAGCAAAAAAACAGTTTTATATTTTAATAAATTATTTTGCTTGTTTGCAAAAATAAAAATATTTTTTTTGAAAACATAAAATTAAAATAATTTATTATAGCATTAAAAGTGCTAAAGCAATAAAAAAATTTAAACGGTTAAAAGCTAAACAAAAACGCTTGTTTAATAAATATATTTGTTTTTTTGCTGCTATAGCAATTTTTGCTTTTATAAATTAAAATGTTTTTAATTTTTTTTTTGGTCAATTTTGCTTTTTTAGTGCTAGTTAGTTAAAATGCCGTTAATAAAACTAATTAACTATTTTTGCTGCGTTTTTTAAGTTTTTTTTAAGTTTTTATATAGTTTCTTTATATAAATATTTTTTTTACTTAATTAAATATTTATAGGTTTTTTTGTTTTAATATAAATTTAATATTTTTTTAATATTATATATATTTTTATTTAGTTTAATTTTTAGTTTTGTTTAAAATTTAGCGTTTTTAAGTGTTAATTTTAACAAAAATATAAAATGTTAATTATATTTTAGCTTTTTTAAGCAATTTAAATTAATAATTTATTTTTAAAATAATTTTTTTTATTTTAAAAAGTTTAATTTATTTAAAATTAAGTTTATTGTTTTGTCGCTTAGTTTTTATATTACGCTTTAAAAAATATATTTTATTTTTTTTTTAAAGTTAGCTTTAACAATTTATATTTATTATAATACGTTTTTATGCAATTTTATAAAAATATTAGCTCGTTTTGTAATTTTTATTATAAGCTAATAATTTTTTTTACTTGTATTTTTGCGTTAGGCGCAAAAATCTTTTAAATTGCCGTTTTAAATTTTTTCGAGTTAAATTTATAATTTGCTTTAAATGGTAATATTTTTATTAATTTATTGTTAAAACTGTTATATATATATTTTGCTTTTAGCAATAATTTAATTTAATTATTTTGCTATTTATTAAAGTAGCAGCAAAAATACTGTTTTAAAGTTTAATTTAATCGTTTTATTTGTTTATTTGTTTATAAATAATAAGCCGTAAATATGCAGTATTTAATTTTTAATATTTTTATTAACAATTAATAAAATTTAAAAGTTATTATTGTTTTTTTATTTATAATTATTTTTTTTAAAATTTTATATTTACTAAAAATATATTAGGTTATTATATAAGCCAAATTTTTTGCTATATTTAATTTTAAATATAGTATAAAATATTTATATTTTATAAGTTTTTTTATAACAACTAATATTAAATTATATAATATTTCCGTTATTAGTTTTTTTAACTTAAGTAGTTTAATAATAAAATTAAATGTAATAAATTTTTAAGCTTTATTAAATATTTTTTTAAGTTGCAATAATTTATATAGTTTATATTACGGTGCTTTGCTTTTTTTGCATAAATTATATTTAGTTAATATTTTTTAATCGTATTTTTTAATTTTTTTTAATAAAATGCTTAGTTTTTAATTTTTTAAGTAATATTAAATATTTTTTAATATTTCGCAAATAAATGTTTATAAGCTAATTTAATAAGCTTTTTTTTTAATTTTAATAATATTTATATTTTATTTTTATAATATAATAAATTTGTAGCGTTGTTATATTTTAGTTTTTTTATATTAAACTAATTAATATTGTTATAATAATATTTAGCCGTAATAATTGCTAATATTTTTTGTTTAAATAATTTATAGTTTATTTGTGTTATAATTAATATTATTAATTTTTGTTTTGTTTTTTTAAAAATGTTTAATTTTTTTTTTTTTTTTTTTAATAATCGCTTTGTTAACTTAAAATATTTGCTTTAATATTTTTTTTTTTTAATATAAATAATAATAAAATTAAACTGTAAAAAAAATTTCGCTTATTTAATTTGTCGTTTATTTAATATTTTTAATATTATAAATGTTGCAAAGTTTTTATAATTAAAATATATTATTATTAGCTTTTTTAGTTTATATAAATAGTGCTTTTATTTTTTAAATGTTTAAATAATAGCTATTAGCTTTTTGTTTAGCAGCATATATTGTGCTACTAGTTTTAAAAATTTTTTCGAAAAAAAAGCTACCGGATATAATTTTTTATTATTGTTTTGTTAATTTAGTTATTTGCTTATTGCTATTTCGCAAACGTTAACTTTTATTTTAAATTTTTTGTTAAAGTTAAATAATTTTATAACCGAATTGCTTACAATTAAAATTTTAATTTTATTAAAAAACTTTTATTTTTTATTTTTTTATTTAAAAATTAAATTTTTTTTATTAAGTTTATAAAAAATTTTGCATATTTATTAAAACTTTTAATAAATTTTTAAATATAATTTGTAAATTTTATAAATGCTTTTATATTATTTGTTAATTTAAATATAAGCTAATTTTTTACTGCTAAAATTTTAGATTTTTAAATGTGTACTTTTTTAAAAATTATTGTAAATCTAAAAAAATTAACTTTTTGTGTATAAAATTTGCTTTTTTTAAGGTTTATTTTAAACTTTGCATTTTGCAATGCTTTAAGTATTTTTTTTATATGTTTTTGGTATTTTTTAAATGTTTTAAAATATATTAATATGTTGTTTAAATATATTATTATAAATATATCGATAAATTTTCGTATTGCATTTATAATTTATGTTTAAAATATTGCTGGTGCGTTAATAAGCCTAAATAGCATTACTAAATATTTAAACAACTTTTTAAGCGTTTTAAATGCTGTTTTTTATTTGTTACCTAGCATTATTTTTGTTTAATAATATATATTAAATAAATTAAATGTTATAAACTATTTTGCTTGCGTTAATTTATTTTTTATATCGTTAATTTTAAATAATAGTTTTATAAATTTAATTGTTTTAAAATTTATATTTTTATAATTTATGCAAAATTTTTATTGTTGCTTGCTGTTTTTTTTAAGCTTTTTTAGCATTTATAGCACCAGTAATTATATTAATAACATTAAATGCCGTATAAACTTTTTCGCTAAATTTTTTTTAATATATTTGTTAAGCTTTTATAGCTGTTTTTAATTTATATAATGTAATAAAAACTTTTTAATATTGCTTTTTTTTTAAATAAAATTTAATAGTTTTATATTTTATGCTTTAGTAAATAATTATGTGTTTTACTAAATATGTCGCTATAATTTCTATATTTTAATAATATTTTGCTATTAAATATTAGTTTAAAATTTTTGATTATAATATACACTTGCATATATTGCTCTATAAAATTATTTGATGTTTGCATTAAAAGCTTTTTAAAAGTTAATTTTTTTTTTGATATATTTTACTAAAGTTAGCCGGTTTTTCAGTTTATTTTAAAATTGCTTTTTTATAATTAAAATATTTTTAAAATAATATCGTACCTAAATATTTTTATAATGTTAAGCGTAACTTTTTTTTTATGTTTTAAAATATTAAAAAAAAGTGCTGCAGTTTTTTTTAAAATTATTTTGTTATTATATATAATTAAACTTTTATTAACGGTTATAAATAAATAAAAATTATTTTTAAGCTTTGTTAATATATTTAACCGCTTAATAATTTATAAAAAAATAAAGCTTGCTTAAGCTTTTATATTAATAAACGTTTATAGCTTATTTTTTTAATATATTAAATTAATTTTAATATATTTACTTTTGTTAGCTATTGTAATACAAAGCATTTTTAGCTTTTAAATTAATTGTTAATTTATTACAATTATTTTTAATTATTTTTTAATTTTTCGACCGTTTTTATTTATATTAACATTTTATTTATTTGTTATTAAGCTTTAATTGCTTTAATTAATATTAAAAATTATATAATCGTAATTTTGTTATTATAATATTTTAGTGTTGCTTATATTATTAATTTAAAATTTATTTTAACAGTTTGTTTTTTTTTAAACGTAAATCGGTTTTGCTTAATTTATATCGCGCGTTTTTTAAGTTTTTGTAATTTTATAGCTTTTGGTTAAGCATATATTTTATACGCGTTATCGTAATATTATTTTTGGTTTATAATTTATAATATATATTTTGTTAGCTATTATAAATTTATTTTAAATATTGTAAACTTGTTTTAGTTTTAATATATAATTATTATTTTTTTTATATTATTTTTATAATAAAATTGCTATAGTGCGTTATTATTTATTTGCTTTAAAAATTATATATATTTAAATTTTTTTTAAATATATATTAAATATTAATAAATTATACAGTTTATTTAAAAAATATTTTTATATTGCTTGTTTTTTAGTTGCAATTTTTCTGGCTTTTTATATTGCATAGTTTTATTGTAATAATATTTTTTGGCAATTAGCCGTATTATTTCGCCTGGATTTTTATTAATATTTGTTTTAGCTTTTACGATAAAAATATTATTATATATTTGTATATTTTTTAAAAATGCTTATATTTTATAATTAAATATAACTTTAAAAATATTTGCGTTTGCGTTTTTTGTTTTTTGCATTTAGCACTTGCGTTTTATTAATTTTTTACGCTAAGTATATTTTTGCTATATAAATTTTGCTATAGCGTTTTTTATTTATTTTTATTTGGTTTAATAGTTATATTGCTAAAATATACAATTTTATTTTTTTAAATATTTGTTGCTTTTAAGCTAATTTAGTTTTTTAACTAATTTTTTGCTTCGCAAAATTATAAATACTTTGTTAATTTTTATAACGCTTTTAACCAATTTGAGTTTTTTATAGTTATTATTTTTTTTTATATTTATTTATTTTATATAGCTATTATGTTTATTATAGTTAATTATATTGCAAGTATATTTATTTTATTTTGCTTATTTTAATTATTTTATTGCTAAATATATTAAATATATTTTTTTTTTTTTTGCATATATTATAATTAAATATGCTTTTAATATATTGTTGTTAATTTAAAGTTTATTAATTGCTAATCTGTAATATTACAATTATTATTGCAAAAATTTGCTTAAGTTTTTTAAATTTTTGTTATTTTTTAAGCTTTTTACAATTTTTAGCATAATGTTTTTTTTAATTATAATTATAACATTTAATTTTGCTTAAGTTTTGCTTTTTAACAATTGTATTAAACTTTATTAATTTTAAATAAATTTTAGTTGCTGTTAATTTTTAAGTTTTTTTTTTTTTTACGTTTAATATTTAGTTATTTTAGTTTTGTTAAAACTTTTAAAATTGTTGTTTATATAAATAATTATTAATTTTGATCGCTTTTGCAATAAATTTTTTTAAATTGTTTTTTTTTTGTTTTAGTATAATTTATTTTAAATTTTAGTTTTAAGTTCGTTAAAAAAAATTGTTATTATTGCATTATTGTTAATTTATTTAGTTTTTATATGCTGCTTGCGAAATTTTGTTATATATTTATATGCTGCTTTAATTTAAGTTAAAATTATTAGTCTTTGTTTAGCTTGTTTAATTTTTTCCGGGTTTTTATATATATTGGTTATTGTTTTTTTAAACTTTTTATATTTGCCGAAAATATTGTTAGTTATAGTGCGGCAATTATTTTTATTAGCATTTTTTAAATAATTATTTATAATAAGTTAAAACTATTTTAACGTATTACCCGTAAAATACCTTGTAACTATTATTACTTTTTTTACGTTTGTAATAAAGTTTAATTTATAATATTGCAAATATATTTTAACCTAAGTTAAAATTTTTTTTAATTAATTTTGCAAACTATCGAACTTTTTTAATTTAACCGGTTTAAAAAATTTAAGTTTAAAAATATTAATTAATTAATTTTTAAACTGTTTGTTTTAATGTTTTAATTATTAGATTTTCTTTTGTAGCTTATTAAATAAATGTTGCACTATCGCAAATGTTAGGTTTAATTGTTTCGTTAAAACTATAGTAATTTTTTTAGTTGTTTTAAACATTAATTAAATAATAATTTAAAATATAACAAACTTTAAGTTTATATAAACGTAGTATAATCGGAGCACCTTATATAAATTTATACCAAGTAATAATTAAAAAAATTATTGTAACATTAGGTAAAAATTATATTAAAATCGTCAAAAATATTTTTATATAATTATTTTAAAAAATCGCTATATGCTTAAATTAAATTATAAAATAAAAACTAATTAAATATATAAAAAAACTTATTATTATTATATAAACCGTTTTTTTTTTACTTATATTTAAGTGTTTATTTTATTTGCTTGTTTTTAAGTAGCAAAACACTTTTTGCTTATTTGTTTTGTTGTGCTTATTATTTTAAGCTTTATAAAACTTTTAAGCATGTTACGTAATTTGCGCTTTGCGTATCACTTTAGGCCTGCGCCTTTTTTTAGTTGGTTTTTAGCCTTTTAACTGGCCGATTTATCTGTTAGTTCGTAACAAATAGTAAGCTTAATGCGGTATATTTTAATAAGCTAAATAATAAATGTAAATAATAATTTTATATAAACAAAATTATTTCGTATTTTAGCATATTTTCTAACAGTTTTTTTTACTTTTTCAAATACTTTTACCGAAAAATGCTTAAAGTTTTTGCTAAAATCTAGACTAAGTTATAGTATATTTATAAAAAATATTTTAATTATAGCAGTTTTAAGCAAATATTTATAATTAAACGCACTTTTTCCCTTGCGGCCTTAGATTTTAGTTAATAGTTTAAGTGGTAAATCTAGATCTTTAAAAACTTTATGTTTTTTTTGTTTGGTTTTTTTCTCGGGTAAATTATTTAAAAAAAAGCTGATAAAAATAGCGCTATTTTTAGCTTGTTTTTCTTTGTTAAAATAATTATTTGCGGATGCTAGCAATAATTATAAAATTACGATCTAAATATTTAGTTTTTCGTTTAATATAATCCCGTTTTTTAATACCTATACATTATGCAAAAATATTAAATTAAATATTAAAACTTTTTTTAATTTATTTATATTTGTTAAATTATTTTTATTATTGTTAAAAAATTGTTTGTAAAATAATTAGGCTAACTTTAAATAAACTTTATTTAAAATAAATTTTTTGTTTTTATATTTAGCAGCTAAAAATATTATAGCTTTTAGGTGTGCTTGTTTTTACTAAGCCAACCATTTAAACTAAAAAAAATTATATTTAGTTTAAATATAATTGCGGCTTTTATAGCAAAAATATGCTTTTTTATTTAATAACAAAGTTTTCGTTTTATTTACTAAAAAGTGCTTAAACGTTTTTTTAGCCGGTAAAAATAAAAAATTATAAAATTTTTTATTTAAAAATAGCAAATTATTTTGTTTTAAGCAAGCATTTATATAATGTCCTGTTTTATAACAATAATAACAAGTTATTATTATTTTAAAAAATGCTTAAAGTGCTGCAAAAAAAAATAATAAATATTGTTTATATAGTAATAAACATTATTTATATAAAAATTAAAATTATATTGTACCGGATTTTAATTTTGCTTGTAAAAAATATAGTGTTCTATATAGTTAGCAAACATTTAAAGGTGTATTTAAGCAACAGCTTTTTTAAAAATAATTTTTCTGTTTTTTTTAAAAGCTTTTTAAATAGCTTTAATTTCCGTTCGATAAATTTTTTTTTGTTAGCTTTGTTTTAATTTTTTAAAACTTTTTAAAATTTTTAAATAACTTTGTAATATTGCTATAGCAATTTAGCATTTTAAGCTTAATAGCTTATAGCTTTACGCTTTAATTTAAAGTTTTTAAAATTATTTATAAAGCGGCAAATAACTGTTCGAAATAGCGTTAACTCGGCAGCAGTTAAAAAAAATTAAGCCGTAGTTAAAAAGCTTTCCAAATTATTCCGTTTATTTACCTGTTAAAAAATATTTTAAACATAACTGTGGTATTAAGTAAATAGCTTATTTTTGTTTTAAAATATTTAAGTTAAATTATTTGTATTTTTAACTGCATTATTAATTAACTTAACTAAATATTTGTTGTTAAAAGTTTATTTAAACGTTTTAAGATTTTTTTCCGTAGTTTCGTTTAATTTAGCACACGTAATAATTTTTTAAAGCTTAAAATTTAAGTTTATAAAAATAGCAGCAATTTTTTAGCAAAGCATATTAATAAACGTAATAAGTTTAAATGCAAGCATATTAGCTAAAGTATAGCTAGCGCGGCAAAACTGCTATCAAACTTAAGCAAATTATTGTTTAACAGCTTTATTTTTAATAAAATAGCTATAAAAGCTAAAGTTTAGCACGCGGAATTTAGCCATAATAATTAGTAAGCTTTAAGATAATTTAGTAAATAATTTAAAGGTAAAATTTACGTTTTTTTCAAATAAAAAATAAATTTTAAAAACAAGTTTTTTTAAAAAAAAATAACTTTTTTTAAAAAATAAATAATTTTTTTTAAAAAGTAAATAATTTTTCTCGGGAAATAAATGATTTTTTTTAAAAAATAAATAACTATAAAAGTTTATAAATAATTTAAACGTTATATTTAACGGATTAAAAAGTTTAAGCTATAACGGCTTAAAAAAAAAAAGGTGTAAATTTGTAATTTTTCCGGATAACTTAAAAAAAACTGATTTTTTTAAATATATTAATTCCCCCAGATATACTGTTTTTTTTAAATGTGTTTAAGTTTTAAATAATGTTATAAAAAATGTTTAAAGCTTAATAGTTGTAACTAAGCAAATAAGTGCAAAACAACAGGGTTTTTAGCAAAAACAAAATAAACAAAATAAACAAATAAATTAATTGCTGTAAAGCTAGCGCTAAATAAAAATATCGGTAATTTTAAACTTTATAACATAAGTTAAAAATGGTAAAAATAATAAGTATTAAACCCTGGTTTTGCAGTAACCAATGGGAATACCTAGCTGATTTTTTCCTAGTTTTATAGCAACTAATAAATAAAACAGCAATGCCCAGGGAAAATAGCTTAGTGTAACGGACCTATTATATAATAATATAATAAACTTGTCGGGGCTTTTTAATTTGCAGGTAATAATATAAAACATAGCGGGTATTCATTAAAAAAGTTTATTATACTTTTATTACTATGCAACAAAAAATATTACTAAGTATTAAAATAATAAATATATTAATGCTTAGCGATTTTAAATTAATAGCTAAAAAATAAAAACAAACGAATAATTAAATATAAAAAATATAATAATCACTTAAATTACCGCAAGCTTAATAAACTATAAATTACTGTAAATTTAATAAACTATAAATTATTATAAGCTTAATAAATTATAAATTACTATAAGCTTAGTAAGCTAAATAAACAGTTATGTAATAAAAAAAAAACATAAGTACGTAAAAAAAAACAAGTGCAAAAAAAAAAAAAAATATTAAGCCGCTATTTAAGCCACCTAGTTTACCTCTGTACTAACACATATTTATAATAATATTTTTTTTTCTAAAATTGTTATTTTAACAATTTTTTTTTTCGTAAATAACTTTTTTTTATTATTATTTTTTTAAAATGTTTAGTCGTATTAAAAAAGCTAACCGTTTAATTAAAATTAAGCAAAAATTCGCTTTTGCTTTTTTTATTAATTAATTTAGTTATAAAACTATGCTTTGCTTTTGTTATTTTAATCGATTATTAATATGCAAAATATTAAAAAACGTTTTTTGTTATATAAAATATATTTATATTAATTATTTTTATAACGGTTTAAAAGTTTTAATAAATATTATAAATAATATAGTATTTAAATATCGTTAACTTAAAAATAAAAAAAAACAAGCGAAGCAACAATTTTTTTTGTGCAAAATAAATTAAAGCGTGCGCAAAACAGCTTTTAGTTTATATTAAATATATTAGCGCGTTTATAAATGTAAAAACAATTTTTAAAAACAAAAAATATACAAATAGTTTAGCGAAAATTTTAGTTTTTAAATAAGCTAAATAAATTAAAGCGTATTAAAAAAAACAAAAATTTTTAAAAAAAAAAAAAAAAATATAAACAGTGCAAGCTACTTTAGTAAATTTTAATTAAAATTTTTTAAATATTTTTTTTATAATTAATTTTTTTTTAAGCTTTAGTTAATTAAAATGCTATTAATAAAATTAATTTATAATTATTGTAGCATTTTTCAAATATTTTATAAGCTTTTATATATTATTTGCATATAAATATTTTTTTTATTTTACTAAATATTTAATTTTTTTGCCGTTTTAACGAAAGTTTAATATTTTTTTAACTTTATAAATATTTTAATCCGTTTTAACTTTAATTTGCTTTTTAAAAAATGCATTATTTAGCGCTAGTTTAAATAAAAAAATATAAAAAATTAAATAAATTTATATTGTTTTTAGTAATAATAGTCGGTAATTAATTGGTAAAATAACTTTTTTAATTTTAAAAAAACCAAATTTTTTAAAATTTAATTTATTGCTTGGTTATTTTATTTTAATTTATAATATTTTTGATATAATATTTTATTTTTATTATAGCAAATAAACTTTGTTTTTTTTTGCTAAAACTAGTTTTTTAGTTTTTTTTTTGTTATAATATTTTGCTATTTATTATTACAAAAACTAAAATTAAGTTTGCAATTTAGTTTAAATTATTTTAATTTTAATTGCAATTATTTTAGCTTTAAAAGCTATAATTAAAATAATTAATGCTTTTATAAATAATTTTTTTAATTTGCTAATTTTTGCTTGTTTACTATATACTATTTTATGCGAAAATATGTTTATTTTTTTATTAACAAATATATTATATATAATTTATATTATAAATAATAATTTTATTTAATTGTTTTGCTAATAATTAATATAGCTGTTACGGGAATATGTGTTGGTACAAAGGTAGCTTGAAAAGGTAATAACTCGAAAAGGTAGCGGCCCAATTTTTTTTTACGGGAATACGTGTTAGTATAAAAGTAGCTTAAAGGGGTAATAACTCGAAAAAGTAGCGGCCGAATTTTTTTTTTTCGATTTATTTTTTTTATTTAATTTTTTTTGTCACGTGATTTAAGCTTACCAGCTCGCGGTAATTTAAGCTTACTAGCTTGCGGTAATTTAAGTTTACTAGCTTACGGTAATTTAAGCTTACCAGCTTACGGTAATCTAGGCTTACCAGCTTAAAATAATTTAAGCGATTATTATATTTACTATGTTTATATAATTGTATATTTTTCTATATTTAGTTATTTATAAGTTTTTGCTTTTTAGCTATTAACTTAAAATTACTAAGCATTAATATATTTATTACTTTAATACTTAGTAATATTTTTTGTTGCACAGTAATAAAAGTACGATAAACTTTTTTAACGAATACCCGCTAATTTTTATACTGTTACCTGCAAATTAAAAACCCCCGACAAGTTTATTATATTGTTATATAATAAATTTGTTACACTTTAATAGCTTTTTAATTAATAAAAATTAGCATCGTTACGGATACCGGTATTAAAAAACGAAACCGGAAAAAATATCAAAAAAAAAATATACCTTATTAACATTTAAAAGCAAATAAAAATAAGCTAAAAACTTTAAACTTTTTAAAAAAAAAAAATAAACTAATTAACCAGATTATAAGCTTAAAAACATAAAATCAAGCCTAAAAAAACCAATTAAAAATACAATTATAATATAAACTAAAAGCAGCAGTAAAACAAACTTAAGTAGCAAAAACGAAATCCGAAAAACTTTAAATAACTTTATAAACAAAAAAAAAAAACAGCAATATTTAAACTATTTACACCAGCACCGTTAATTTTAAAGCTTACAACATTTGTTTTTCTTTTTTTAGCACCTAAAGTTATTACATTTGTTTTACCGCTGTTTTTTTTACAAGTAACCTTAAAAATATTAACTATATCGTTAGCAAATTAAAATATAACTTTACCAGTAACACAAAAAATTTTAACAATATCACAAGCTAGTTAAGCTATATAAAAACTAGTTATTTAAGCTACGGTAATTATATTATTAACTTTAAAACCAGTGGCTTAATAACTAGCACCCCAAACACTTAAACCAACTACAATAAACACGTTAACACTAAAAAAAGCTATATAAATAGCCTAAAAAAATAATAGCATACTATTTTTACTATTTTTACTATTATTAAAATTAGCAATAATGTTAAAACTACTAAACATAAAAAAATTCAAGCTTATAGCTTTTAAACCGTATAATAAATTTACTGATATAAATGCGTTTTTAATTTATGCGCAACTTTACTTAAAATAGTACTTATTTTTAATTACAAAAAATAACTAAAAAATAATAGCTATATCGCAATTCCTAGCAAAAAAAATATATAAATAATTTAAGCTAATTTTTAAAAAATTTTTAAAAGCTAACAATAAAAAAAACTTTAAAAAAAAAACAAAAATTTTTTTTTGCAAATTACAACAAATTTAAAAAACAAATAAAAACATTATTTAAAAATATTAAAAAAGCAAAACATGTTAAAAAGCAGCTATATTAGCTTAAGCAAAAAACTTAAGCATTAAAATATGCTGTAAAATTTAAACGACTAGCAGCAATTTTAAAACTACTAAAGTTAGCTTTGTTTTATTTATTTTACAAAAAACTTAAAACATAAATATAAAACAAATTATTTAAAATAAATAAACCAAACAAACTTAAAAAATATATCGATATAGCAATTATAATTAATAAAAAATCTTTTGATCGGTATTTTAAAAAAAAAAAAACCTCAAAAAAAACTAAAAGTTTTTAAAACAACAAAAAGCAAAAAACAAAAAAAATAAGCGTAATTTAACAGCAATTTTTTAAAAATATATTATAGGTTAAATGTTTTAACTGTAGCAAAAAAAAATATTTTAAAAAAAATTGCCGGTTTAATAAAAAACTAAACGGTCAAAACAAATACCAAAAAAAAAAGTTTTTTAGCCTAAAAAAAAGGCAAAAGTTATAGCAGTTTAAAATAATAATAAACAATTAAAAAGCGAAAAAAAAAAAAAAACCTTTTCAAAAGCTAAATATAGCGTTGCAATTATTTATCGGGACGATAATTTTATACCAAAATAAAATAAATGCTTTATTTGCAACAGTTTAAAAAATAAAGCATACAAATATTATTTAAAAACGCGTTAATTATTAAGATAAATTAAGCAAAAATATATTTGTTACAAAAACAAAAACTGCAAGTTATATTTAAAAAAAGCTATTTTTATACTGCGCTAAAATAAAGCTACCTATAAATTTTTATATTAGTTATTTTATAAAAAGTATAATTGTTTATAGCATTAACAAGCAAAAAATAACGCCAAATTTAACCTAGCGAACAATTTAAACAAAAATACTAAAAAAAAAAGCCTATGCAATTATAACAAAAAACTTTTTTATAAAATATTACCAAAGGCATATTTAATATATATAAGCATTAACTAAAGCAAAAAAGCTATAGCGCTAAAATATATATATTATATAGCGGCTATTTATAAATTATATAAACAAACGTTTATATTTTTATTAAAGCATAAACAAAAAATCGGTAAATATAAACCGTATTACTATATTTATAATGCTTTAAAAAATTTAAAAAATAATTTACGAGTATGCAAAAAATACTTTTATATTTAAATTAATTAAAAAGCAACTATCCGTAAATATTTATGCTATATAAAAACTTATTGTAAAATTTACCGAAAAAATGCAAAACTATAAAAAATATTATTTATAAAAAACCTAAAAAGCAAAAATAAAAACAAAAAACTATTTATAAACGACTTAAAACTGTTGAAGCAAAAATTTTAAAATATATTATGCCTAATCAGAAAAAAAAATGGTATTAATGCATAAACAACCACTGCAAAAAGCATGCAGTCAAAAAAACAAATGCTTAAAAACTTATTAAACTTAAAAAACGAAAATTAAAAAACAAATTAAATTTTCGTTAAAAAAGCAACAAATAATCACAAAAACTAAAATTTTATAGAAAATTTAGTGTAAAAAAAAAAACCAACTGGAAATTTTAATTAAAATTAATAAAAAACGGTATAACACATTAATTAATTTTGGAGCACAAGTTAATATTATATCTTTTAAAATTGCAGAACAAAATTAAATTTTTTAAAAATATAAACAAAATTTTATAAAATTATTGCGTTCGATAAAAGCAGTTTTAACTACAATAACGGTTAAATATTTAAAAAAACCAAATTTTTCGTTATATTTATACAAAAACACAAAAAATAAATTATATTAAATATTGCTAATATTTTTAATTACGATATTATTTTAAAAATGCTATAGTTAAAATTTAGCGATTTAGTTATCCGATAAAAATTTAAAAAAATCACATAAAAAAAGTAAAACAAGCAAAAATAATAAAAAAAACAACAAAACATATTACAAATAAAATTTCAAAAAAATATGCAGAATTTAAAAATTTATTTTAAAAAAAAAAAAAAAAAACTACTAAAACATAGTTTTTAAAACTATAAAATATTTATTAAAAAAAAACGAAAATTTACCTTTTATAAAATTTATTATATAAACCTACAAAAAGCTAAAATATTATAAAAATATCTCAACAAAAATTTAGCGAAAAAATTTATTTAAAAATTAATATTACCAGCCGGATACCTAGTAATAATGGTACCAAAAATTAAAAACAACAAATTTCGACTAAATAAAAACGGGAACCTAGAGTTCCAGGTAATAGCAAATTATTAACTATTAAACGACGCTATTATATTAAATAAACATTTTTTTACACTAATGTTAACAATAAAAAAAATATTAATAAAGCAAAATAATATACCATAATAAATATGCTAAATAAATACTATGCGATTTGCATAGCAAAAAAAAAAAATGGAAAATAGCAATACAAATAATTTATAAATTATATAAATATTTTGTTATGCTAAAAAGATTATAAAACGTACCGGCTAGCTTTTAATAAATAATAATAACAATATTTAAAAAGTTTATCAACAAGTTTGTATTTATATATTTAAACGATATTTTAATTTATTTTAATATTTTAAAAAAACATAAAAAATATGTAAAATTAATACTAAAAGCATTTTAAAACGCGGAATTACGATTAAACACTAAAAAATGCAAATAGCATACATAAAAAGTTGATTTTTTAGGGTATACAATTATCTTAAAACAAATTTAAATATAACAATTTAAAATTAAAACAGTACGCAACTAAAAAATCTTTAACCTAGCTACGGTTACGGATATATAACAAGCATTAAGATTTTTAAACTATATTTAATTATTAATTAAAAACTATAGTAAATTAGCTCGAAAATTTACTAAATATATAACAAAAAAATACGAAAAAAAAATGTTTTTTATATCGAAAAAAGTTAAAAAAGCGTTTAAGCAATTAAAACTTTGGGTAATATTTAATTTAGTAGTTAAATTATTTAATTTATTTAAAAAAAAACGATTAAAAACAAATATATTAAACGGAATAATTGTTAAAGTATTTAAGCAATTAAAAAAAAATAAAAAATAGCACTTAGTAACTTATTACTTAAAGGCACTAAAAAATGCGGCACTATAATATTTAATTTACGATAAAAAGCTTTTGGCAATTATTATAGCACTTAAAAAATAAAAACTTTTTTTTACGAAAATAATAAAGCTTATTAAAATTTATTTAAATTATAAAAACTTAACTTGATTTATAATAACTTAAAAAATTAATAAACAATACAAAAACTAGTTGATTTTTCTTTTTTAATTTAATTTTAAAATATGTTATATTAAAAAAAAAACATTTAAGCAAACATTTTTAGCAAACGCGGAATAAAAAAATTTAAAATATTTAAACGTAACATTTAGGTATTATATTTACAAAAAAATAAAAATTTAAAACTTAATATAATTTTTAAAAACTTATTAGCAAAATAATTTAAACGGATTTAACAATAGTATAACTAGCAAAAACGGGCTGAAATATAAAATCTAAAAAAATATAATTATAATAATTTGATTTATTATAAAAAAATTTATTTATTAGTAAAGTTATACCGTAACTTTATTAAAAAATTTTATAAGCATTTTTTGCACGAATACTAAAAAATAGCTAAAACAATACAAAAGTTATAAAAAAAATACAACTTTTTAAAACTTAGAAAAACTGTTAAAAATATTATTAAAAAGTGCAATATTTGTGCTAAAGCTAAATTCGCACGATATAAACCATATAGATTATTTTAACCAATATAAATATTTAATTAAGCATAGCACACTATTGCTTAGGATTTTATTACTAAATTATTTTTATCAACAAATTTAATAACAAAAATATAATATGATATAATATAGGTTATTATAAACCGATTTATAAAATATGCGTATTTTTTATTTTTTAAAACAAACGCAACTGCGGAACAATTTGCGTATGCTTTTGTTCGACAGTATTTTAATAAGCATAAAATACTAAATAAAATTATTTTAACTAAAATAAACTGTTTATATTAAAATTTAAAAATAGTTTTTTTAAACAAATAAAAATAAAATTTAAATTTTTAACTGCATATTATCTTTAAACGGATAAACAAACGAAAAAACTAAATTAAAGATTTAAATAGTATTTTTGGAGCTATACTAATTATTAGCAAAACAATTAAGTAAAATTATTATTTACAGCACAGATTGCATATAATATATTTGTTAATAAAAAAATAGGTATATTTTCGCATAAAGCAATATACAGCCAACAAGCAAAAATCGAAAAACCAGAAAAATTATTTATAAAAACACCAACTATTTTAGCTATAGCTTTTAAAGCTAAAATAATTACAACTAAAATTAAAATAATTTAAACTAAATTGCAAATTTAATTTTAATTTTTGCAACAGCGAATAGCAAAATATTATAACAAAAAAAAAACTAAAAAACTAGTTTTAGCAAAAAAAAATAAAGTTTATTTGCTATAACAAAAATAAAATGCTATATTAAAAATATTACAAATTAAAACGAAGCGACTAAGCGATAAATTAAATTTTAAAAAATTTGGTTTTTTTAAAATTGAAAAAGTTATTTTATTAATTAACTATTAATTATTATTACCAAAAACAATGCAAATTTACCCAGTTTTTTATATTTTTTTATTTAAACTAGCGCTAAATAATATATTTTTAAAACACGGATTAAAGTTAAAACGGATTAAAATATTTATAAAATCGAAAAAATACTAAACTTTTGTTAAAACGGCAAAAAAGTTAAATATTTAATAAAATAAAAAGGATATTTATATTTAAATAATATATAAAAGCTTACGAAATATTTAAAAAATGCTGCAATAGTTGTAAATTAGTTTTATTAACGATATTTTAATTAATTAAAGCTTAAAAAAAAAGGTTGATTTTAAAAAAAACATTAAAAAAATTTTAGTTAAAATTTGCTAAAGCAGCTTATACTATTTGCGTTTTTTTTTTTTTTTTTTTTTTTATTTAAAGATTTTTGTTTTTTTTCGATACGTTTAATTTTGTTTAATTTATTTAGGGATGTTAAACTACGTTAAACTATTTTTGTGGCTTTTTTTTTAAAAAACTGTTTTTGCCGGCGAAAGCAATTTAAACGACTTAAAGCAATGTTTAGGTTTTTTTTCGCTTGTGCTAACTTTTTTTCTGCTTTTTTTTTTTTTGCTTAAAGCGGTAGTGTTTAAAGGCAATATTTTTGGCAAAAGCAAAGGAGATACCAGAATTATTACAGGTGCGATTTGCTTAAACGCATTTTTTGCAACGCGTAACTTTATTTATTATTTTGCATTTTAGCGACCGATTAAAACAGCAAAAACAAAGTATAATTTTGTAACCAATTTTGTTTATTAAAAAAGCAAAAATTAGTTGTTGCTTTATTTTAAGCGAGCGGTTAACTTTTTTAATATAACTAGATATTTTAAAAATTAATGGGAAAAAATTTACAGAAAAAAAAATTGTTAAAACAACAATTTAAAAGAAAAAAAAATAATGTTATAAAAATACGTGTTAGTACAAAAGTAGCTTAAAAAAGTAGTGACTCGAAAAAGTAGCGGCTTAATTTTTTTTTACGGGAATATATGTTGGTATAAAGGTAGCTTAAAAAAGTAGTGACTCAAAAAAGTAGCGGCTTAATTTTTTTTTTCCGATTTATTTTTTTTATTTAATTTTTTTTGTTATATAATTTAGGCTTACCAGCTCGCAGTAATTTAGGCTTATTAGCTTGCGGTAATTTAAGCTTATTAGCTTATAGTAATTTAAGTTTACTAGCTTACGGTAATTTAAGCTTACCAGCTTAAAATAATTTAAGCGATTATTACATTTATTATGTTTATATAGTTGTGCATTTTTCTATATTTAGTTATTTATAAGTTTTTGTTTTTTAGCTATTAATTTAAGATCGCTAAGCACCAATATATTTATTACTTTAATATTTAGTAATATTTTTTGTTGCACAGTGATGGGAATATAATAAACCTTTTTAACGGACACCCGCTAATTTTTATACTGTTACTTGCAAATTAAAAACCCCTGACGAGTTTATTATATTGTTGTATAATAGGTCCGTTACAATAGCTTTAAAAATATTGTTTAAATATTTAATTTAATTTTTTCGTTTGTTTATTTATTTAAAAATAATATGCAGTTAAAAATTTAAGTTTTATTTTTATTTGTTTAAAAAAATTATTTTCAAACTTTAATATAAATAATTTGTTTTAGTTAAAAATAACTTTGTTTAGTATTTTATGCTTATTAAAATACTGTCGAATAAAAGTATATATAAATTGTTCCGCAATTGCATTTGTTTTAAAAAATAAAAAATATGCATATTTTATAAATCAGTTTATAATAATTTATATTATATTATATTATATTATATTATATTTTTGTTATTAAGTTTGTCGATAAAAATAATTTATATAATTTATGTTGTGCAAATTTAGCTTTAATGCAAATATTACATTTTTTAATAATATTTTTAACTGTTTTTTTTAGTTTTAAAAAATTATATTTTTTTTGTAATTTTTATATCGTTTTAGCTATTTTTTAGTGTTCGTGCAAAAAATATTTATAAAATTTTTTAATAAAATTATAGTATAATTTTATTAGTAAATAAATTTTTTTATAGTAAATTAAATTATTATAATTATATTTTTTTAAGTTTTATATTTTAGCTTATTTTTGCTAATTATATTATTATTAAATTTA